>CP088210.1:3000000-3317780 GCA_021117315.1 Immersiporthe knoxdaviesiana
TACGGGACACCGTCTCCCACGACATTGACATCGACGCCCCTGGACACGTCAACAATGAACAGCATCGACACTGATGATTTTTATTCCTCCATCTACAAGATTGGGTACGGCTATACTGGGCCGTTCAGGGGCATGTCAGAGATCAACCGCAAGCTGGACCAATCATCGGCACTCGTGTCGACCTACGCGGACCCCTCGGCTGAAGGTGGTCATGGTGATGCCAGGCGTGAGCTTCTCCTGCACCCTTCGTGGCTCGACGTGGCCATCCAGGGCGTACTTGCAGCCGGCGCCCACCCTGAGGACGAAAGTTTCAGAACCTTGTCGGTTCCCACGCTGATCGGGCGCATTCGCGTGAACCCAGCGCTGTGTGCTGCGCTGCCTACTTGTCCGACCTTGTTGCCCCTGTGTGCCAGCATACACCGAGAACAAGAACAGCAGACAAACGGCAGCAGTGATTTCAGCGCCAGCATCGACGTCTTCAGCGAGGATGGTCAGCAGACACTCATACAGGCTGAGGACCTGGCCATGAAACCCCTTTACTCGGCCACCGCCAAGGACGATCGCTGCCCGTTCACGTATGTGAAGTGGGATGTGGAACGGCCCGATGCAACCTCTATCACGGTCAATGATCAGCCGAGCGCAGTTGACAAGGAGATTGCTGTTCTCTGCGAGAGGATGTCATGGTTCTACCTTCGAGCTTGGGATGCGGAGATCCCCGCTGAGGAATGGGCCGCAGGACAAACGCATCACCATCGGCTGCGGGCTTACATGGACCACGCCCTAACGGCCATATCTCGCGGAGAACGTCCTGTTCTAAAGGGGGAATGGGCTAATGATACCTATGAGGATCTTGAGCCTTTGATTCAAAGGTATGATGGATAATTACAACCTGTTGACTGTTTATCGAGCAGAGACGCTGACGTGATGATTATTGGAAAAAGACATTTGGATTCCGTCGATGTCAGAGTCATCAAGGCGACTGGCGAGAATCTTCGGGCTGTGATCAGAGGAGAGACAACCATGGTGGAGCATCTGAATGATATGAGAACCGAGTTATACATCAACGGACTTGGGTTTGGCAAGTATAGTGAGTATGCGGCTGCGATGGTGAAACAGCTCGCACACCGATATCCGCAGGCCAGAATACTGGAACTCGGTAAGCATTCATCTAGTGCCTCTTCATTCCTTGCATTGTATATTCTCTTTTTATTTCCCACAAGAGTTATAGCTGACATCAACCTCTACTTTACAGGTGCTGGAAGTGGCGGCACAACAAGAGAGGTACTGCAAGCCGTCGGCGACGCCTTTGCATCCTACACCTTCACCGACATATCAGATAGTTTCCTCAACGACTTCGACAGGGTCAAGGATGCATTCAAACCACAGAGCCACAAGATGTCCTTCAAGTTCTTGGACATTGAGAAGTCGCCCGCCTCCCAAGGCTTCGAACACCACTCGTACGACATCATCATCGCCGCCAACATCATCCACGCCACCTCGTCCTGCCAGAGATCTCTGGAGAATGCACGAAATTTGCTGAAACCAGGGGGTTATCTCGTGCTGGTCGAGATCACACAGCCCACCACGGTGCTGCGAACTACCAATATGGCGGCTGGTCTGCCAGGCTGGTGGAATGCAAAGGATGGCCGTGAGAACGGCCCGTTGATGACGCCCGGTGCTTGGCACAACATTCTGCGCAAAGCTGGATTCTCTGGTGCAGATGCCCTCACGCCGCCCATCGACAACCTGACCTGGCCGTTCTCCGCCATCGTCGCGCAGGCTGTCAACGACCAGGTCGACTTTCTGAGGCGGCCCCTCACAGCACCCTCGCCGCCCCAGCCACTACACTTTGACGAGATTGTCATCCTCGGAACCGGGTCTGTAGAGACCTCAGGGATTGCAGAGGAGGCGGCAGAGTTTCTGAGGCGCTTCTGCAACAAGGTCACCATCCTCGAGGGCTTACCAACCGAGTCAGACGCCCTCGCCCCCATGAACACGCTGATCAGTCTTGTCGACCTGGACGAGCCAGTGTTCCAGAACCTATCCCAGAGCAAGTGGGACGGGCTCAAACGGGTCTACGAGGCTGCCAAGAACCTCATATGGGTCACGCGTGGCGCTCAGGATGCAGACCCGTACCAGATGGCCAGTATCGGTATTGGACGTGCCCTGCGCCCCGAGACACCATATCTGGCCTTGACTTTCCTCGACCTTTCAGGCTCGAGCCACAATGCCTCCAAGGTCATAGCAGAGTGTCTGCTTCGCCAATGGGCCCTGGATTCACTGCCAGCATCGGTCTCGGGCTTGCTCTGGTCTGTCGAGCCCGAGTATGTCGTGGAGAACGGACAACTGATGGTGCCTCGCCTTGTGGCCAATCATGATCAGAACGACAGGTTCAACTCTCAGGTGCGGCCCATCTCCAAGATTGTGTCCCCTTCTCACTCCGCCATCTACATCTCCGAGTCTGGCGAATGGCCGCCTACGTTACAAGAAGACATCCTTCCTCCACCCCGAGGCCGTCAGGGTGTTGTTCGAGTTGAGCAGTCGAGCCTGGTGGCGCTCAACGTCGCCCCCAATGCTTTCCTGTACCCGGTCATGGGAGTGGACGAGACTACTGGGGCACCGGTGCTTGCTCTATCCACCAACTTGGCCTCAAGGATCGTACCAGTTGTGGCCGTACCTATCGAGCTGTACAGCTCAAAACTGCCCGACAACATCTTCCTGTCGGCGATTGGCGAGCTCTTGGCAACATCCTTCCTCTCCATATTGCCCTCGGGGAGCAATGTTCTGGTTCATGAGCCTTTCACAATTGCATCCTTTGCCAGTGCCTTGACGAGACAAGCGACAGAAAAAGGCGTTCGTGTCAACTTCAGTACCGCATCGACAGGAAAGGGCTCAACCACCAATCTATACTGTGTGGGGATAGAGGCCTGGACCCCCAAGCATCTTCTGCAGAAGAAGCTTCCCACTGGCGTAACGCATCTTCTTGATCTCACCACAGACACTGAATTCAACAGCGTCAGTATCAGTCTTGGCCGCGCCCTGCCAACATCTTGCAGGCACCTTGATCCCTCTGATCTCTTCCGTCGAGACTGTCGCCCCTCAATTTCATACGATGGGGTCGAATTGGTGAGACTGCTGGAGGATGCTGTCTCCCACGCAGGAGCCCATGCCAACCAACTCAATACTGCTGACGTGCCATCGGATCTGGTTGTGCCACTGGCTCAAGTCAGCCAAGTCAACGACCCCATGACCATTGTCGACTGGAAGGCAGGCCAAGATGTGACTGTACAAATCATGCCCATCGATGCCAAACGGCTCTTCTCCAAGCACAAGACATATCTCCTCGTCGGACTGACGGGGCAGATTGGACAGTCCCTGTGCGAATGGATGGCACGGAATGGTGCAGGATACATCTGCTTGACCAGTCGCCGTCCAGACGTGAGCAAGCAGTGGCTGGACTCCTTTCAAGCTCTCGGCACTGTTGTCAAGGTTCTGACCATGTGAGTCTTCATTTACTATTAACATCAAAACCTCGAGTTAACTTGCAACTCATCAAACTAATGAAATAATGTCTGGTAGGGATGTTTCAAACCGACAAGCAGTACAAAGATGCATTGACAATATCAGATCCACGTGCCCACCCATCGCAGGCATAGCAAACGGAGCCATGGTCCTCAACGACGTCCTGCTTGCCGACATGTCCCTAGATCAGATGCAACAAGTCCTCAAGCCCAAAATCGACGGAAGTAACTACCTCGCCGACATCTTCAGCAATGACAACAACCCCCTCGACTTCTTCGTCATGTTCTCCTCCCTCTCAGCCGTGGTCGGAAACCCAGGCCAGTGCAACTATGCCGCCGCCAACGTCTACATGCAGAGCTTGGCCAGGCAGAGGCGCAGGCGCGGCCTGGCCGCGTCGACCTTTGACATTGGCCGCGTCGTCGGGATCGGCTATGTCGAGCGTGCGGATCCGGTCGTCAAGGAGCAGCTGGTCAGGCAGAAATACCTGCCCATCTCGGAGGCCGACTTTCATCAGCTGTTTGCCGAGACAATCCTGGCCAGCCGGCCGGACGTGGAGGCTCTGTCTCCTGTGCTCACTACTGCTGTGTTTTCGGCTATTGATGATGAGTATAGGCCTCGCTGGGCCGAGGACCCTCGGTTTTCGCACTGCATTCGAGCCAGCTCGCAAGCTGCGCAGACTGAACAGGATGACAAGAGCAGTAATCTTCCTGTGTTTGAGCAACTTGAGGGTGCCAAGTCTATGGAGGAGGCACTGGAGATCCTCAAAGGTATGTTGTGTATACTTCCATTGAGCGAAAATATTGGTAGTGGCCTTGTCAGACTTCTGTTAACCTTGTATCAATCCTTATACAGTCGCCTTCATCAACAAGCTGAGAATCATACTACAAATCACGGACCGACACATTGACGAGAAAGACCCCTCATAGACCACGGTATCGACTCCTTGGTCGCCGTCGAGGTACGGTCCTGGTTCGTCAAGGAGCTGAAGGTCGACCTGCCAGTCCTCAAGATCCTAGGAGGCGCATCCATCGCCAACCTCAGCGAGCACGCCCTGGAAAATCTTCCTGAGGCGGTCCTAGCAAGCATAGGAAAAGAAGGCAAGGCAAAGCCCTCAGACAAGGCCCCCTCCCTACGACCACCACCGCCGTCCCCACCGTGTCATCCAAGTCAGGCAACGAGACGCCTGTCTCGACGACGGGGTCTTCCGAGTCCACCTCCGAGAAGCTGCCATCTGAGAATATGCCGACTGATATATCCTCTGCGGCCTCGTCTTCCTTGCTCGATCTCTCCGAGGCGGCCAAGGCTGCGCAGCCTGCTTCTGTGCAAAAACAGCAGCTCCCGCCCAGGTTCTTGAAGAGCGAGCCGGTGTCTTTTGCGCAGTCCCGGTTCTGGTTCCTCAGGATGTTGATCCAGGACCAGACGACCTTTACCGTGGGCTTGCGCTACAAGGTGACGGGACCCCTGCGTGTTGGCGATCTGGAGAGGGCTGTCGCCGCTGTCGGCTCCAGACACGAGACGCTCCGCACAGCCTTCGTGGGCGGTGAGACGGAGAGAGACGTGGCCTATCAAAAGATCATGGAATCTTCCAGACTGAGGTTAGAACACGTCAAGAGCAACAGCGTGGAAGAAGTCGATGCCGAGTACGCAAAGTTCAAGGTCCACGAGTTCGACATTGAGCGCGGCGAAGTCATGCGCATGATGCTGATGTCGCTTGGCCCGTCGACGCATTACCTCCTCATGAGCTATCACCACATCATTCTCGACGGCATCAGCGTCGTCATTCTGCTGCAGGATCTGGAAAAGGCGTACAAACACAATGCGCTCGGTCCTCCGCCGACACAGATCACGACACTGTCCAAGACACAGCGCGAAGCCTACGAGTCTGGAAACATGAAAGACGCCTTGGGATACTGGCGAGGTGTATTCTCAGATGAGCCACCTGTCCTCCCGTTGCTGCCCATGGCCAAAGTCGCATCTCGCACGCCCATGAACGGGTACAGTGCTCACCAGGGGTACCTCCGACTCGACGCCGACCTGGCCGCCCGCGTGAGGCAGGCGTCCAAGGCGCTGCGGTGTACGCCCTTCCATTTTTACCTGGCCGTCTTCCGGTGCATGCTTTTCAAGTTCACCGGGGCGCAGGACCTGACGGTAGGCATTGCTGACGCCGGCCGCGGCAGTGATGCTATGGGCACGATCGGACTGCTCCTCAACCTGCTCCCGCTGCGCTTCCGCCGAACAACAGCGACAACTGGGTCGGGGCTGCAGCGATTCTCTGAGGCGGTCACTGAGGCGCGTGATACTTCCTATGCGGCTCTTGCTTCAAGCGTGCCATTCGATGTTCTGCTGAAGGAACTCAACGTACCGCGGTCTTCGCAGTACAGCCCCTTCTTCCAGGCCTTCTTCGACTATCGGCAGGGCACGACAGACAAGCATGCTTTCGACACCTGCCAGTTTGAAATGCAAGACGCCTCTCTCGGGCGGACCGCGTATGACATCACGCTGGATATCAACGAGAGCTCTACAGGCACCATCGTTGCCGTGAGAGCGCAGACGGTGTTGTATGATCAGGCGGCCACCGATCTCTTGTTGAACACTTACATTGGGCTTCTTGATATGCTCTCTGGCAACGTCTCTCAGCCGTGGGAGGATGTCCCCTTTTCGGGGCAGAACAACTGACACGCGCAGTTGAAATCGGACGAGGTGAGTCTCAAAATTTGTCCTTTTTCTTGACATAATTATCACTGATGAATCTGCGTTGCCAGGTCCCAACTTGGTGTCTGACTGGCCCGAGACTCTCCCTCATCGCATCGACGAGATCGCTGAGGCCAACCAAAGCAAAACAGCCATCGTGGACGGCCATGGGAGTGTCCTGACATACCTAGACCTGGCCCAGCGCGTCGAAGCCATCGCAGAGACACTGGTTCAGGCCAGCATGGGCAGTGGCTCCAGAGTCCTTGTCTTCCAGCAGGCGGCTTCGGACTGGGCGTGCTCCATGCTCGCAATCATGCGCATCGGGGGCATCTATGTCCCTCTAGACCTTCGCAACCCTCTGCCACGGCTAGCACGGATCGCCCAAGACTGTCAGCCCAGCTGCGTCCTGGTAGACGCCACCACAGCTGACGACGCGACGCAGCTGGATGTCCCCGCTGCCCAGGTGATAAATGTCGGCAGCATAGCCTCCAGGCCGTCGGCGCGCGTGCCAAACCGTGCACGAGGGGACTCCACGGCGGCTATCCTGTACACGAGCGGCTCGACAGCGACACCCAAGGGCATCCTCGTCAAGCACTCTGGTCTGCGGAATGAGATTGAAGGATACACGGAGACCTGGAAGCTTGGTGCCGAGCGGGTTCTGCAGCAGAGTGCTTTCACCTTCAACCACTCTTCTGACCAGATATACACGGGCTTGGTAAGCAGTGTCCTGCAATTTCCTGCGCAAATAGAGCCAAGAAAACATATATTGACTAATATATGCCTTACCAGGTGAACGGCGGCATGGTGTACATTGTGCCATGGAGCAAGCGAGGCGATCCTCTTGAGGTCACCAACATCATGAAGCAGCACAATATCACGTACACCAAAGCCACGCCGTCCGAGTATTCCCTTTGGTTGCAATACGGCGCCCAGGACCTCCAGCAGTGTTCGAACTGGCGGTATGCGTTTGGCGGAGGCGAGTCGCTGACGAATACTGTCCTGCGCGATATCAGAGCCCTAGGTCTCCCACAGCTCCGACTGTTCAACTCGTACGGCCCGACCGAGATCTCGATATCCTCGCACAAGATGGAGGTCGAGTACCAAGGTCCACTGCCAGAAGGGCGGGTCGCGTGTGGATACTCGCTGCCAAACTATGTGACCTACATTCTGGACGAGCAGCTCAGGCCTCTTCCGCCCGGGGTACCCGGGGAGGTCTTCATCGGTGGTGCAGGCGTCGCCGAGGGCTATCTCAACAACGAGGTCCTCAGCGCGAAGGCATTCGTTCCTGATCCATATGCTCAGAGGCACCCGGCTTACGCGGCCAACGGCTGGACGCGCATGTACCGGACAGGAGATATCGGCCACCTTACCGAGGATGGCGCGCTCGTCTTCCACAATCGTGTGGCAGGCAGTACGCAAGTCAAAATCCGAGGTCTTCGCATCGAACTCGGCGATATAGAGAGCAACATCCTCTCTGCAGCCCGTGGCGAGTTGAGGGAGGCAGTCGTGACGCTTCGCGACCGCGACGCTCTGGCTGCGCACGTCGTGTTTGCACCGTCCGACAACCGTTCCGACGCAGACAGGGAAGAGTTCCTGTCACGCCTGCTCGGCCGGCTCCCACTCCCCCAGTACATGATTCCAGTAGTGGCCGTTCCTCTCGAACGCCTGCCCCTGAGCAATCATTCCAAGGTAGACCGGAAAGCCATCGAGGAACTACCACTGCCACAGCGGATGGGGAGCCTCGAGAGCAACGAGGAGATGGAGCTCACTGAGACCATGGTGCAGCTCAAACGCGTGTGGGATGGTGTGCTGGGAGATCGGTCCAGATTTGCCATCACGCCGATGACCAGCTTCTTCACCGTCGGCGGCAACTCTCTCTTGGTTGTACGCCTTCAATCTCGCATCCGCGACTCGTTCCAGGTGGCGATCAGCCTTGTGGATCTTCTTGGGGCCAATACACTGGGCGACATGGCACGGAGAATCGAGGAGAGCAGTGCCGTCGAGACCATCGACTGGGACAAGGAAACGGCACTTCCTGACCTGGGTGTTCCACAGCAAGTTGGTGCCCATGGAGACGCCGCCCAGCCCATCCGCAGCCAACAGAAGACTGTCCTTGTCACCGGTGCCACGGGCTTCCTCGCAACACACGTCCTGCCGCAACTCACTGCGGATCCCAGCGTGAGCAGGATCTACTGCGTCGCCGTACGAGACATCTCCAAACTCGCGGCCGCGGGGTCCAAGGTCATGGCCTACGAGGGCGACCTCACGCTGCCCCCGCCTGGGGCTCTCTGAGCCAACCTTCACAGCACTGTCCAGCGAGGTCGATGTGGTCCTGCACATGGGTGCTGCGCGGTCGTTCTGGGACAACTATCACACCCTGCGGCCGACCAACACAAACTCGACGAGGGAGCTCGTGCGGCTGGCGGCTGTGCGGCGCATACCGATCCATTTCACGTCCTCGGCCGGCGTTCTGGCACAGTCGCAAGGCGGTACGACTACCAGTAGTGCCAGTACCGTCCCAGGCTCAGTGGCAGCCAACGTGCCTCCCACTGACGGCTCGAACGGGTACGCGGCGAGCAAATGGGCCAGCGAGAGGATCCTCGAGCGCGCGGCCGAGGCGTGGGGCGTGCCCGTCGCGATCCACCGATTTGTGCCGTCTGAGCGCGCGACGCCGCAGGATGTGATGCAGACGGTGCTGCGCGAGGTCGTACGATTTGTGCACCTGTCCAAACTCGTTCCCGAATTCGAGACCTGGGAGGGGCGCATCGATATGATGCCGGCGGAGCAGGCCGCGGGACAGCTGTCTGGGGCGCTAGCTGCTCGTGGTGGGGACAGAGACGCGGATGACGGGCCTCATGGCGCCGTCCACTTCCTCCACCACGAGTGCGATGTCAGCGTGGATGTGCAAGACATGAAGGCTTACCTGGATGATGAGGCGGGCGACACAGCAGGTTACGCGAGGATGGCTGGCGTCCGCTGGACCGGACGGATCAAGGCTCTTGGGTTTGGGTACTTGTTCGCATCCCAGAATGTGAGGCTGACCAGCAAGGACACGGATCTGAAGCTGGAGTCACAGAGATGAGAGCTGAGTGGATGCAGACTGAAGACAGGTGTGATGGTGTTTCTGTGCGAGATGTGTGGTGTGTTTCTTGTTTGGAAGGCTGGAGCTGTGAGCTCGAGTGTTTAGTTTGGCAAGGTCCCCTGAACTTCAGGGGCACAGACCTAAAATGTTAGTTTTGGCCATTGTATTTAGCAACTGAACTTGGCACCTGTGGTGCTGGAGGGAACTTTACAGAGCCTGCATCCACTAGAGAACTTCCAAGGTTTTCATCACTACTATCAAGTCTTTGCTTATACTAACAGTCACCAGAAGTACTTTGAAACACTTAGTTGAGTATGAGTTGTATAACATTTAGTTGAGTATTTATTTCTGTGTCCAGAGAATAATAATATCCGTAAATAAAGGATGATGCCCTTGTTCCAAACGCCTGTACATGCCCATTTATCCTCCTCCTGGGGACGCCTTGTCCTACCAAAATTGAACTCCGAATTCGTCGACCCGTGCCAAGGTCGCAAACGCCTCTCAGATTTAACAAATGCATCATCAGGTCTTGCAATCTTTCTGTTTTAAAAACACAAAATCTTTTTCTTTCTCTCAGACCCCCACAAAGCCATCATCGGTCCCGTCATCTCTGAGCTGTGGCTCTGCGGGAGCACCTCCTTCTTGGCCGGGGCGGTCGAGCTGACGGGCACCGTCTGTGACCTGTCGACCCGCCTCCTCTTGCAGCTGGCAGCCGAGCGCTGCGACTCGGGGGTCCACAGGCCCATGGACGGCCCGTCGACCTCGCTGTCCCACTGCTCGTGGGCGGCAAAGGTGGTGGCTGCGCGGTTCTTGTTCTGGGTCTGCATGTGTCTCTCGCGGTGGGCGGCGGTGTCCCTGCGCAGGGCCTCCCTGTCGTAGCAGAAGGGCAGGTCCTCCTCGCTGATGGACATGGCGCCCGAGTGGCGGCGCCTGGGCGAAGGGGGGAGCTCGTCGTCGCTGTGGGCCTCGTCGTCGCCCAGCACGGCGCAGTCCTCACCGTCGTCCGACGATGAGGAGAAGAAGTCGCCGTGCTCGGAGATGGGCGACGCAGTGAGGGAGGAGTTCTTGGAGAGGGTGGCGATCTGGGTGGTGAAGACGGAGGTGTCGATGGGCTTAAGGAACTGGGGCCCACGGCAGAAGGTGGTGTCGTCGAAGGGGCCGACGAAGAAGAATGTGGAGTCGTGAACGGCTGCCTCCTGGTGGTGAGGGTGATGGTGGTGGCGGTGGTGGTGTTGGTGCTGGTGAGAGACGGCGGCGGCCATGATTGATTGCTTGAGTGTTGGTGTTGTTATTTTCAGATCAGGATGTGTTGTGTGGTTGTTGAGGTTTGTGGTGATGATGTACCACTTCTCAAGTTTTTGCTATGCTGATCTCTTTTCTTTAGAAGGTTGCGATCTGTTTTGATATGGACATAGACATTCACATTCAGGTCTGGACGGGGCCCTTTATAAGTCAAAACAATATTAATAAATATCTACGCAACCTGGCAGCCAACGGCATTTGTGCTACTGCAAAGATGGAGACAAGCACATTCCAGGTGTACCGTAATACATCAGCAACATGCGGCCACCTATGACGGGCAGATTGGCCCAGATGGGCTGATTGAACGAAGATGAGAGACGGCACTGTCTCGAGGTGGCCTTGTCCCTCCGCAGTTCTGGCCCCAGGTTGGGTTCCACAGTGGCACACAGCTAATGAGACAGCGTAGCACATCAGACGTTGTCTTGGCCTTGAAAACGGTCGCTGTGACGGTAAAGTCGTATGATCGGGAGACCCCGGATCGGCCCACGGCGGGTGAGGTCAAAGGCTGGGGTGTGGCAGTGGGTGGGAAAGAAAGAGAAAAAGGGGGAAAGCTGGGGTACCCCGATTCCGACTTTTCCCGCCCGTTTTTTCTCCAGGCGGAGAATACATATAAAGTAGCAGCGGCACACAATGCAACATAAAATCAGAAGATGGGCTTATGCAAGCGCTGGCAGGGTTGCACGGCATGCACGGAGTGCTCGGGTACCATAGTTTTCTGGTCTTGTGCTGCAAGGCATGGCATGTTTGCGGCCTGGTGTAATTTGGAAATGTGAGACTGATCGTTCGATGTCTCTGCTCTAGCCTCTAGGACAGCACCGCCACAGCCACCACACAGCAGTCAAAGGAAAGAAGGGGAGGGGGGCTCTTATGATTGATTTACAGGACTAAATGTTAGTCGATTGAATGAGGCTGAAAACGGTCGTCTCCTAAAGCTAAATGAACTACTTAGTAGAGTTTAGGAGGGAAACATTTAGAGCTGAATATCGGGATTGGCCGAAACTTTTGGACAAAGCCGGCTCCCTCCATTTCAAAATAACCAGAAACTTTTTTTAATATTTAAAAAGGGAAAAATAAGGCAGAGACTTGACTGAACTGCAAAATATTTACTATGTCGCAGCCACAACTATAGGTGAGCAATACTGCTTGTACATAATGCCTGATAGCCACTTTTATTTCTCATATATATCAAGGAACTGTCTTTGGCAAGGAGCTGCACAACCTCTCTCCTTCTTCATCCGACTAAGAAGCCAAAGGCACTTTCCCCAGCAAGTTTATAGATATGTTGTAGTTCTAGGGGTAAACAAAGACATATGATGTTCTGGATGGCCATTGTCTTGAATACTGGACTAGCATATTGTTATCCGAGAAAGATTTAATGAAGAATATTATGTAGACAAGCTTATTCGGCAATAATTAAATGCTCTCCTAATCAAGTCATGTGAAGCATGTCTATCTGATCTAAATTCTTCCTCTATATGTCTTTGCCGAACTGGAGTCAGCTGGTTTCTAGATGTATAGTAAGCAAGCTGAACATATTTGTCTTGCAAGGTCCTGTGATCAATCATCGAACTGTGTTTAGGCACCTCTTAGGTTGCCATTTTAGTTACTTGGTCTAAGAGGAGCCAGCCATCATCATTGATCCTATTTCAGTGGAGGTTGTGACTAAAGAAATAATTTCAAGTTCCAACAAAGACACTCGTGGACTCAGCAGGCAGCTAACTCCCTCAGTGTCACGCAGAACTCTGGACGCTTAGCTGCCATCTTGAGGATATACATCAGCCTAATGCCTGCTCACCCTGCTATCACCGAGTCTGTTGGCATTCTGGTTGGATGTCCTGTGTCTTGAATGCTGATACTATTTAATGAAGACAAATCCGAGACCATGATTAGGAGCTACCTATGTCCATGGATTCATGTCACTCTCCAGCTTTCTTCACCTCTCTTGCTTGGTCCATGACATGTTTAGTTAGACATAGCACAGCCCTACTGTGATTTTGGGCCATTTCTGGTATAATGAAATCCAAAGTGCAGGTGCTTCAGTCCTAGTACAGATCATGCTCAAATAACACGTGTCCACTTTGTGGACAGGGACATTTTGGTACTTGAAATATAAAGGATAGCTCGCACATTCAGAGCTCAAACAAATGAAAAGTGACCCTGAATATTCAAGAGTGGTTTGCTCCACTCTCCCTAGCACTGTCATTCTCAAGAAGCGACATACATGAGTCTCATGACGTTAACCGAACCCCTAAGGCCTCCTTGAATCCAACTATCCAAACTTGTTCAAACAATCAGCCCTGCTTCCGTCATTTCAAAACAACTTCAACCAACTCAAAATGCCGTGGGTCGTCAGGATTGCGCTGTGCAAGCGTTGTGATGTCCACGCATTTTGGACCTTCCTCCTGGTGCTAACAAATGCTGTAATTTACGCCACCGCCACCGTTATGGACGAAAGCGACAAATTCCCACAGAGCAACACAAAGCCACCATTCGTTCTACTTGCCGTCAGCTTGTTGGGAAACAGTTTTTCCGTCCTTTATCATATACTTTCGATCAAGCATCTCCCCGGCTCGGATGGGCTCAATTTTTACAACACCGACGTGGGTCCGCATCTCCACATGTCAGATGAGGTAGTCGGCTATTCTCAGTATATCAGAGCTTGGTCCGTCTACTTGGTGGCTTACGGTCGGTATCTGGTTCGATACCTGGTCTGGTATGTGCGTGAGCAATCGTACGAGCACGAGATCCTGAAGGAGCCCACAAGCATCAAGACGGAGGCAGTTTGAATCTGGAGGTCGTAGGGTACACGGCGATTATTCAAGGGAGAGAAAGTGACCGGTCCAGTCAAAATCGATTACTTGGGCTACATGAGAGTATAATGACTTTGTAGGAAGCTGTTAGTAACTGTGTATGAAGAAGTGAATTTACTTGAAATAATACGAGTTTATTTTTCTCGGGACCTATTATATCATATAGAGGAAGAACTTAAATCAGATGGCCATGCTACAGATAACTTGTGGGAGCATTTATTACCAAATGGGCTTGTCTATATCCTAAATGTTAGAAAAAGTTTCCAGTTATTTCAAAAAGGAGGGAGGCGCCTACAGATTTGGTCATTCCCGGTACTCAGCTCTAAAATATTTCCCTACTTATCCTCTGTCCGTTGCAGGCTCAGGCTGCGGTTTAGTTAAGCAGCAAATAGTTCTCGCTTGACATGAGTGGACTATGTGCCAAGCAAGAATACCCTCGCAGCCTGAGCTTGCAACACACAGCTGCACAACCTTATTGTTCACAGTTGTCAATATATCCGAAATATGGACTGATACCTGGAGGCCACACCCGACACACTCACGCTCAGGACGGTGGCACGGAGCTCACCTCTTCATTACCACGAAAAGTACAACTCGGGAAAGATCCATCAAGGAACCCTCCTGCACATCCTCAGGACCAAGTCCCCGTCCTTCTCTATAATCCCCATGACTCTCTGTGGGACGACGCTGGACGAACGAAAGTTTCGTGGGCGAGTCAAAGCGTGCTTCTTGCCCAAGACCAAGCTCTTTCCTTGCCATTTGGATATCGTCGGCTACTAATTATACCAATGACGGAGAAATTTCTCGTATTATCAAAGTACATCAAGTCACGTTAGACCTCACCTCAAGACGAACGTCAGTCAACTTATACAATGTACAAGAAACATAATCGAAGGCGACACCGGCCCAACAAGATACTAGCCCGCTTTGGTCCTGAGTGTGGAAGGAGCGTTGTTGCACTTTGTTGACACTGCCTCGTCCCAGATGAGAGGCTCCCGGTATGCGTGGTCTTCGTTCGCTGTGGCCCCAGTCATCCCGTTTGCAATATTCAGGTAAGACAAAACTTTAGCTAAAGTTTAAGAACAAAAGGGGCGACCAGTTGACAATAATAAGGACCACAGCGTGAGGGTGTAGCCGAGCGGGAAAGCCAAGCAAGAATATTACCAAGTAGTTAGTCATGGTTTCAAACGGACCTCGGGAGTATCAAGGCACATGAGCATGGCAATTGAGTTTCAATTGATGATTGGGGGTATCTACTCTACTCGAGGCCGTCTGCTTTCGCGCTCTCCTAAACCGTCTCGGCCTCGTCTCTTTGTAAGCAGCCATGTCACATTGCTATAGCTTCGTCCTTCGCAAGTAGTGCTCTTTTATGGGTTGCTTGTGCTGGATACAAAAGAAATCGGTGGCATGTCGGGGGTGGCGCTCATTGGGGGCAAAAGGAAGATAGCCTGACTCTCTCTCTCTCTCTCTCTCTCTTAGCGTTGGCTGCCATATCGCCTCAGCTGATCGCGTCGTGGTGATATCTGGTGATGATAGTCGGAACCTTCTGGGACAGACAAGACCCTCTAGGCCCCGTTCTTGGCCCCAGGTCCCTTGCGGTTCATCAGGTTCGCGAAGAAGTTCTGCAGATTCTCCGTGTCGATGGGCTGCTGCTGGTCTGTGGGCTCCTCAGCTGGGCTCTCTGGCTCAGGCGATGAAGCATATGTCTGGCGATCCTGTTGGATTGGAAGATGTCAGAAATAAAATGTGATAATGTTGACCATTGTAGCTCTCCACGCATATATTTCCTCAGGGGACGTACCTGTAGCCGCTTCATCATGTCATCGGCGTCGACCTGTATTCCACCGACGTTGAACTGCACCGGCCCGATGTGATCGCTGACGTTAACCGTCTTGCTGTCCTCGTCGGCTTCCTTGGCCTTTTGGTCCTTGAGATGCGCCTTGGCATCGGCGCGGTCCCGATCCTCCTCCTCAATCTTCTGCCTGTACGCCTCCAGCTGCTTGTTCCGCGCCTCGAGGAAGATCTGGGTGTCCTGCGTCTCGACCTCCAGTGTGGTCGAGTGCGTGTCCCGTCCGGCCATCTGCAGGGCGTCGTGGGTTGGATTGCGGATCGACTCTTCAAACATAGTCACCGCCGACCCAGGGGTAATCTCGTAACCGTCGGCATCGTACTCGGTTCCGTTGGCCGTTGCGTTCTCTGCGGTATTGGCATTGCGACCCGGAGGCGGGAACTTGCTCTCCAGGTCGATGGACCATCCCTCGCTCACGGCTTCCACATCGAAGCCTTCTCTCAATACTCTGATCTTGCCCCATGAATCCCAGTTTGGAGGCACAGCCACCCTATCCCGGTCGATGACGTTAGGCTTCAGCGGCTGTTTTTTCAGCAGGGAGTATATGCCTAGACTCGAGTGGACGAGGGTCTGTAGTTGTGAGGATACCGAAGGTGCCGTGTAGATCAGAGAGGCGCCGTCTGTGCCATCGTCAGCATATAAGCATCTCAAGGCTGCCTGGACGAGAAGGGGTGCCTTACGCCTGAGTAATATTGTCCGCATGAACTGCAGGACAACGTCGAATTCCTCCTCCTTCCAGCTCTGTGTCTTCTCCAGGATTTCCATCTGCTCAGCCTGCGCAACTATTAGCTTTGCTCCTCAATTCCCCCTATTCCACCCCAGCGACACCGTGGGAAGAACATACATTCTGGCAGACCACGCAGAGTGGCAAGCCCAATGGCTCCTCCCACTCTCCTGGCCCCAATGGTAGCGACACATCTCCATCGGCAGCAGCCGTCGCGGCGGTACCGTCCAGATTCACAGCGCCGCCCCGACCCCTCTCTTTCCACTGGCTCATGACCTCCTCCATAGTTATCTTGCTCTCGTCCGGCAGGGCCAGCAGGACAATCCGCAGGAGAAGCATCCACTCTCTGAGCTGCCGGACCCAGGACCACGGCTCAGACCAGTCCAGGAGGATAACAAGTAAGGTGTTTGGTATGGACTGCGGTGTGAGGAGAGGTTTGATCAGAGGGGCGAAGGACGGCGAGGGACTAGCGAGGAGGTACGTCGAAATGCGGGCGAGGATATCTAAGACGTGTCAGCAGTTAGTTTTCTTGCCCCCTCCCTCTTCCACCAGAGACAAAGGATCTCGACGGCCAGCGTACCTTCATGGTCTGCATCGAGGAGGTCGTAGTAGGTATAGCCGAGCGCGAACTGGTTGGCGACAGGGGGATCTTATTCTGCCTGTCCAGGTTCCTCCGCAGCTCGTTGCTGGAGAGCGACTGGATGAAATCCCTCTGCGACTCGACGGTGCCACCTGGTAAAGACAAATCATAAGCGGATTAGCATCATAGCTCATCCTCTCCTTTCTTGGAGGTTGGCGGCGGCAGCATCATACCCATCACAAGCAGGTTCTTCTCCGGCAGGCGCTTCCCGCTGGCGACGGAGTCGAGCATGGAGCTCCACATGTCCTTCTTCTGCTCGCCATTCTTGCCCTCGGAGCCGCCAGAGCCGGAGGCGCTGGTATATGTCGAAAAGCGGTTCGCGTTGGTCGCCGCCATACTGGCTCTTGGGCTGCAGCTCCGTCACGAGATCCTCAAGACTGGGCGCAAAAGTTGCGACTCATTGCTGGTTGGGTTGTCGGGGGAGCCTCAGTAGCGCGGGGTGTGCGGTGTGCGTGTGTGTGGGTGGATGTTTTATCTGGGGGGCAGGCCTGGACGCGCTTTTTTTTTTCTCTGGAGTCAAGTAACGCGTCAGGATAGATAGGTTATGGTGGATCGGTTGCTGGCCTGGAAACTTTTGAGATTTACCTGGCCGAGATCGAGAGAGAGAGAGAGAGAGAGAGCTGCAAAGGGTCTCAGATGCCGCTGAAATGTGGTCCCGGAGGTGAGGGCCACACTATAGTATGTCATGGGAGGTGTGGGAAAGGTTGTTTTGTTTGGAACATCTTCCATATTAGAATGTACATTGTACCTCATATCACCTGCAACCAGGGACCCATGCATAGTAGCTCCATGCAGGCAGGGGTAAACCTCAGCAGCGAGAGCTTCAGCACAATCGTCCTGAAAGGGTCTCCATAAAATGAGGATGAGGAGCGGCAGCTGGGATTTGCAGAACATTACAGTTATCTTTTTGATTCTTGGAACATTGTTCAGCTGCCCACAGACAGTTTAGAACCAGCACTCACTCTTCTTTTATTTTCCCCTCCAGGCCCTGCAAGACAAGGGTTAGGCTAGTTGGTAGCAGGTCCTTTCAGGCTATCGACCACAGTACTACAGTGGCTCCCAGTTACACAAATTGGTGTGAAGCCAAGGTAGCAGAGGGGACTTTTGATAACAAACCATACCATAATACATGTTCACCAAATGCGACAGGCTATATCTGATCTCTATCAATTATCAATTCATGCCAGGTTAGGTACTGTAGGTAGTCTGTGGAATCAAATACAAGGTCTCACCTGGTACCACTGTACTTACCAGACCACCCCACACTAGCGATTCCCTGCTGCTGTCAGCCTGGACCAAGACGTCACCCCAAAATTTAGGTCAGCCTGCCTTTCCCAGAGCAACCTCAAAAGTACATTTTGGAGGTCTGCAACAGAGAGTCAAGGCTGTGGCTGCTCCTACAGCTCCTGGGTACCTTCAACCCGTCCAACAATACACACTTTTCCCCTATCCTAGAGGCTCGTGCCTCTACCACCAGCCCAAGATGAACAAGATTCGAGCGATCCAGGAGCTCAACAAGAAGGAGATTGAGCAGGGAATGTACGTCCACACCTCTTTTCTTTCAAGAGTCGTGAGACGGACATATCGTAAGTGCTGACCTTGAACTCTTATCTGAACCCTTCCACAGCTCTCCAAACGCCTCCTGGCATGTCGACTACCGCGACACCGCCTTCATCTACTTCGGCGGCCTCCCCTTCGAGCTCTCCGAAGGCGACATCATCACCATCTTCTCGCAGTACGGCGAGCCCGTCTTCCTCAAGCTCGCCCGCGACCGCGAGACCGGCAAGAGCCGCGGGTTCGGCTGGCTCAAGTACGAGGACCAGCGCAGCACCGACCTCGCGGTCGACAACCTGGGCGGCGCCACGATCAGCGGGCGCATGGTGAGCGTCGATCATGCGCGGTACAAGATGAGGGAGGACGAGGACTGGGAGGACGGCAAGATCGGGTGGGAGGATATCCAGCGGCGGGAGAGGGAGGCCAGGGAGGGCGCAAAGGCCAGCGACACGGAGATGGGGGAGCGGGACGGATACGGACACGGAGGAGGAGATCAGGAGGGCGAGGCCTATGCTGAAGGAGGAGAGGGAGCTGCAGCTCCTGGTGGAGGGCCACGACGACGACGACCCGATGAAGGAGTTCCTGATCGAGGAGAAGAAGAAAGAGGTCGACGAGGCGCTGCGCAGAGAGCGCAGGAGAGAGGAGCGGGAGAAGAAGAAGCACAAAAGCAAGCGTCACCACCGGTCGCATCGCTCCACGAGACGAGATGATAGTGACGAAGATGAGGAGGACAGGCGGAGACAGAGGAGAAGGCGGGATGAAGATGACGAGCGCAGAGAGAGGTCGAGAAGAGATGACTACGACGAGGACAGCGACCGTCAGGCAAGACGGCGGCGTGACTCTCGAGATCGTGAGAGCAGACGGGATGATGACAGACGGAGGGACAGGGACAGGGACAGGGAGCGCGATTCAGATCGTCGGCGACGTGAACGTGAGGACTCTGAAGACTACTACCACAGCCGCAGGCGTCAAGACTCTGACCGGGACCGCAGAAGTCGTCGGCACAGAAGTCGATCACCATGAGAATAGACAAAAGAAGCATCACGAAGAAAATTCAATTGGTAGCCAGTTCTGTTCTTCCTATGCAGGAGGGCGTGCCTGTACTTCAAGAAATAAACTGGAACCCCTCCAACGCCTTTCTGCACTGCCACATCAAACCAAGTAACTCATAAAACCTATGCTCAGACGTTGTGAGCATGGAGGAGGGGGAAAAAAGAATAACCACCAGCATATCATGAATGCCCTCCCAACGATGATGAGAAAAAGTGATGAAACAATTACAATGAGCCTTTCCGTGAACCCCAAAATACAGAAATCTCTGAAACAGCCTCCATGATATGGGACGAAACGCTGAAGGCTCTCAAGGCTCACTGTAGTAGTGCTTGAACCCAACACGTCCGATGAAGCGCTTCCCAGCATCATCTCGAGCCATCTGGAACTTTTCCCAGCGAGCATCAAGACCGGCTCCGACGACCACCAGGTTCTCCTCGTCGTACCAGCCAATGAGGCCCTTCTGGGCCTTGGTGGTTCCGAGGGTGGCCCCGTCCGCCATGGCCGCAAAAGTCCCGGCAGGCTCGTCCGTGCTGAAGGGGATGGAAGTGAAGGAGTAGGTGTCTGAGAAGACTCGAGGCAGGCCGGGGACCTGAGACAGCCACCCCCACTTGCCCTTGCCATCGTTGCCGCTCGACTGGCCAGCGCCGCCGCCGGAGCTACCAGGTCGGCTGCCAGACATGCTGGGGGCGGTGATGGGGCTGAGGGGGCGAAGTCAGACTTGGCGCCCGGGTGCGGGACGTCGAATATGTGCAGTGTGCCCTTGTCGGAGGTGCTGGCGAGCAGCGTGCCAGAGGGGCTGAAGCAGAGGTCGTAGATCGTGGCATGGTCCATGCCGCGGCGGACTTCGCAAACCATGGCACAGTTGAAGGTGCTATAGACGCGGATGATGGTTCCCTGCAGGCAATGTAAATATTTTTTTTTTTTTCAGTTCATGTACAGATTGGTTAATGTATTGCCAAGGGGACTGTCTCACCTTGTCGCTCGCCGAAGCAAGCAGCTGGCCATCGGG
Organism: Immersiporthe knoxdaviesiana; assembly: GCA_021117315.1. Lineage (NCBI taxonomy): Eukaryota > Fungi > Ascomycota > Sordariomycetes > Diaporthales > Cryphonectriaceae > Immersiporthe > Immersiporthe knoxdaviesiana. The sequence continues at coordinate 3,020,237 of CP088210.1, forward strand.
GCTGAAAGACAGAGCGCGCAGAGGGGTGTCGTGAGCCGGAATAATGCTCACATTGCCGGTGCTGAGCTCGACAATCTGGATCTGGCCGGGGGTGCGGCCGGGGAATGCAACCAGCTTCTGGGAGAGGCAGACAAGACCACTCAGGTTGTCTGCAGTCTCATATGCCATCAGGAGATCGCCGGTGCGTAGCTTATAGATCCGAACGCTGTTCTGGAGCGCGATGACGACTTTTCCCACAGCGACCTTGACTGCGCGGATAGAACTGACGGCATTGATCTCAATGCTGGCCCTCTGCTTGGCCTCATCCCAAAGGATGACCTAAACAGCATATGTTAGCACACAATAGCACGACGGCGCGTAAAGGCAGGAGAGACAACCAACCTTGTGAGAGGCGAACTTGGGCCGACGCCCGCCTCCGACAATAGCGATGACATTAGAAACCCCCATCATCTGCGCGAGACCGATTCCAGCAGCGAGATCTGAGGGGGACGCGTTAGCCTCATCTCAACACAATAGGATACGTGTTTTCGCGCAGACTTCTCACCTTTCTTGAGCATAGAAGTGCCCTGCTCGGTCCTCAGAACTGTGGCACCTGAGTGTAAGCGCAGTCATTATCTTTGAGTGAGGGCGACCCAGCTGTATGCTTACCCATGAATCCGTTCTCGAGCCCGACGGCAAAGCAGGACTTGTCCTCGTTGAAGGTGACAGACAAGACCCGCTTGGGCTTAGCCGGCTCAATCTTGGGACGAGTATCCATGATAGCGACGCGTGGTGCTTCTCGCTTGTGGTGGTTGATACGGGAAACGGTTGAACGAGGCCGATGGACTGACAGGTCGATGTTGGAAGGATGAGGCTCGAGCCGGGAAAAGACACGGAGGGCACCAGGAAAGGTAGCTGCCTGGCCGGTGTTATATATTAAGCAGCATGATGCTCGCTGATGATGTCACAGGCAGGTCTGTGATGTCGAGCCGCCGTGTGTGTGAATGGATATGAGTGGCCCGGGATGAGGTCGTCGTGAATACAAGACCAGTCAGACCAGACCCTCCCAAGAAGAGTCAAGGACACAGTGGATTGGCACCAGGTAACAGTGGCTGGGACAATGGAGCAACCTCAGCAGGTATCCAGGTTTAGTTGACCTCTTTTATGGGAACAGTGGACTCAGTTGTGATGCAATGAATATAAGAAAGTGAAACTGACAAGAAATATGATATATATATGTGTGTGTGTATATATTTACAAGAAATAACTAAGAAAGAGGATGGTGCTTGGGGTGTGTAAGTGCAGGCTGGCTCAAGGCTGACATGGCATGAGGTCCAGTCAGGAGGACAAGGGAGAAGCAGAGGTCAAGGGCAGCTGGCATCGGCTGGTGGGAGCTGTCTGTTTGTCCTCGCCCCACTGCAGCACAGATTGGTGGCATCCCTCCACTGCCGCAATCACGCTAAGCTCAGGCTGGGATGGCCTCAATTTGGGGGTTGCTTGGTCTGTGCTGGGGTGCTTGGCCCCTGAATCCGCCCAGGGGGCATTGGGGGTTCCACGGGTAGCTGCTGGGTGGAACTGGAGATTGGCGGTGGTAGATTGAGGATTGAGCACACAGCTCCAGTGGTGGTGGCAGCAGCAGCAGCAGCAGCAGCAGCAGCAGCAGCAGCAGCGGCAGAAGCAGAGAAGGCCCAGTGCCACTAAGTGCTGTGCTGGGACAAGGGACTTGTGTGCAGTAGCAGTGACAAGGTGAGTGCAACAATTTGTGAAATTACACCTGCCTCTCCACCCTGGTTCTGCTTGGTCCCCAGAGTGCAACCTGCAGCAGCCCGACCCTTGTTGGCCATTCACTTCGATTTCCCCCTTTCCACTCCAACAACGTCCGCGACCCATCGTCACGAACTGAACAACCTCGCTCTTTCAACCACCACCGCTCGACCCTCGACTATCCAATTGACCAGAATAATTAGCAGTCAGTCTACAACAGCAGGTACTGACAATCCTTCTGCGGCTGCTTTTATTTCTTGCATTCTCTTGAGAGTTCCTGTTTGGTATTCTTTCCATCACGAACAGCAGCCATGTCTTCCCCGGCCGTATGTTTGTTGTCGTTTCCTCTTGTGTTGTATCTATCGCACGAGTCAACCTGGCACCTTCACCATCTCCTCCTCCTTCCCCCTCTCCTCTCGCATAGCAGGCTGCGTTCAGCTCCACAGTTCCTCGCATTGCGCTGCGTCGCGTTCCCTCCTCACTCGTTCGGAGACTGACATAGCGCGATTCCATAGAAAATGATCCGCCGCAAGAAGAACGTGAAGAAGGGCATCCAGTTCTGCCTGATGGTCTGCGGAGCATCTGGTACTGGTACGTCTGAATATCCATCCCAGAGCTACATATCTCAGCTCATCCGGCCCATGATAATGTCCCCTTGTCACCAGACAGATTGGTTGTACTGACGTCGCCGCCCACCAAATCACAGGCAGAACCACCTTCGTCAACACCCTCTGCGGAAAGACCGTCCTCGGCCACAGAGACTCAGACGACCCGACCGGTGCCCACGTCGAGGATGGCGTCAAGATCAAGCCCTACACCGTTGGTATGAGATGCCGGTCAACTTTCCCACCAAATACGATCGTGATCTGACTGGCTATATACAGAGCTCGAGCTTGACGAGGAGGGGACCCGTATCTCCCTGACCATTGTGGACACCCCAGGTTTCGGTGACCAGGTCGACAACGAGGCCAGGTACGTTAAGCTCCTCGTCCGATAGACCTGTCGGGCGTTTCTGTTTGGTATTTCACCGCTGACACCGAGCTTATAGCTTCTCCGAGATCGTTGGCTTCCTCGAGAGGCAATACGACGACATTCTGTCCGAGGAGTCGCGTATCAAGCGTAACCCTCGTTTCAGGGACAACCGCGTCCATGCCATGCTCTACTTCATCACACCCACCGGTCACGGGTATGTTTCAACCACCAGACATCACTACTCTACTACTACTACTTGGGGCTATACTGATATCTGATTTAGCCTTCGCGAGCTGGACATTGAGCTGATGAAGCGTCTGGCTCCCCGCGTCAATGTCATCCCCGTCATTGGACGCGCCGACTCCCTGACCCCCGCCGAGCTGGCCGAGTCCAAGAAGCTGGTGATGGAGGATATCGAGCACTACCGCATCCCCGTCTACAACTTCCCCTACGACATCGAGGAGGATGATGAGGACACCGTCGAGGAGAACGCCGAGCTCCGGGGCCTGATGCCGTTCGCCATCGTCGGCTCCGAGGAGACGGTCGAGATTGGCGGTCGCAAGGTCCGCGCTCGCCAGTACCCGTGGGGCGTTGTCGAGGTTGACAACCCTCGCCACTCCGACTTCCTCGCCATCCGGTCGGCCCTGCTGCACAGCCATCTGGCTGACCTGAAGGAAATCACCCACGACTTCCTGTACGAGAACTACCGTACCGAGAAGCTGTCCAAGAGCGTGGAGGGTGGTGCTGGAGTGTATGTTTTTGTTCCCTACAACCCCTAATTTGCCTTAGGTTGGAAACTGACCTTATTTTTTTCCCCGCCACAGCGACTCCTCGATGAACCCCGAGGATCTCGCCTCGCAGTCCGTCCGTCTCAAGGAGGAGCAGCTCCGCCGCGAGGAGGAGAAGCTGCGCGAGATCGAGATCAAGGTCCAGCGCGAGATCAACGAGAAGCGCCAAGAGCTCCTGGCGCGGGAGTCTCAGCTCCGCGAGATCGAGGCACGCATGCAACGGGAGGCCGCCAACTCCGGCACACCAGTTCCCGAGGCCAACGGCGAGACGGAAGCTGCCTAAACAGGCCAGGAGTAACCGTGGCACTTCTTCGGCGGGTACAAGCGGCATGCGTCTTTTTGCAGGTTGCTGGCCACTTTTATGACAAGATACGCCCCTTGTTTCTACACGACTGCCACTTCCGTATGCGAACGTTTCTTCTCTTTTTTCCCCCAAGCCTTGCACAATGTCGAACGAGAGCGAGGGTTTGTTGATCGCCGATGCACTGCGGCGCCGGCAGCTCTGGTCTCTCCACGGTTTGGAACGAAAAAAAAAAATCGGTATCTACACAGCGCGCGCACTCACACGACATCCGGGCTTGCCCGTCCCTCCTGATAATGATACCCTCCATGCCTCCAGGAAAGCAGTCAATAGGGGAAGTAAGGCAGAAGGGAGAAGGTTGAGAGAGAGGGAGAGGGAGAGAGAGGGAGAGAGAAAAGAGAGGGCCTGTCGCATTTCTTTTTCCAACACGTCTTTTTTCTTCGATTGTGGTGTCAGCCCATCACTTGATGGGTTGATCGTTCTCTACAGACGTTTGGGTCATTTTGTACCAATTTATTTCCAGTAGAGGACTTCTAATGCAGACAACCTAAATTTATTCCCATTTTGAATTATGAACCCGGGTGCGGTAACCAGAGTTTTCATCGAGAGTAACACATGACAGGTGTCCTGTGTTATACTGGATTATTTTCAACTTTGGAACTGGTAGGATCCCATCTCGATTGTGCTAGAAAATGATATAAGGGCACTACTAAACAAAAAACCTCCCAAGACGCCCTCAAGTCCCACCGTCTCCCAAGCTGTATACTATAATATCCTCGATAAGAAAGAGAGAAAGAAGAAAAATCCAAGGCTGTAAAAGACTACAGGGTTGTCATACAGGTAAAGAGGCATAGAGCCAGTAAAGAAGTACAATCTGATACAAGTCCAAAGGGTGATGTCCGCATCTGGGCTTCCCGTCTGGCAGACGGACTTGAAAGCGTTGAACCAAACCCAGCCTTACTTTTCCCTACTCACTGGACAAAATAGACATTCTTGTCCTGCTCATCTTTGTCCCTCCACAGCAACACTGTCAACACTGTTCGGCACAAGCCAACCCCTCGGTACCATCTAGTTGTTCGACTGGCTGTTCAGTATCCTCAGGATGGCCAAGAACAGGTTGATGATGTCCAGATACAGGCTGATGGCCGCAGCAATCTCCTCCTCGACGTGGTGCTTGCGCATGACCAGCTGCGTGTCGACAAGTATGTAACCGCTGAAGATGAGGGCGGCGAGGCCGCCGTAGATGAGCTCGCCGGTGCTGCTGTAGGGGAAGAACATGGCCATGAAGCCGAACAGGATGAGGCCCCAGAGGCCGCCGAAGAGGTACGGCATCCACGAGGTGAAGTCGTACTTGGTCTGGCAGGCAAAGGCGGTCAGGAAGATGAAGATGCCCCCGTCAGGATCACGGCGTTCAGGACGATGGAGGTGTCGTAGAGGGAGACGACGACGGAGATGGTGTACGCCTCGAGGAGGGTGAAGCCGGAGAGGAAGAGCAGGTTGGTCGGGTAGGAGTGGCGCTTCCAGTAGGTGAGGATCATCATGCCGATGGCTCCGATCATCTATACCACAAGCACATGTCAGTCAAGAGAACACCAGACGTATGGGAAGAAGGAGGCGGGGGGGACGAAAGGCAAGAGATAACGTACCGAGACGAAGACCAGCGCGGGATGACCTTGAATCCACTGCTTGTAGGACTCGCTCACGAAGCTGATGGCGCTCACGGCGCCGGTGACGATCAGCTGGACCGTCAGGATCGTGTAGACCTTGCGGATGAACTGGTTGCGGATGTCGAGGGTGGCCTCGGCCACGCTCCCGCCGAACTTGAAGTCGTCGGGGACATTGTCCTCGCTGGAGCGGGCGACACCATCACCACCGGCGAACAGCCGTGCCTCGTCGTCGTCGGCCTGGTAGGAAGGAGGCGCCTGGCTGTAGCCCGGAGCCGCGGCGGAACCACCTGCAGGTACCGCGTCTGGGTCGTGCTGTGGGGCGGGGGTGTACTTGGTGCTGGCCATAGTTCGCGCTGGCTGGCTGATGCTCTTGTCGGCTTTGGGGCTGGGTCTGGGAAGCGATAGCAGTCGTCAAGTTGGTGATGGGTGCGGAACGTGAAAGAGAAAGGAGAAAATTTGTAGGTGGTGCGAGGCGAGGAGGAGAAGGAGGAGGAGTGTGTCAGCTGGTTGATGGGGCGTCAGGTCGGAGTAAGAGGCCACCACGGAAGGTTGCACAAGGTGAATGGATGAATGGGCTGTGTTAGTGCAATAGTACTACTGACGGCGATGACCAGATGATTTGCGGCTCGCCTCGGCGCCACCCTAAACCTGGACTTAGGCAGTGCCCGGCACTCAGCCACTGTGGTCGTGGGCTGCATTGACTAAGCAGTTTGGTCCTGTACTGCTATAGCTAAGAACGCCTACTCAAGGCTTGTTTGTTGGTTTATGTCGCATGGTTACACAAAGACTGTTTACATAGTCTATATATAGTAGTATGTCCTCCTGCGATGGGTTCTTCCTGTACTGCTTGACACAAGATTGCAGAGAGAAGTTGAGTAGGAATTCCCGTTAGGCGACCGTTTGGTTATTTTTGTATATGGATCCGCGACGATTGTCAGGGGTCGTGATGGTGTTGCTGACAGAGTGCCTCATCCTGCAGAGATGGATTCAAGGAGACATGGGTGCGTATCCGGAGCTCCAGATATTCTTGCTGTTATAAAAAAAACCACCAACATAAACACAGTGACTGGGTGAGCCCTCACTGATCTCCCGTATGGATCAATTAGTCAAGGGAAATGTAACGAAATGCCCAGTGTACAGTGAAATCTCATGACCTGAAGTGCGACTTCATTTCGAGCCACAAAAGATGATGAATTGCCGATCGCGATGCTTCTATACTCTCAAAGTTGAACGTTGTTTCGAGGACGATGCTTCCAGGTTGGGCAGGAAATATGCGAAGAGGAATAGGCTTTACAGCTGACAACCAGAGCATTGCAGTATTCCCGAATCGTTGGGGACCCAGCAGTCCTGACAGACAGCTCTACTACAAGTACCAAGAACGCTCACACTCACGACGTGAGGATAGTATAGACTGGTGATGTTGTCGAGGAGGTCCATGAGCGAGTTGACCACAGTCCGTAAAGTACGTAGTCGTCGTCATTGTTCAAAATATTGTTAAGTGTAATACGGTACCCACAGACAGTAAGAGGGGTTGTGTTCAAGAATGAAGATCATATGCATATCATTGGCTACTACTATGTACTATGTATCACGCAAGTTTTTTCTTCTTCCTTTGCAGATGATGCGCGGTTGATATGATTGCGTAACAGCCGCACTGAGCGTGCTAGCCTGTATGCATAGTCACGCAGGTTCACATAGGCTAGCTTGAAAGGAGAGACGGCACTCCTCAACCATTCACCATTGAGCGGTCAAAGAATGCCGGGTGACTCGAGCACCGGGTTGCCACTCAGTACCATGGGTGCATGGATTGTACGAAGATCAGTCGTTAGCGACGTTGTATTTATATAGAGATCGCCCATAACCGCCGCCAGCCTTGGGTTAGCTTGCCACAGGGATCAGGCATAGCTTCAGAGCCCTCTCGGGGGAGAGTGTTGGGAGGCAAAAACATTCAAGAGACAAAGAGTGCCCCCTTAGGAAGTGATGATTCAATGTATCGACGGAGTCCTCTGACTGAACAATGTCGAGAGGGAGGGGAAGGTTGAAGAGGAGAGAGGAAAGCGAGAGATGTGAGAGGGGTTGTGTTGTGTTTGGGCTGGATCTGCGAGTTTTCTGCGGGGATCGTCTCTCAACATTTCGGATAACAGTAGAAGTATTACTTGCAGGCTGCATATACCGCCGTCATTTCCCCGCCCTCTGTGGGAGGCCCTGAAACCTTGGCCAGAACTGGAAATCCCAAGAGAGAGCTCTAGGCTTGGAGCTTGCGACTCTCAGGCCCCTAGCCCGCTGTAGAACCGCGGTACTTACTTGGTAGTAGTGCCCTCTACTTTAGTACAGGCCCCCGAAAGCCACCCCCTGACCTGCTAACTCACCGCCCTGCTCCAAGCTCCCGTCCCGCGGGCCCCTCTGGAGGGAGAAATAAACCCCAAGGCCAAACCCTGTGGGCCAATCTAGAGCCGCCTCAGGCGACACGGACCTAGACCAGATCAGGGGTCTCAACTGTTGGGCCAGTAAGATCGCTCCGGCAGGAACCTGTAACCCAAGGGGAAGAGAGAAAACTTCCAGGGTCCTCCACTGACTTGCAGCTTCGCTTCTGCAGTTTCAAGGTTTGTGTAGGCACACACCCAGGTAGCCACTGCTCCCCTCAACTGATTGCTCCAATCTGCGCTTCTATACTCCTCCTCCAAAAGCTGTGTGCGCCTCTCTCAACCAGACAAATCCAACCTCCCGATTTGTCGCCAGCCTCTCTCTCTCTCTTGTTCCCCCGGCTCGAGAGATGAATTGACCACCCCCACAATCGATCTCGATTCTACGTTTGTTTCACAACACTCTCTGTGGACCTCGAGAGCCGGCACGAAGATTCACGTCCGACCGACCACCCAATTCGTCGCCGTTGTGTCAGGTCTCGGATCTTGGTTCCTCCTCACCTCGACCCGGTCGCACACACACCTCGACAAGATTGGCCTGGCACTCGGCGCGTCTCCCTATCTCGGCCTCCTCTAGTCACAGCTTAGCACTATCTCTTTCCACTGCCTCGCTTTCGCCCCTCTATCGCGCGCCAATTCCACAGTCCTGGACTCGAAGCACGCCATCATGTCGTCCTCGACCGTCAAGGGCGCCCCTCAACAAGAGCGCTTGGGGGTTTCAAACTCGGGCAGGTCTAGTACCGAGTCGAAACGGCCATCCTCCAGCTCTACGAGGCACAGCTACTCCCACAAGAAGGAGAACATGAATGGGCCCCTGTACATGCAGAGCTGCAACAGCACCGTTCTCGTCCGGCGCGTCAAGCGGAGGGGGAGACAGCCCCGCGAAGCAATTGGCCCGCTGGTTCGTCGAGAATCAAATTGGTATGCTGCCCAGCGCCCGCTCTTTTTCCCCAGGCCACAGTTTGTCCCCGCCCAGCATGGCAGCATGTATCTTTCAAGGGCTAACATACTATTCCTCCAGGCTTCTCTTTGAACCTCCTGGCCCTCCTGTTCTGCGCCCACTACCTGCTCCCTCGATCCCAGGCCTACACGTCCAAGTTCTTCACCCTGCAGTACTACAATGAGCAGTCTCAAAAATACGGGCTCGGCTTCGACGACACTTATTATGTGTTCTTTGTTGTCGTGCTCTTTACCGGCCTGCGCGCCGCCACCATGGAGTACATCCTGGCTCCTTTTGCCAACTACCTGGGCCTCCGTAAGAAGAAGGAGGTGACGCGGTTCAGCGAACAGGCCTGGCTGGTGATTTACTGCGTTGTTTTCTGGTCGCTGGGCGTCGTGAGTACATTGCCAAAGTTTTGATTTTCTGTTTCCTGAGGGTTATCAACTAATTGAAGCCCTCTGTTTAGTATCTACACTACACCTCCCCGCATGGCTCAACCTGAGGAATCTCTGGGCTACCTGGCCGAACCGTGAGCTCGCAGGTCTGTTCAAGTTCTACGTCCTCACTCAGCTGGGCTTCTGGTTCCAGCAGGTCTTTGTGATCAACATCGAGGAGCGGCGTAAGGACCACTGGCAGATGCTGAGCCATCACATCATCACAATCGTCCTGATCCACGCGTCATACCGGTACCACTTCAACTACATTGGTAATGCCGTATTTATACTGTTCGATCTGGGCGACATCCTGCTCTCGGTATGTTTCCTCCTTGATAAATATCAGCTCTATGGTGCCGCATAGGCTAATAATTCTGCCATGTAGGGATCCAAGTGTCTGAAATATGCTGGCTTCACCAACGCATGCGACGTCGGCTTTGGCCTTTTCATGCTGTCGTGGTTCGTGAACCGCCATGTGCTCTTCAACATCGTGTGCTGGTCCATCTACAAGCATCCGTCCGAGATCCTCACCCGTGGATGCTTCCGGGGGCCCCAGAGCGAACTCGAAGGGCCGTTCGAGCAGCCTGCGGGGTATAGTCCCTATTTTGAGCCGTTCGTCAAGTCTGACGGGCTCGTGTGCTGGCAGCCCGTGGTCACAAACACCTTCCTCGCGCTCCTGCTCGCGCTTCAGGTCATCTGCATCGTCTGGTTCACCATGATCGTCAAAGTTGCCATTCGTGTCCTGTCAGGTGCTGGAGCGGACGACGTCCGTAGCGACGATGAATGCGAGGATGAGGAAGAGGAGGAGGACGAGTTTGTGTATGAGGTGGCCCAGCCGTTTGAGGAAGAGGTCGGTGTCGAGGAGCTTGATCTGAAGAGCTGGGAGCGGAGGACTGGTGTCAAGAGGTCGACCACCACAGCAACTGGCGTCAGCTTGCCAGGTCACAGCGATCGCAAGGAGTTGTTGGGCCGGATCGGCTGTGAGAAGCAGGTCGACTGAGCTACATGCAGCTTTTTCCACTTGCCGATGGACTGGTGTCAAAGCCGTATCCGCTGGCAGGGCCCCTCAGAGGCTCCTCAAGTGCGGTACCCTTTGGATTCACGATCATCGAGATCTGCTACGACCGGATTCGCCACTACGAATCCCAGCACGGTGTGATGAGACCCATCACCTGCTACCACCCTAACGATTTTCCTGACCTGTTATGTGATGTCCAGGCGACATCTGATCTTCTCTTCGTACATACCACAAGACCAAAAAAAAAAATTGGCGTTGCAGGGTTCAATTCTCGTTTAGAAGCCTCCCAGTTCTGTCTGCTCCTGAGGATCGAGCGACGTATTTTTATTTTTAAGGCAGCGGGAGGAGTCCATACGACTCATTATGGAACGGGAGGGGGGGGGGAAAAAAAAAAAGGCGCTGTTGACGTGGTCGCGCGGGGAAAATGGGATTGGTGGTCAGGATTTTCTTGAATGGAAGCATCGGGGCTTTGACTGTATGGGTTACTCTCCCCCTTTTTCTCGACGTGCCAGTCATGTGCAAATCATCTCTCGGTTTTGATTATAGAATCTTGGGTTCACGAAACAGCTATAGCTACTATCTATACCCCCAGCCCAGAGGCATCCGGCGGGCAGGATGCCAATTCATGTCAGGGTCTGAAATGGAACTTGTTTTATTGGTCTTGTGGCCCAGAACGCCTCACTTTGCGGCTGCTGCTGCGATCACATCGGTGCGCTCAGAAGAAGAAGATGAAAAAGGCGAAAGCGGAGAAAAGGAGGTTTTATGAAGGATCAATGACAGGGCATCAAGCGCAAGTGTCGCAGGGCCCAATACACCCAAAGAGAACGGCAGGGAACGATCATCTTGGAACGACTACGCCAAACCAACGTGGACTGGTCTACTAGCACTGTCCCTATCGACTTACCCCTCTCCTCTCTCAAACGAAAGAAGGAATGTGTGAATGATGACAGGGCGGAAGGCGGTCATGGCCACAGCCTGAGCCTGGCTGACAACCACAACAAGCGCTCAAGGCTTCAGCGCTCACTCACTACGAACACAAGTGGATGGTTGCATACCATTGAATCACAGTCACGGTGAGGAAAGGGGTGTGCTGTACTAATTTGACCGATTCTTTCTAGGTAATTATTAATTATGAGGTGAGATTTATTCCGTGCATGTTCTCACTTGTTGTACCCTTTACTTTTCGACTCCAACTGATAAATCAACATTGAAGCAAAACTTTGAAAATCACAATGTTCCACCCCCTTTTTCCTCCACCTGAGCCCAACGTCTGCTTGCTCAACCCCTCAACAAACAATCTCCATCCAACCAGGCCTCACCTCGTGCTCGCGGCGTCTGGGTCCCGCAGCCCTCTAGGGTGCGGGCGTGTGCACCCTGTGCCCGCAGGTCGGGGCGCAGGTGTCGTCGCGCTCGGCCATGCGCGTCTCCAGCTGCTTGGGCTCGGCGGCCCTCTTGGTGGTGACGGTGACAAAGGTCACCCGAGGAGGGGGCAAGGGCACGACGGGGGTCTCGAGGGTCTGCCAGGCCGTCTGGACTGGCTCCGTCGGGACAGGCTCGCCGATCATCGAGCTCAGCCTGACGCGCAGGCCGTCCCACTCCTCGTCGGTCAGCTCGGCTGCCCAGTCCGGCTTGACGGACCAGTCGTGGCCGGTGGGCTCCGGGGCGGCAGGCGTGGTCGACGGGGGAGTCGACGAGGGGGCGGAGGTCGTCTCGTGGTGGACGGCGGTGGCGGGGGTGGGGGCCTCGAAAGGCACGATGGGCCCGGGCGGCAGGTACGACAGCTCGGCCGGGCCAAGGCCGAACGACAGGGGAGGGAGGTCGTCGATCGGCAAGATGGAGACCTCGCCGGGCGGGTAGGTGGTGGTAGGGGCGGCCTCGGAGGGCTCGGTGGGCAGGGGGCGGCAGGGACGGCGCCTCGACCGGGTGAGGGTTGAGGGGCAGGGGAGACAAATCATCGATCGGCAAGATCGAGAACTGACCGGACAGGTCGGTGGTGGTGGTGGCAGCCGCTCTAGGAAGAGCGGCGGCGGCGGCAGGGGCCACAAGGGCGGCGGCGGCCGGGAGGGCGCTGTGCGCCAGGAAGAGAGCAGAGAAACCCATCGTGGTGGCGACGGTGGGTGAAAAGATTGAGAATGTAAAGAGAAAAAGGAATTGGCTCAAGGGCTCTTCGGGCTCTTTCCAGATCTCGAGGGGGGTTGTGCGGGTTGCGTTGGGGAAAGGCAGAAGGGGAGTAGAATTGGGAGGGAGGAGGCCGACATATTTATAAGATCTGGGAATTGGCTTGCACAGGAGGAACAAGTGCTCGAAAGACTTGATCATGCGTAGACCATCGATAGCTCAAGAGTCTAAGGCCTCTAGTTATGGTCTTTACGCACTCGAGGCTTTGATCGTCTTCTTGTGCTCGGACACGACGATAATCTAGTCTGCCTTTCTCCTCATCATAGACCGGAAAGTTGTTTTTTAAGTCTGTCCCTGATTCGATGATACGACATCTAGTGATCAAGTGACCAACCAAGCCAAAGCGAAAATTCATCTCAACTTGACCATCACCACTACCTAATCCACATGCCACGGGTACGGACTGCAGACTATACTTGAGGCTCTGCACCGGGTAGGGCCGGACACATGGGAACTTGAACGGATTGGGGTCGTGCGGCCATCGTGACAGAACGCTAGGTATCCACGGCGCCAAGTGTGAAGGGCGCGTTCTGGCATCTCGACAAGCCAGAGGATGAGCCAAACACTCTGGCCCTTTTAGGCCAGACGTGAGATCAGTCCAGACCAAGCCCGTCAGTTGACAGTCGGAAGCCGATGTTGTGATCATGCTGTTTCTGACCTGCAAAAGTGCTCATGGGCAGGAGCTAAGTGGTCTGGACAGGATATGAATCACACGTTAACAGTCGACCAAATTGGTAGTTTCAACATGTGAATGCATCATGAGTAAAGAGATAATGGCGGCTTTTCTTCACAGAGATTAAGTTATAAATAATGCCTCAGCAGCCAACTACCTCGTGGGAAAAAACCAAACCCGCTCTACTCACATGACAGCTCAGGAAGCGAAACTATACACGCCGACGGGCCACCGTCGAATCTGTGCGCAGCAGGTCCCACCTTTGGAAGGGCCGTCGCCAAGACCATGATTATTTGAGGGAGCATGCCACCAGGCAGGTATCTACTCTCCGCTCTAGAAGCTCACCATCTTGGTGTCCTAGTGGGTCGAGGCCGTCGAGGGCCCAACACCTCTCCGTACACTATCCGCCATGAAGTGTGCAGGTCCATGTCAGTCTCTACAAACACTGAGAAGGAAACTCTCTGACACATGCAAAAGTCCCAATGGCGCAAAATGGAAGAAGTGTCCCAAAACAGAAGGACAATGAGGCCGTCACATGTCTGATCGCCGGCACTTGATGACATCAAGACATCTCTGCCATCGCTTTTGGATGCTCGACAGCCTGACCTTTTGATCGGCTCAAGCCTCGACCTGTCGACCCCGTCTTAGCTGGTAAGCTCAGTTCGTCAGAGGTCCTGGCTAATGGCCGAGCAAGCTTCACTTCTCCCACAGGCTGGCTACCAGTTGCAACAAGACTGACTGGAGAAACAAATACCCACATTGCCAGGAGAATTCTTATGTTTATTCTCATCTCGATAAATTATGGGCTGCTGTGTCGTCTTGCGGTTGGGCAGGCTAGAAACGTCCAGCTCTCAAAAACAGCCTTGCCCAGCCAAGCAGTGTTTACATCCTCAGCCTCGTAACAGCCTTGACCAATGAGGTTCAACCAAAGGCCAGCACGCCAAGCCCAGCTGAGTCACTAACCTACTAAGTACTGAAGTACTTACCCAGCCTCGCCAAGACATCTACCGACACCCAGCGGCCTTGGCCCATCGCTAGAGATCTTGATATAAAGAACAGAAACGGGAATTCAAAACAAGAAAAGACAAAATGAAATATAAAGAAGACAAAGAGAGCGCGAATCAGAACAAAACATTCCTGTTGAAAAGTCCAATTCTGAACAAAGGGAAGAAAGGGGAGAAACACGGCACGGCATAGAGTCAGCCCGCGCCGGCTCTGCCGCTCTATTGTTCCTACACGTGGTTGGGATGGGCTGGTGTGTCCCCACCCGTTCATGTTCATGATCGTCCATACCAGAAAGAGGCCGGCGTGCATCCTGGCTTAGACACCTAGGCACCACCAGTCAGCACTGTTGAGAAAGGGGGCGGCGATGTTTTGCCTCACGCCACAGCTGGACACTATCCCCCAGCCACTCAGCCAGCCCGAGTTTCAAAACGCGAATGGAAAAGTAAGCAAATATGCCACATGATACTTTTTTTTTTTTTTTTTTTTTTGGAGTGTCGATGGCGAGAAAAATGTGGAATTCCTGATTAGGAAATAGCGGTTATGTACACCGAAGAAACATTGGTTTGATTCTCTTGTTCATCTAACAACAAACGCTCTCTGTGAAGAGGGGGTCGAGCGCCAAAAGGGGAGAGAGAAAAAAGCGACTCGCCAACGAAAGCAAAAAAAGAAGAGATTGTGTGTGTGGGCATCAGGAGGTACAACAGTGTGGCCTCCCACCCCCTTTCCTTCCCTCAAAAGTTTTTCCTTCCTATCCTCTCCCATTTTCCAACCCTCTCTCTCCCCCGTCCATCCCTCTTTTGTTTGTCATATGCCAGCATCGCCATCGTATATATATCCCTCAAAGGATTCATATTGTCGTAATTGCTTGATCGAGCCATGCATGCTTTCAAAGACGCCGAACGAGAAGGAAACGTTTGTGCGCGCAAGATGTGTGTGTCCAGATTGGCTCGTAGAAATCGATACACGTGCCATATTGTTGAAAGAATCAGGAATATATATTTGACTGTGCCGCCAGTGCGATGGAATGGGAAAGGGTGAAAAGAAGAAAGTGAAAAAAAAAAGACAATCGGGATCAAGGGAGAAAAAACACCTCCACCCCTCCTTACGTGGGATTCTTCAAGACTTGACGATGACCACCGGGCCGCGTGTCCCTTGTTAGATGACCACGTTGGCCTGGCCCAGGGGTGCAAGGACGTTGGCGGCATACTCGGTCTCGACGTTACCGGCAGGCCAGTAGTTGCAGACGGAGAAGAAGCCGGGGTACTGGCTGTCCAGAGTGCCGGCCTCGCAGGCCTGGACGGCACAGCCGATGGTGGTGGTGTCCGCCCAGACGACCTGGGAGTAGTGGCCCCAGCTGTCGAAGAGGGTCATGTCGGGCTCGGAGCCGTAGCCGGGGTAGAGCTCAATCTCGTTGTCGAACCACGAGTTGGTGATGCTGGAGGCCAGGAAGGTGTTGACGTCCGTGTCGAGATCACTGCCTGCGATGTAGGCAATGTTCTGACCGTACGAGTTTCCGTCAGTGACGCCAATGGTCCTAAAAAAAAAAAAGAATTGTCAAAATTAGTTTTTTCTTCTTCATGCCGTCTGAGAGGATACATTCAGAGAACTTACACGTCGTGCTCGAAAACGCAGCGGGCAGCCAGGGTGGCGGCATAGCCAGCAGCGGTGTCGTTGTAGGCGACCTCAGGGGCGGAGCTGTTGGTGCGGTGGATGTTGTGCTGGTACACGGCAATGCTGGCAAAGTCGGTAGGGGAGGTGGTAGCAGAGGAGGATGAGGTAGTAGCAGCGACAGTCTCAACGCTGGAGGACGAGGTGGTTGCGGCGACGACCTCGACGCTGCTGCTGGTGGAGGAAGTGGTGGCGGCAGCAATCACGTTGACGTTGCCAGCATCCGCATCCGCATCGGCAGTCGAGCTGGCGGCGACGGTGACGGTAACGACAGGAGCCACCTCGACGTCAGGAGCGGCAGGAGTGGCGGACGGGGCGGCGACATAGTCGGTGACAGTGTACTGAACATCGACGACGGTGGTCTGCGTCACGACCTCAACCACAACGTCAACCTCGCGGGCCTTGAGAGGGCTGGCCAGGGTCGCGGCGACGCCGGAGAGCAGGAGGAGAGAAGACCTCATTTTGTCTGGGATTCTTTTCTTCCGATATTGACCAGGGGAAGGAAGTGAAGGCTGGTCGACACGGTCAGCTCTATTGTTTAATTTTCTTGGGGAATAATAGGGGGAAAAAAAAGAAAGAAAGAGAAGGAAAAAAGTCTGAGGTAGGGGAAAAGTAAGGACAGAAAAGGTAGTCACAAGAATGATAGGGTAAAGGGGGGAAAAGAAAGAAGAGAAGAAAAGTTGAGAAGATATGGAAGCAGCGCAGGAACAGAAAAAAGAGGGAAAACGAACGAAGGGGGGAATATGTATCGAAGGGGGAGAAATACAAATATCCAACGAGAGGGTTTTGGTGTGGCGGGGGAGTGAATCAGGGAGTTTGCGTGTCATTGTACGCAACGGCCCCGAATTAGCTCCCGGATGTACTTCTGGGAAGACCTCCTTTCGAAGCCATGACAACGTGCTTGAGCGGGACGGCACATTGTTTCCTTCTTCCTCTCAACGAACTAAGGGTTGACCAAGTCCCACTGCCAAGGGTGGCGAAAGAAAAGGGAGAAAATAATAATACAATGACAGATTCGGGCCAGAAGAGAACATCACAAGTGGAGAACAACGAGACATTATATGGCGGCCACGACGGCCCCAGACAACAAAAACTGAACGTACCTTGTTGGGTTCCTTGTGATGAGGAGGACCTTGGGGAAGAGGCTTGTCGACAGATCAAACGAAGGAGGGGAAAGTGAGGGATAGTTATAAACAATATCCTTCTCCAGAGAGCAAAACAGGCGAGGAAGGCAGCACTGCTGAGCTAATGATCCGTCTAGGATTGAGACCTGATTCGAGAGAGGAAAAAGAAAGGTTGAATCTGGGCGAGACTAGCCGGCCCTAAAAAGAATCACACAGGAAGAGTCCAGACGTCGTGGGACAAGAGTCGAGGCTCGGCGTTGATCGAGGGGATCGTGACTTTGGCTTGGGTTCAAGTCGGAACGTTGCACCAAAAAGTGTTTGGGGATAAAAGTTGGTGTTCTAAGGAATGGACGGCTGAACAAGCAGCGAGAGCGGTTGTGATTTTTTCAAGAAGAGAATGAATGAATGAATGGAAGGAATGGATGGCACAAAAAAATGGCCGTGTAGCGAACTCAGAGAGAAGCCTTTTTTTGAGGTAAAAAGGTTATCCAATGCAGCAGCGCTGTGGGAAAGGGAAAGAAGGAAGAGGAGAGAAAGAAGGGAATTGGGTTGCTTTACATTCGGGTATGCACTGCAGATATTAAGGTTCCTGGGACGGGATGGGGGTGGGATCGTGGGACCAGGGCTGAAGTCCCCTTGCATGCAAGCCACTTTGCAGCAGCCAGTGTGCCACTGCAGCTGTGCCCTGCTTGGCCCCCCTCCCCTCTCCCCCTTCTGCGCGTCTCCCCTCTCTTTGTGCCAATGTCATGGCGGAACCCGCCCGGCAAATGGGGGATCCACTCGTCGTTCACCTTTGAGCAACCTGAGCAGAGAAGCCGTTCGAGTAGCCTCGCCAGGACGGACCCAGCGAGAGGGACAAGGTGGGCCAGATCGTTCAGGAGATCAAAAGATACTTGATACCTTGATACTCTAGTACTACGTACAAGTACCTGCTGTGCCACGGCTACGTACCCCACCAGACGTGCTGTGCTTGGCTCTGGGCTTGGGACCTGACCCGGTCTGCCCCACCACGGTCGAGGCCCTTCATTCAGGTTCAGCACACACACCTGCAAGGGCTTCATGCTGCCCTGTCGTCGTAGCGCCCTGTCGTCACTGTACGTCCGTACAGTACGTACATTTTGCTGCTGTTGCTGTTGCCGCTGTCCATCCTCTTCTATTCTTGAGGTTCCTTTTCCTTGACCTGTTGGTTCGATCCATGCATGCATGCATGTATGCATGTATGTTTTCGTGCTGCAAGCCCATCCGTCAACATGTTACTGAGTAGTCACTCTGCCAGACCAAACCGATCCTGGCTGATCCTGATCCTCCTCCACCAAGTCGGCAAGACTACTAAAAGGGCGAATTGAACCTATGGCCCCAGCCTCGCCCCACGTTTGACCAGGAAGGGGGGATTTTGCTGACCCCAACGGCGGGCTCCCACAACGATGAAGGGACGCTACCGCCGCCACCGTTCTCCTCGGCTCGCCTGAGGACTACCCCTCGATCAATTTACTTGTGAGGGAATAATTTTAGGTGAAGGGCATATACTGCTGTCAGCTCATGGGTCCTTGCCATGGCATAGCATTTATTTTCTTTGTTGCAGAGACCCCATTGCGGGCCATATCCTCAGAGCGTCGTACGCCCGGCGATCCCTATTCCTGGAATATCATCCGCATGGGCCTTCGCTCTTTGGAAGGTCTTGGGACGGGCGGTGAGGTTACGTATGTGTGTCGAGGTCCGTCCCCGGGGGAGGCTAAGGTAACGGATAAGGTTTGAATTGGATGTTACTCCTCCGCCCGTCTGTGTGGTCGGTCTTGTTATCCACCTTGGTCTGCATGAAGCCGTCACCTGTGTTTAATCACAGCAGACAAGGCTGGTGGGATCTTGGGGCGTCCTGTACCGAGCTGCTCGTCTGATGATGCCTCTTCTGGCCGAATCATTAGCCTGTCTAGGCATTTTGTTCATGGTTGATTGGCTGACTGGCGGGCAAGCCGTGTGGAGGAGGTGAGGGAGAAGGAGAGGTCTCTGGGCAGAGACGCCGCTGGAGGTGGTTGAATGGACCTTGTGGTGTCGAACCTGCTGTGCCTGCCTTCTGAAATTAGTGAGTGGTCTTGCCCCTGACGCCCTACAGCCCGACCCCTGTAAGTACTGTACGTACTCCGTAGAACTAACCCCTGCCACGATCGGGATCTCCTGCAGGGTCAAGCTAGTTGTTAGTGTCCTTGCAGGGGGAGCCAGGCCTTGCCAGGGCGGCTCTGTTATTTCCCCATATTGCTGGGCGGGAGCAGATTGGCTCAGCACTCTGCAGGGACCTGGTCCTGAAACAGCTTTAATTTGCCTTCCCGGCCCTCCAACCTCACCCATCTAATCTGTTCCGACCTTGCAAACACACAGGTCTTGTTTCGTTTGAATGGCCCCTCTTCCAAGCAAGAGTAGGAAACAAGAGCCTATTCACGACCTCATTTTCATGGTCATGTCATAGCGAAATGACGAAAATGATTCTACTCGAGGGGGGACGGGGCTTCTTTTCCTTTCTCTTTCCTTCTTTTCTTCTTTCTCTCGCTCATCTAATCGCGCCTTCCACCACCTCAGGGGGCCTCAGGGAAACGGCACACTCGGGACGGGAAGGAGGGGGCCCGTGGGTGGTCAGTGTTGATGATCCCCCTTCCCCTTCCCGTGGCGCGAATTAGATCCTGCAACATGCCGCTTTCCGTCCACTGGACAGGCGCTTTGTGCTTTGGATCGAGACGTTCTTTGACCGCCCATTCATTTCAGAGAGAAGTACAAGTACTACATCATCAAGGAATCATCCCTCAGCCGCTGCTTCAGACCGCAGTAGCTCGGCGCCGCACGCTGCTCGTTGTGTCCCAGATGTACCTGTGCCTGATGGTTCGGTCGTTGTGGCTGGCAACTATTTTTGTCTTTTTTTTTCTTGTCCCTCCGTCGACGCATCACAATATGTCGAGGTCCACCAGATCTTGCATCGGCCACTGCAGCTTCGCTGATCTTCCCAGCCCTTCCAAGAAACTGTCCGAAGATCTGCAAAAGAATCCAAAAAGAATTGTCCGTGGTGGACACAGACACACACACGCACACACCTACACACACACTCTCTCTCTTCTGATGACTATCTCCTGCAGCAAGTGCTATGTAAAAATGTGACCTCGGCCCTCTCTCCTCTTCTCTCCCCCACAGCTTTAAACTACCGCCTGCCTCCCCGCTAGCTAGGGACACGCGGCCGCCACGATGAGGCTGCACACACAATTACTGTGGGCTGCCACGCGCCGGCCCAAAATCATCACACTTGCTCAGTCCAGTCTTTGCCATTTCCGGCGATGTTGAAGGCACCCAAGAGACAAACGAGACGGATTCCCTTGAGGCTTGAAACAGACCCAAGGGGGTGAGGGGAAAGCCTTCCTACGCGGAGAAAGAGAAGAACAGCCGCTGAGAGAGAGACTCACAGAGGTCCCGAGAGACAGGGCTATTGTCTTCCCCCTCAAAAGCAGTTGTCTGACTGGCTTATTGGCTGGACAGCTAGTTGCGCCAGTGTTTTGAATGCCGATGGGGGCGGGCGGTAGGCTTGGGACCAAGGCCTGACTGTGCTACTACAAGTACTTGTTTTTGTACAGCACTGGCACACACACACACACACACACATAGAGAAAGAGAGAGAGAGACAGAGAGAGAGAGAGACGAGGCGCCCTCGACTTGCCATACCGTCATGCCGGCTCCCCACCTCGCACTTTGCGTGTCCAAGACCTGACTGGACAATGCGAGCTCTCGAGTGAGGTGGCAAGGTGCTTTGCATGGTGGGAAATTACCGCCCCCAGCACTCGACGACCAGTGGGCCTGGTTGCATCAACCAAGTTTTGTTGTATATGATACGAGAGGCTACCAGTGGTTCCTCTTTCTGGGGGCCGGCCCAAACGATGAACCAAGCGGACGCTCTGGGGGCCAGCCAATCCAGCCCTGCCCCACAAGGCTGCCGCCGTTATCCTCTGCTGCTGTTTACCCCAGGCCAAATTCACTACAAACCTGCTACCGCACCGTTGTTGTCGTTTGGCGATGTATCACTGAACACTGTCGCAGGCTTGGTCACATGTCTGCTCCATGGGCGGCCAGGAATACATACACAGACGCTTGACCCCCTTCAGACGACTCGACCGCCGAAGTCATTGGCCAGATGGTTGGATAGTCGATGCACGAGACGATACAAGGCTTCCACAGCCCAAGACCCCTTCGGACTTGGCCGCTATTCGGTCTCTCGTCCACTATAGGAGCGCTTCTGCGAGTCTGGGCTCTGGATTCTTCTGTACTTGCACTGCCGAAGTGTGGCACGTGCGTGGCAAAGAAACAAAGAAGCCGAGAAGAAAAAGAAAGATTCCTGGGGATGGCTTGAGATTTCTCCCGCTTGGTGGATCTTCCCATTGCTCGTCTCAGCATTCCAGACTCATGATCTGGCAAAAGAGACATGACTCGGAAATCTTGTGTAGGTTCGCTCGCTCGGCGTGCTTATGCCAAGTCGTCAACCGCACCTTGAGAAAGTCAGAATTTGAACCTCACGGGCTACTAAAACATTCACGACGGTGTCAAAGGAGGCGGTTTGTATGCCGTCGCGTAGTGCCGCCCACCTCTTCTTCCCTGCTGCAGTGTTCAATAGCCCAACGCTATTCCTGCGGAAAAGCGGCTGGCCCTCACCTTTGTTCCGTGGCACAGATATCTTGCGAACTACATGCTTGTAGTGCTATCCGCTACCCAGCCGTCCGGGGACCTTGGTGGTGCCTGTGCTACCAGCCGTCTTGGCTGGTTCCTGGATGTTCAGTCTGGAGAGAAAGTTGATCTCGCCGACGGGAAGGATCCTCTCTTCCTGTTGGTATTGTAGGGTCAGCAATATTCGCAAATCTGTTGGTGGTAAAGGAGTTGACAGAAGTTTCTGCGAGGCTTTGACACTGGCAGTGTACCCTCCTCCTCCTCCCCTCAGCCATGGTCGAGACGCGCGGTTGTTACGACTACGCATATGTGTCGCTCATCCAACATTGGTTTATCCACAAAATTCACGCACTTCTTTCTACACAGCCAGACCGCGTGGCTTCCCGAGGAGTCTAGCGTTGTGGAATAAAGCCGCTCACGCTATATCGTCCTCCAGAAAGAGGAGGAGGAAGAGGAGGAGAAGGCATGTCTATCGGCTCTCTCGGTAAGAATGCTCAGCTTTGCAAAATTCAGAAGCGAAGGTATGGGACTAAACCGCCAAGCACGTGTGGCTACGAGACGGCGTCGCCAGGATGATTTTTATTTATTTATTTTCTTTTTGGCTGCCACAGTGCTATGTTAGTATCTCCGAGAGGCTCGCGTACGGGAAGAGGATCCAGGGAATAACGCGGCATGCATCAACACGCCTCGGTTACAATAATGGCTCTCTCTCTCTCTCTCTCACACACACACTTTTCCGAGGGAGGGGTTGAGTTGATTCCCTGACTAGTGAATGGGCTCGAGAGAAGGACCCAAGACGGACGCCGTCTGTTGGGGACACGGCACGGGACAGGAGCGCCGCCACCGCCGCATACCGCTTTGACGCAAGCCGGCCGAGGAGCGGCCTGGAACGTTCTTCCCCCCTCCCCCCTCTTCCCTCGGTCCTCTTCTCTCTCATCGTCGAGCTTCTGCGACTAGAATGGTTGTCCGAGGAACTTTGCATACAAGTATGTACTATGTTAGATCGTGGGTTCTCCTACCACGTCTGAGGGTCATCAAGGTTTGATCAAATCGTGTACGACAAGCCTTGCACGAGGCCAAGAATCTTCCGAAGATTAGCACGCAAATATCTGCGTACATGCTAAGAACGCGGGAAAAGATGTGGGTTCTATTCTCTTTCCCTTTCACTGCCCCCTTCCCCACCCCCTTCCCCTCCCACCATTCTTACACCAACCCAACCTTCGGAACATGTGGACGAGGATCATGTGCTTGCACGACATTCCGCGTACTACTTTCGCCCCTCTCCATCCGCTATGGTACCACGATCCGTCGTCTTCGTTGTCGTCGTCGTGGTACAGAGACCATCTTGGCCTGGTCGGATTGTTTCGGAGATGCCCTGGGCTAGAGTGGATTGGAGTTTGGTGGCAGCCTTCTTCTTGGGAGGTCTCGACCTGTCAGACTCTGGGGCCTGATAGGCTCTCGGAGTGAAATTTGAGTCGGCCCTCGTGCGATGTCGCCTGGCCTTGTTCTGTCTCGGGAATCGCCTTGGGCTATTGGGTTGGACCGGCGGCGCCGGCTGATGTTGTCTTGGAGAGGGGAAGGGGGGGGAGGAATGATGATGGGACTGAGGGGTTTCTCTGTCTTTTTGATACTCTTTGAAGGGTGGTTCTATGGATAGAGAACTTTGAAAGGATTGAAGGAGGAATTCTCGGCAGTCGAGAGGGAAGCCCGCCAGTGCGGTGCACACGGACGACGCCACGAAAATCGTAGAGGCTTGATCCCATCAGTTGTGCCCCCTCTGCCCAGCATAACCCATCATCCCGCGATGTTCTCGATGGCATCCCCTCGGGAGTTACTCACTGGGGTAGGCGCTCTTCTGACGCCTTGCCGTCAGGTCGGTCGAGGCGGTGAGGAGGGACGAGATGGTCTCCTAGCGGTACTGCATCTACTTAGAATTGGGATGCGGGGTGTTCTGTGACACCTTTCCTTGACGGAGACATGCAAGGGCTGTTGTAAGAAAGATAAGCAGTGACCAGTCTCGGGTTGATGCATGTTCGGGCAAACCTACTGGACACGACAGGAAGACTCCAGAAAATGCGGAAGGCGCGTGGGTGGCCGCAGGTTCCTGCACCTCTTGTTCCCCCAGTGACTAGCGTCGAAAATGATATCGCATATCAAGTGACTTGTTTGGTTTCTATACGTTGTTCAGATTACCTTCTACTTCTCGTCTCTACTTTCGGACTTCTGGCGTTGTTCTCTAGGTGTGACTTGGGCTACAGGTGATACTAGACGTTTCATGTGCAGCCTAATCAGGAGTTTTTCTATAATAGCTTCAGGAGGATGGCTCTGCCGAAGCAATGAAAATAGAGCAATATGATTATGAAGAGAACATGATTTCATCATTGGAAAGTAGACCTATGGTCAAGTCTGGTGAAGAAATTCCATCGATGGCATCGACACTTCGGGACACACCGGCACGCACACCAAGCACCGTACACATCAAAGTCTGTCCTTAAGGAAATGCTCACTCGAAATAGACATTCTTGATGTTGTGGCTTTAGGTGCCTCTCGTTGCACACATTTCTATCAAACAGAGTACAATATCCCTTGAGACAGGGAACAGAGCTCATCTCTCATCTCGTCTTTAACCATCAGTCATAATTATTGACAAGATACCTTCTCCTATCTGGTAAAAGCGTAGGAAAGTGTTGTTTTGTATATGGGAGTCAAAACAGGAAGATGCTGACGATGAGACTGTAGCTGCAACTCAGGAAGACCTACGTCAGACTGCCTTAATTGTGACCCTCATTGGAAGCTTCCTACACCGCAGTGGGCTCCCCGAAAGGCATTTCGACTGCGCAAGGTCAGAGTGGGCAGGAATAGTTGAAACTGACAATGACTGACCAGATGATGCACTGACTTCCCTATGTGCCTGTATCCACAAGGTCTGTAAGGCTCTGGAACTGTCACTGCCCTACTCTCAAATAATAGTCGTCAAGGCATGATTAGATGCGACCGGGCTGCCTCCATAATGCTCTCCCCTGAGTACGCAGTAGGACGGGTAGTCTCGGAAATATATGTCTTTTTTTTTCCTTTTCTTTTTCCCTTGTGTGTAAACTGGTTTTTGGATTGTCGTTCCTCGTCTAGAGTATACATGCCTCTCGCGGCCTCGTTCTTCCCACCATGAGTCTGGGGACCTATGGCAATCATGTTCTCGATTCTTCCCATCCTATCCCGTCCGCGTTCCGTAGTAACATCCACAGCACCTGTCTTATGACTCCTTGGCATCCTCATACTTGGCGATCCGCTGGTGTGGCACGGGCGCGTGTGCGAAGATGGGTTGTGAGCGCATGTGGACGGGAACTTTGCCCCCGCGTCGGGGATGGTCTTCTCGATTTTCTGCGCAAGACAGGTCGGCTAGTCAGTACAGAAAGGAGGACACGATGAGGGGAAACGGGACAACTGACGAGATTGTGGAAGACGCATTTGTTCAGCTTCCACTCGGCTGGGCGGCACTGCCATAGCTGGTGGTTGTTGTTGTCGAGGCACTGCCAGTGGGTCCGGAACTCCTCCAGGCAGTGCTTGTTCACGTCCTCAATCCTGTGTAGAGCCGTCCGTCAGCCATGTCCACCTCAGCCTGCAGCCCCTCAAAGCTTTAAGCGCCTCTCCGTTCGACCGAGGTTCTCTCCCAAATCCTCCTCTTTCACCCGGGTGGTCGTTCGTGCCGTGGCTTCACCGGGAAGGTAGATCTTGTTGGTATAGGGCGAACATACACACTCCTCGCACATCTCGTGACCCTCCGACCCTCCTTCAAGCACTCGATCTCGCCCTTGCCGGGGTTCTCGGTCTTGCACTGCATGAAGTCATCGTTGTAGTCCTTGCACCGGGCACCGATGAAGAAGGAGGCGGACAGCAGGGGCGCAGAGCTGGCGCCGAGCTCCTTGACCTTGGGGATCGAGTCGGGCAGGGGCGTGGTGTCGTAGAGCTGCTGCTGCGAGAACCTGCCGTCGCGGGTTATCGTCAGTCAAACGGTGCATGCGAGATGCCTGGCAGTTATTATGTATATGGAGGGTTGGGTTGCGCCCCCGACAAGGCTCGACCCGAGCTTTTGTGAGGTTGCTATCTGGTCCAATTGACTTACTGGGCCTTCCGTGACGCCATGGTTGGCAGTTGTGTAGGGACAGAAGGTGGTCGTGGTGGGTTGGCGGGCAGTTGGGTTCTCTGTCTCTCTTCAGATTTGGCAGCGTCGCAGCTTGAGGTGGGCGAGCAAGTGAGTGAGGTCGTCTGGTAACCGGATTGGCGTTGGCGTTGATTGGTTGCAGCGCCTTCAGAAGGACCCACACAATTCACAGTCCCAAGAGCAGGGCCAAGCCTGCAGGGATGTCTCCTCCAGAGCCCAGAGCTTGGACTTTTTTTTTTCTCTTTGTCAGTGCTGTGTTGTGCTTGTGCCTGCTGCTGCATATGCAACTCGGCAGAGCAACGCGTTGGCTTCCCAAGGTTCAGCTCCTTACAAAAAGTCGCGACAACAACAAGACCTCAACACCCCAAGCATCGGAGTATCTTTCTCCTGCCTTCAGCCCACCACTTGAGAGCTAGTGTGCTGTCTCAAGTCCTTCTTCCTTTCTAGCTGCTGGGATTTCATGTTCATGCAGCAACCAACAGCATTTTTTGATACCCTTTGTTTATCTTGTTGCCTTTGACACTCTTTCTATTCCCTCGACATAGGCCTGGTCTCATACTCCAGCAAGACCACTCCTCATCATCCTCCTCCCGCCTCCCCTACCGATCGCGTCTCGACCTTTCAAGATGTCCCTGTTTGGCAAACCTGCAGGCGGTTCGTCGTTATTCGGCAACAACACCACAACCGCGAATCCCAGCCCATTCGGGCAGTTAAACACTACCACACAACAACAACAACAACAACAACAACAACAACAACAACAACAACAACAACAACAACAACAGCCAACACCGTCACTCGGTCTATTCGGGCAGAGCGCTGCCGCCTCGAATAACAACCAGCAGCAGCAGCAGCAGCAACAACAACAACAACAACAACAACAACAACAACAGCAACAGCAGCAGCCATTTGGCCTGTCTCTGTTGGGTCAACCTCAGAACAACCCAGGTGCCAGTGTGCAGCTCCAGACGGGCGTACCCTACAGTATGTGCTCCTCGAGTCCCTCTCCCTTCTCCAGCCAACATCTTCTCTGCAAGGCGTGTTACCTGGCCGGTATGGTTCCGTTGTGGGCTAACAGAACACATTGAAGACGACCAGGTTGTGCCCCAGCGCCTCAATGCTATCGTCGAGAAGTGGAAGCCTGGTACCTCGGAATCCGCCTTCAAGTACTACTTCTACAACAAGGTGGACGAGGCCATCGTGCCCTTCTTCCACCCCGGCCCCAACGACGACCCCAAGGAATGGGAGGAGGCCCTGCAGAACAAGCCCGCGCCGGGCATGATGCCCGTGCTGGCGACTGGTTTCACTGCTATCGCGGAGCGCCTTAAGAACCAGCGCCTCGTGATCAGCGTCTTCAACCAGCGCCTGCACGAGATCAACAACTGCCTCGACTCCATCCTGAGCAAGCACGACCTCGACTGGAGCGTCAAGATGATCGAGGCCCGCCGCAAGCACGAGGTCCTCCGGCGGCGCACGCTGGTGCTCGCGAGGAAGGTGCAGGTGCTGCGGAACCGGGGCTACGCGCTGTCGGGCGACGAGGACGAGCTGCGCATAAAGCTGGAGAAGATGGAGAAGGCTGTGCAGGACCCCGCGGTCAACGCCAGGCTCGACGAGCTGTGGAGCCGTCTGATCTTCCTGCGGGAGCAGGCCCAGTTCCTCAAAGATGAGCTGGCCAAGAAGGGCCTGAGCGAGGACCAGGGCCTGGACAGCGATATCGAGATCAAGGTCAAGAAGGTGAGTCTGCAGCCATGCAGCCCTGCGAGGCACAAGGGAGGGGGAGAACGACTATCCTAACTAACGAGATGGACAGATCGTGGAAGACTACGAGAAGCAGCTACAGCACCTTAGAAAGGAGTGTGAGCTGATCAAGAAGGACTTTGACGAATACGAGAAGGACCATCCAACCTTGAAGAAGAAACCGGCCGTCTGAGAGAAAGGAGCAGAGGCAAGGGCACAAGACATTCGCGAACAATGCCTGAGATGAATCACAGGCACTGTAGCGCGTGGGGAGGCAGGGACGATGATACCAAGAAGACTATTATGGCATCTCTCTAAATGATACCGAAAGCACCGGTGATGAAGCATCGGTGATGATACAGCCAGAGGGAAGACAAGCATCAACATGCGAAGGGGATTGGCTGCAAGAGAGGACCATCGAGAAGTCTCGCGGTCTGTATCAGAAATCCAGCGCCCTTTCGACTTCGGAGGGCGGAAGGCCTGTGGGCATCGATATTTGTGACTGCGCAGCATGCGTCTCAACTGGAGACGTGCAGAGGGCGCGGCTCAGAGGCGCGAGAGATGCCAGCTGCAGTCTTCAGAGGCACTATTCATCAATTATGGATGCGCTCAGAGCGCCAAGGGGACAAAACAAACCTACAATGTAGAAGACAAAGAGTTCTCGCTCATAAAGGAATCCAAAAAAGTTCCTCCCAAGAATTACTCCATGGACCCAATGCTGCTACCATGTGAAATTCCGTGTAATTACGATGTCTGTCCTTTTTCCCTCCCCCTTCCTTCCAACTTAGTATAAAAAAAAAAAAAAATACAAAAACAAAAAGAGCCTGCCACCTCCCAAACCAAAAACACCTTCCTTTCTTCTATATTTTACCCCTCAAGACGCCGTCCCAGGTAACTTCCAGGCCACCAGATCGTCCCTGACCTCCCATTCGTTCAGCTCCCTCGCGCTCTTGAACCCGCTCCGGCCCCTCTCGCTCTCGAGCGTGTTGGCCAGGCTCGTCAGGCTCTCGCTCCGCCCTCGCATGCCCAACCCTCCACCCCGGTGGCTGCCTCCCTCGGCGCTGTCTCTGCTCCCATCCCGCCGATGCGGCCGGATCTGCGAGAAGCCGAGCCCACCACCACCCCCGCCCTCGTGCCGCAGCGCACCCACACTCTCGCCGCTTCCGTGGCGGGCGTGATGCTTTTGGCTCCTCCCCACCCTCCTCCTCCTCCTCCTCCTCCTCCGCTCTTCCTGCTGCCGACGTCGCCCGGGCGGAGGAAGTCGTCGCCAGCCCCACCGGTCGAGGATCCGCTGTCCTCGCGGCGCATCATCTTGCCACGTGCGAGGCTGCCGCCGTGTTTCCCGTGGCCCCTCGGCGTGACGTCCCCAGGGCCGTGACGATGATTGACCTCGTCGCCGTCGGACCCGAACCCGTCGCCGCCCTGAAAGATGTCCTCGATGCACTCGCCTGCGGCCAGCTCGCCTGGATGGCCGGCCCACGACGCGGCGAGCGCGCGGCGGTACATGTCCTGGAGCTCATAGATGTCGCCGCCAGCCTTGGCGCCCCCGACGCCCGAGAACTGGGCGCTCAGGCTTGCGGCGTCGTGCTCTGGGTGGGAGTCTTGGAAGTGCTGGCCGAACTCGCCGCCCGCGCCGGGGCCACCGGCAGCGAGCTCACCAGCTGCGGCAGACGAGCTCCCCGTGATGCCCATGCCGGTAATGCCGCCAAAGACGGGTGCGGTCTTGAGCGGGGGCGCGACGTAGTTGCGCTCGCCGTCGAGCTGGAGCATCAGGATGCCGATCTTGAGGGTGCTGTTGATCTTGGAGTCGGTCATCAGATAGCGCCGAACCACGCCGTCCTCCACGTGCACCAAGTCGGGTTGAGGCTGGGGAGGTTGGGGTGACTGTTGCTGCTGCTGCTGCTGCTGCTGCTCGTTGCCGATAGACGGTGGCCTAGGGCTGTCGGTCGAGGTCTTGGGACTTATGGACCCGTTCGTGTCGGCGAGTGTGACAGGCGACGTCGTAGAGAGGCTGGACCTCTTGCGGGCGTGGCCTCGCGGTGTCTGGCTGGAGGAGGGCGGCTTGGGGGCCGTCGACGCAGAGCTGCCCCCGTTACCACCGCCAGATGAGCCTCCAGAGCCCGAAGGCCTCGGCCGGAACCCCGAGTCCCTCACGAAAGCCTCGCTCTCCTCGACATACTCGGCCAGATTCAGCGTCAGGCGACCCAGGGTGATCCTCTCCTCACGGCTATTGCCCCCGCCTCCGCCCGCACCGCCGGGGCCGGAGGAGGAGGAGGGGGCGGTAGGGAACTCCTGCAGGACCTCGAGCTCGATGGGGCACTCGGACAGGCTGTTGTTCTTGTCGATGGCGAGGCGGACGGGGATGATCTTGCCGTAGTTGTACTCGACACGGTGGTTGGCGATGGGACACTTGGGAGTTCGGCCGTGGTGGCTGGTGTGGATGGAGTGCGGGAGGTGCCATTTTATGTGAGAGGAACCATGGACCAGAGGGACATTGTTGAGATCATAGATCTGAGATGCTTGGTCAGAACCTGTGTGTGTGTGCATGTGTTGTATGAGAGACACAGCCAAGAACAGGCAGTGGGTGAGAGGGCTGTAGATTACCTTGAGGTGTACCTCGAATTTTGGCTAGGGAGAGTGAGTTAGACACAATGTTTGTCCTCATAAGATTAGGAGACAGCAGGAGGACGGGTGAGGGAGTTGTCTTACCCTGCGAGCCTTGTTGACTATGGGGAGGAGGTGCAAGTTCATGTTAGCCACGGGAATGGGTAAACAATTGTGGCTGGATCAGATCTCATGGTATGATTGATGTATAAGGCCAGAAGGAGAGGAAGGGAGAGGTGATTTGATAAGCTGCTAGAGAAAGACAAAAGAGAGAAGAGGATAAAATCAGGTGGAAGTGTGAAAAAAAAGTGAGACAAGGGCGACAACCCTGGGTTGGAAGGGGCCATGTCAAAGAGAAGTGTTGGACGTTGTTTTGTTGTACGTCAGCCACAAGCCACCTCCTGCGGCTCGCTAGCCAGAGGAGTCTCGAACCATCTAACCTTCTTTTGGACAGGGTTCAAGGTGTCAAGAAGAAGGATGGAAGGAGAGAAGAAGACGGTAGCAGTGGGATGGGGCTTACTGAGGTGCGCCATCACGCATGCGAACAGGCCTCACTCATGCAGATGACCAAGATGGTGCTGCTGCTTATCACCCGCATGGGGGCCAAGGTGCGGTATATTCCTGTGTGTGGGTGGGTGTGGATGAGACCGATACTGACTGATACTTGATACTCGATCGAGGGCGTGCTCTGCCTTGCTTGGCTGGATTGATGGGATGGGATGGATGGATGGGACTTCTGGCTAGTGACAGTGACGTCGGAAGGACCGGGTCTGGGATCCGTTCCAGCCGGAACGATCACACGGTGAAACAGGACCAAGGCTGTGTGGAAGATGAGAGAAGAAGGCCTTCCTTGTTTCGAGAAGAAAAAGAGGTACAATAGAAGGAAGGCTAAGCTGCTGATTGGTGCCTGCTGAAGATGGCAATGGTGTAATTGAGTACTTATGTATATGGTATGCAAAGAGTAACCGGTGCCCCTTACAGACCACCCAAGACAAAGGGAAGATTGATGATTGACCGCGGTGAGATGAGGACCGGCTCGCCTGGACCATGTGGAGTACAGTAGGATTTAGGGCTGCACACACACTATTGTTGTTACTTAGTATAAGGCACCCCAGCCCCCTCCTTTTCGAAGCTTAAAAACCCACCACCTGCTCGCACGACAACACTGCCCTGTCTTTAAGATTTATCAACCAGTCATGTCATTTACCTTTGTCCACCGAGTATTCCTTCTGTGATGCATTTCTGCACTTCTGCACTTCTTTCTTCCTATCTCTTCCTCTTTCCTTTCTTCTTTCTTTTGTCACCGGCATCACGAACCCTGCCGCCGCCGCCACCACTAAAGCTTCATCACTGACCACTACCAATGCTCCCACCCACCGACCGTCGCTGTCTCGACCGATGCTGCAGTACTGCATCGCACCGCGCAGTAGGCAACGAGAAGCCTGTCGCGGAGCCCAACCGCCAAGATACAGGTGCCAAGGATCTGGGCATTCGGCCTATGACTACCCAAGCTGTCTGAACAGCTTCGTTCTTCGGCGGCCGTTGCTATCCAAACAGGTCCGACGCATCTGGGTGCTGGGTCACCAAACATCGGCAGCTCTCCGTTGGCGTCGTCACAGACCAGCCTCGATCACACGTCGCGCTGCGAGTCCAGCTTCGACCCATCACATCGCCGCTACATAATCCAAAAGTCAAGGCTGCTGCTTTGGTTACAACAAAAAGCCTGGGAGGGCGGGACTTCTTTCTTATCGCTCAACTCTCATGTAGATAAATCATACTAATGCACAATATTACATCTTAGCTATTGTTATGGCTGCTTCGGCTCTGCTCCCGTCTGTACTAGCCACGCCTCTGCCGCCCATCGTACACAAGGCCGCGGCTGTGGTCGAGTGGAGTGATCTCACAGCCAACCCTCGACTGGGAGGATCTCAAGAACGAGGTTAGGCAGGAGTGCCTGGATGAGCTGAAAAATGACCTGGAGGGCGGTCTTGTAACTATTACTCTTCCTAGATAAGACTATTTACAGGTATATAACAGATAAGGACGGTCACGCGACCGAAGAGGACGGCTATGCGACGAAAGAGAACAGCCATGTGATAGAAGAGGATACCTATAGGCCATAGAGAGAAGACGCTTGCGAGACAGAAGAAGATAGCCTCCAGCACAGCCAGGAAAGAGAGGGGGACGCGTGACCTATCTACAGAATAAGAAGAACAATACTGCAGTCTGCAAACACTAAGCAATAAGCCCTCAGTTTATGCAAAGGCCAGTCTTGTCAAGAGGAATAGAACACTGTTGCTGTATTACGGTGAACCAGAACTCGGGCGCCGTCGCACGAAAGAAGGAACGAACCCAAGCGTGCCTGGTCAGAAGAACGACGGCAAACGAAGGCCAACGAGGCGCAAGATCAGGGTGAAAAACTTGCCTTAGACCTGCCCAGGTGACTCAAAAGAATGTAAAAAGAAGGGAACGTGATTGCATCGTCCATCCGCCGAAGAAGAAAAAAAAATTAAAGTCGGGGTGTGGTCCTCTTATATGTGTGCCACAACAACGGCTCAGGATTTACGTAGTACTGCTACTATCACTTACTGGCTTAGTTTAGGGGCAGGGGCGAGTTGTGGTGCCTTTCCTTCACTGGCCCAGGCGCTCCAACCCCTGTCAAATTCTACTCGTCTAGGGGAGGTACGTACTTGGACAGCTAGCTCATTACTGTACGGAGGTACAGTACCTGCTACTTACTAAGTACTGCTATGACATCGCGCCTCAACACCACTTTTATTTTTCAGTTTTTGGTCAAGGGTTAATATCAACAAACTCTCAAAACAACACAGCGTCCCCAATCATGGCTCCACCACCATCTCCTCAAAAATCAGGAGGAGGAGGACCTACCAGGAAACGCAAGGACCCGCCTCATGACCAACGGGCCTCCACATCCACGACCGCGTCCAGGAAACCTCAGGCCAGAGAAGGCGGCGGCGGCGGCAACAACAGCGGTGCGCGCTCTCACAAGCGCGCCAAGGTCCAGGATGCTCGCACCATACGCGCCCAGCCCGCCGACGCCGCCCTGCGCGACGGCGAGCTCAACCTGCAGGCCTTCCTGTCCGCCCGCGAGTTTGAGATCCGCGCCCTAACCGCCGGCATGAGCGCCTCCAAGAACATCAACAACCGCCGCGCCTTCCAGCTCGTGCCGCGTGCTATGCGGAGGCGCACTGCTTCGCACAACGCTAAGAAGCTTCCCAAGCGGCTCAGGGCCAGGGCGCGCAGGGAGCAGGTCGAGGACAACACTCCTACCGTCGAGGCCAGGCGGAGGAAGCCCAAGACCGCGAGGGGCAGGATCAGGGCAGAGGTCGCCAGGAAGCTTGGGATCCTGGCGGAGAAGAAGAGGCGGAGGAAGTTGAGGGGAGGCGAGGGAGGCGAGAGCAAAGGCCAGGGAGGACGGCGAGGGAGAGGGCGGCGGTGGGGGAGAGGATGGACGTCGATGTGGAGGTGGAGGAAGAATCGGCCGCCATCAGACAGCTGATCGAGACGAGGCCTGCGAGGCCCAAGATCCGGCGGAATGTGCTCAACGAACCCCTCAGGCCGAAGGCGAGGTTCAGGAAACGCCAGATCGACAAGACCTGGCTGCCAACGCACCTGTGGCATGCGAAGAGGGCAAAGATGACCCCGCCCAAGGACCCATTGTGGAGGTTTGCCATACCACTGACGCCGAACGAGAAGGTCTATAGGCCAACCCACCGGGCATCGACAGTCAGAGGAGCCATGATGTGGGAGATGAGCTACATGAGCACGATCGGCCTCCATGGCCACGAGGCTGGCATACAGAGGGTCCTGGGCTCTCTGGGGATGTCCCACGCCAGTCTGTGGGATGACCGGGGCAGAAAGTGGAGGGAGGGCCGCCGTAAGTGGTCTGGCATCTTGAGCAGAGACAAGGGAGACGCCAGACGACCAGTAGGCCCAGCCACGGTCCTATGGAATCCTGAGCCAGTCACAGCCCAGAATCCCGAGGACCCCTCTCAGCCAGCCAAGAAGGCGGAGCGACAGGTCTTTATACGGCTTCATCCCTCGTGCTTCCTCGAAGTATTCAACATCCTCACCAAGCTCATCAAGCGAGAGACGCCGAAACTCTATGTCGAGGACTTGCGCTTTGAGATTGGCAGTATCGAGCTCACAGGTCCAGGGGCAACCGAAGCGCTGCTGGGTGTAATCCGCCCATATCATGAGAGATCGGACAAAAAGGAAGATCATGCCAGGCTATTTGAGTCACTCCTCACCACTGCCAATGGTGCTGCTCTCCCCCGACGTTGTCTTGGGATTCTCTGCTCAAGATCCACGTTTGAGACACCCACCACGAACAGTCCAAGCCCCAACACCGGACACGACACGGCCGGACGACTCCTCCAGCAGGACACTTTCTGATGTATCCCCTGCGCCATTTCTACTATTTGACCGTAATGCACGGTTCAGAGCGTCCTGCTTCCCTCCACAGAAGGCTCTCAACCGACGCAGAGGCACAAATCCACCAGGCCACCCCCTCGATGTCAGCAAGGCCGACCCTCCCTTCCCTGTCATCCTCTTCTCCTCTCGCACAAAGGCCTCTGTGCAGAGCACTTGGACCTTGCTCGCGCCGTGGAAGTGCATCCTGCCTATATGGCACAGCCTGGTGCACTACCCGCTCTCGACCGGTGGCAACCCGCGCGTCGGTGGCCTGAACGAGCTGCGCCAGGTGGCCTTTGAGCAAGGCCTGCCCTGGTTCCCAGGAGATTTCCTAGGAACGCAAGCAGGTGCTTCCTGGGAGCTCGAACAGCGCCAGAAGAGGAAGGCCGACTGGGAGCGAAGGCCAAAATCAAAGCGTGCAGCCTGGGAGTCGCTTGATTTGGGAGCTGGCCGGAAAGGAGAGATCGGTCTCGGCTGGGCTTGTGAGTTTGAGAGGCTGTTTGGGCTTCAGCAGGAGCCCGGATCGGAGCAAGGACAACAAGACACAACAGAGAGCGCGGATAAGAGTGACAAGAGCCAGGAGGCTGGCGATGCCGAAGAAGCCGAACCTGTCAAGAAACACCAAGCACAACCACCTCACCCTCATCCACTGACGCTCGTCCAACACCTCTCCAAGGCCACCTTCAGCACACTCTTGTCCACAAAGTCTCCCGAACCCCGGCCGCCACGGTATTCCATCGCCGCCGTCAAGATCACCTTTCCCGGCCGCGGTGTCGTGGAGCCCTGCGCTCGCATCTACCGGCTCCCCTCACGCAAAGCGGTAGTCCAGCCCCAGCCAATGACACAGCCCGAAGTCCCGACAACACACCCGCCCCCGCAGGCCATTGACCTCCCTACAGACCTACGCGATCAGTGGCTAGCCAAGCTACCCGGCTCAAGCACGAAGAGACCAGCCTCCGATAGCAAAATCAACAACGGCAAGAAAGCCACCACCCAGCCTACTCGGTTCCCGTCGGAAGCGGATCATCAGACACAGAAGCTCCTGCTTGTACAGTCCCTTGTGACCAACAAGGTCCCCTTCCCCCACCCGAGAAGCATACAGCCTTCTGTGACAGTGATGACCACCACCACCACCACCACCCCCTCGTCCCCAGCGAGGAGGACCTTATCGGATACGTCACCAAAGGAGAATTCAGCCTCGCCGAGGGCAAGGGCGTCGCCATCGGTGCCGTCTCTGTGGACAAGGCGCTCGAGGCGCTGATGACGGCGGGCGGCGGCCGTCGGGAGGAAGGGCATGTCTGCGTGGTGAGGAATGCTGGAGAGGTGACGGGGTGGGTGGGTCGATGGGAGGCTGTCTGAGATGACTGTTGCTGTCACACACATTATCGTTTATGTGCGAGATTTAATATTGCAATTAAATAAACAAGTGTCTCACCATGGACAAACAGTATTTCTCAGAACATAAAGAGGACCAAGTGCTCAATAGAACATCACATTCAGAATCAGACTGTGGTATGTACTTTGCTTATGCGAAAAGACGAGTGCATAGGTAGCCGCCGCTGTGTACCATGGGTTGTTGTTGTCTTCATCCCTCATAAAACAATAGAAACGTCAGAAGAAAAAAAAAAAAAAAAGAAAAATACAAGACAGAACGGCACTCTCCTTACCGGACCTTCCTCCCCCATCTCTCGCCTGTTCCCCTCTTCAAGACTATTACTACTCATAAATCTGCTCCAGCCCTTCCCAGGCCTTGGCGTCACCACTGCCCGCCTTCTCCCGCTGCTCCCAGTACTTGCCGTTGAACTTCCAGTACTCCTCGCCCGTGATCTCGCACCTGGCCTTGGTGAACCAGGCCGGCACGAACTCGTCGCCCTGGGCCTCGCGCGCCCGCCTCCGCGCCCGCTGCCCTTCCTCGAGCCGGTTCTTCTCGGTGGCGGCAAAGTCGTACAGGCCCTCCTCCATGGCGCGCTGGTCGGGCCGCAGCCGCGAGTCGGTCGGCGGGAGCCAGGGCCTCAGCTTGTCGTCGATGTGGTTGAAGGTGAGCACGAACGGCGTCAGGTTGAAGGGGATGCCCTTGGGCCGCTGGTTGGCCTGCCAGATCAGGAAGGCCTTGCTGGGGTCGTTGAAGCTGCCCTTGTAGATGGAGGCCGCGTCGCTGGCGGCGGCGGCGGCGTCCGAGGGCGCTTCGACGGTGGCCTCGTAGCCCGGCGTGACGCGAGCGTACAGCTTCGAGTTCCACCGGCCGCCGATGGAGATGCGCACGTGGCCGCTCGCGTCGACGACCTTGCCCGTGATCTGGTACGCAGACGACTCCTTCCAGCCGCGCGGCTTGAAGTCCAGGTAGCAGACCTCGCCCGTCGTCCAGTTCTTGACCTCCATGGGCCCGTAGTTGTCGACGGTCGGGTTGCCCGTGATGATGCCGACGACCGAGGACGTCACCTTCTTCCACGTGAAGAAGTCCTCCTTTGCGCCGCACGTCGGCCGCAGTTTCAGGAACCACGTGCCGAGCGGGTTGATGTCGAACGATCGCCCGTAGAACTTGGACTTCACATGTGACTCGCCGTAGTACGTCCACCTCGGCGCCTCGGCCCAGGCAGCACCGACAGGTGGGTGATGGCTGACCTGCTCGATGAAGAAGCGGTAGTTCTTGTCGGGTCGGACGTACTCGAAGGTCTCCCCGAGGAGCGGATTAAAGGTTTGGCAACGCGGCCGATGGTCGATGCGTATTCGCTTGCGGCAAAGGCAGCAATGTAGACGAGACGCTCGATCGAGTCGGACCGGTCAGCAGCAAGATCCAGGAGATCAGCATACTCCATGTCCTCGCCACAGCGGTAGAGCAAGGAGGTGGGCTCGTTGAAGGTGACAGGCAGTGTCATCTTGGTCATGTCCTTGCCGATCATGGATTTCAGAATGCCCTAGAGAGAAAGTAAGCTCGTGGTACGCATAGAGAGAGGGTTATGTTCCAAAAGAACAAGTAGTGTTTCCGACTTACCCATAGCGAGATCTTTGGCCTGTTATCGGCATCAATCTTCAGCTTCGAGCGGATGCCGTTTTCGTATCCGCAGAACGAGCTGCTAATATCCATGACGCCGGACTCGGCGGTCGGCTCTTTCTGGTCATCGACTGTGACTGCTGTGGTCGTTGCAGTGACGGGAGGCATAGGCTCGGCCTCGATCTCTCCAGAGTCAACAGCGTCGAAGAACTCCTCGTCCATGTCTGAGTCGTCCTCGGACAGGTTCGCCAGCTCCGTCAGCACGGTCTCGCGGCGGGTGAAGAGCCTGGCGGGCGACTTCTGGGACAGGGCAGGCGTGTTGGCGGCAGAGGCCTCGGCGCCTTCCTCTGGCACCTCGGACAGGCTGGGGCTGTCGGTCATGTTGGCGCTGCTGACGACCTCCTTGAGCATGCGCTTCGTCTGCTTGCGCTTCTCCTCAGACTCGCCGATGCGCGCCTGCAGGACCTCCTGTTCCTTGGCGACGTGGGCCATGCTCTCCTCCCACATCCTCCTCATGTCCGTCTCCCGGTCGAGACGATACTGCCAGAAGGAATCCCTGTCCCGGGAGATCCTCATGAGGTCGCCGATGAGCCCAACCATGGAGCGGATGGCGGCGTCGTACGTGGCCAGGGCGCCGGCAGTCTTGGGGTCCGACAGCTTCATCCCCGGGTTCTGGCTCGCCTCGGCGACCAGTGCAGCGTTCACCTGGGCCATCGTGTCCAGCTGCAGCTTCAGGGACTGCGCAGTGATGTTGAAGGCGTCCTTGCCGGAGCCAGGCTGATCCCTGCCGCTCGAGGCCTCGCCGTAGTCGTCGTCGTCGTCGTGGTCCTCCTGCATGACGGACATGCCGGCCCTGGTCTCGTTTTCTGTCTCTGCATACTCGTCGTCCTCGACAAAGCTGCCCCCGTTGCTCGTCATCCTGCCCTGGGACTTGTTGTTGTTGGAGGCGAGGCGGCTCAGCTGGGTGCTACTCCTGGGGACGGGCTCGAGGAAGCTGTTGTTCTCGCTCGGGGCCTCGCCGCCCGCGCCGACATGGGCCTGCTCCTTGGCCCTGCTCAGCATCTCGGCGTTGGCGGCACGCTGGCGCTCCTCCTCCTTGGCCTGGTCCTTGGTCCACTGGATCGCATTGTTCAGGGCCCAGAACCAGCGCTTGGCCTCGACCTCGTGGTTCGCCTTCAGCGTGTACTTGACCGAGGACTTGCCGATGATCTCGAACTTGGTCTTCTCGTCCGGGGACATGTTGAGCTTCGCGATGCGCATGTTGATGGCGCCGCGGCAGGCGGAGCCCGAGTCGTCCTGGTGCTTGTAGTAGCTGAGGACGCCGTCCTCGAGGACGAACCACCTCAGCTGGTACCCCTTGCGGTAGTTTGTCCACTTCTTCAGGTAGCCCTTCATCTCCCTGGCCTCCTTGCCCAGCAGGGGGTCACCGGGGGTGGCGGCGGCGACCTGCGATGCGGTGCCGAGGACGGCCTTCTCCTGGATGCCGCGCTGCGCAGCCACGGCGGCAGGCGACTTCTTCAGCATGGCACGGGTCACGTCGTCCTTGGTGACATCCTGGGGCAGCTTGCCCTTGCGGTCACGCCTGAAGGGGTCTGCGCCGTGCAGCAGCAGCAGCTGGATCAGCGTGGTGTTCTTGCGCCTTGCGGCCTCGTGCAGCAGCGTGCCTCCGGCCTGGACCGTCACGGGGTCGAGGACGAACTCGGTGCTGTTGATGTCCAGGACGGTCTTGAGGCGCGTCTCCTCCAGCACCTGCTCCAGGGTCTTGTAGTCCTGCCTGCCGATCAGCTCCTGCACCTGCCTGATCTTGCCCTCGGCGAACAGCGAGCGCGACAGCTGCAGGGACTGGAAGATGTCGGCGTTGCGGGCGAGGTCGAGGGGCAGGCGGCCCTGGTTGTTGGCGATGGCGTCGTTGATGTCGTCCTGCTCGAGCAGCAGCTTCACGACCTGGGTGCGGCCCTGCACGGCGGCGATGTGCAGGGGGTGTTGCCGTCCTTGTCGCGAGCGTTGACGTCGATGTAGCCCGCACCGTCGGAGACGGCATATTCGACGACGGGGAATTCGGCGCACTGGATGGCCAGGTGCAGGACGGTGGTGTCTTCGAGGGCGCCCCCGGAGAGCGTGTTCACGGAGGAGGTGCTGGGGCGGGGCCCGCTGTCGGAGGTGTCGCGGATGGCCTTGGAGATGGAGGCGGTGTCTCCGCTGCGCAGGGCCTCGACGATGCGGAACTTGCGCACAGACTGCTCGAGGGAGCTGCCCTTGTCGTAGAGGCTCACGGAGGCCCTCGAGGCGGAGGGGGCGGCGGGGGGCTGGACCGAGGGGACCCGGCCGCTGTTGGAGGCGACGGTCGAGAGCCGGGAGCTCTGGCTCCTGCTGGCCTGCTGGGTAGACATGGAGACGGTGGCAGCGGCGTGTGGAAGAGGCAGCTCTGCTGAGGGAGAGGTGCCGACAGGGCTCGAGGGCGAGGCAGCGTCGGCGCTGGAGTCTCGGGCTCGCCGCAGGAGGGACAGGGCAGCTGCTGACCTGGAGCGCTTGTGAGAGCTACACACAAAGAGAGGGGGGCCCACAGTGGTTAGCAGAGAGTCAAAGAGACATTGTCTCAGCTAAGGGAACTGCTATGGTAGGGGAGGGAAGGGGAGGGGACAGTAGCTCCTGTAGTTGATTGCTCACCTGTCACCAGCTTCAGACATGGCTGAGGATCTTCACTCTACCACACACACAACAGAGAGAGATAGAGAGTATGAAATGTTGCTTGGCTTGTTACACCCTGCAGCAAGGCTGGCAGTTGTGTCTGATGGGTTGAGACAAGATGGTGGCAGGTAAAAGGTGGCCTCAGTTCTGCACGTGAAAGTGGAAATTGGCTCTGGAGTGGGGTATGATCGTGGCTTGCATCGGTGATGACAGTGTAAGTTGTTTGCCCAAAACACAATCTCTCTCTCTCTCTCTCTCTCTCTCTCTCCCTTTCGATCACTATACCAAAGGAATGGATGCCATGGACTGACTGACAAGATAAAATGTAGGGACTGTGCTATACTGCACTGAATAGGTTAGGAGAGGAGGAGGAGAAGAAGACGACGAGGGAAGGAGGGGTCCAGAGGGGGAGAGAGGTCAAAGAAACTATCTCCTGGGATAGCAGCAGATGTCCAAAAAGTGAAAAAATAAAAAAAAAAAAAAAAAATAAAAAACTACATAGGGCCTTGGACAGAGGTGATCTAGGTTGTTTTGGGAGGAGGATCAACAAGAGAGACAGCTTTGATGCATCATCTACATACATAGTAGCAGGGCCAATTCCCAGGGCCCCAGACGACCTGCGACCCGGTGGCCCTGCTGTGGTGGCCCTGCTCCAGTGCAGACTGTGCAGTACAATGTGGTGTGCAGGGGCACTTCCCCCCTCCGTCAAATGTCAATCTCACCAAGCTCAAAAGATGACGTTGTTCTCCCGCACTAAATTTGGCTCCTGCCACACTATGACCAAGTGCCAATCCTGAATGGAGCCACTGTGAGTTTCCGGGAGCAGGGGGATCCTTTGCCATTGTCCCTATCTCCAGGTAAGTTGTCACTGTGTCTACTGTGGTTGCAACTCTTTTATCTCGACAGACTTGGCAGGCACAGGCATTTGTAAATCTGTAGACTTGAGAGAATCAGGCAGGATCAACAGCTCCTTTCTATTACATTCGGTAGTACTTTATTTTCAGATCGAGGTTGACTGGAGGTCAATCAGTCAGCAAGATGCGTCTGAGCAGCCCTCCTCTTTTGCTGGGTGTCTTGAGATGGCCTCATCCTGCTGCTTACGCCGTTGGTCACCCACGCATGGCAGGATTAAAAGAAAATACCCCCAAAAAAAATTATGATGATATACACAAAAGAAAAGAAACTTTGTCTATTTGGCCTTACATGTTGGCCTCGGCGTGATCCAGAATCTGCTCAAGCTCCACCCACTCGTACGGCCCCAGCCTGAACCCCAGCCCAATCTCCTTGTGCTGCGGCGTGCGGATTGCCGAGCAGGTCATGTAATCCGGGCCAACGCTCCTCAGACAGACATTTGCATCCTCCACCCTCTTGCCATCAAACACAATGTCAAACTTCTCCACGGCGTCCTCCCCGTCGCCCCTCTGCTCGCCCATCCCCGGCGCTGGCTTCGGCGGCACAAAGTGCCTGAACTCGAGAGCCCGCAGCCAGGGCGCCAGCAGCGCATCTCCCGTCATCTTGACAAAGGCCTCGCGCAGGCACCACAGCGTGTAGAAGCACCGCAGCCTGAAGCTGTTGAGCGCCGCCCCGTCGGTCTGCTGGAAGTTGGCCGCCGCCACGACGCCCTGCTGGAGGTACGCGGCCTCGCCGGGCGCAAACACCTCGGCGTGCATGTCCACGAACGAGCGCCAGCCCTCGCGCGCGATGACGCCGTGGTCGCGGTCCTGGCGCTCGTTGACGCAGACGACGTCGCAGCCCACATCGACGGCGGCGGCACCGCCCATGCCCTCGCCCTGGCCGAACCCGTAGCCGGCGATGAGGGCCACGAGGCCCGCCTGGTGGCTGACGTTGAAGTCGAGCGGCGACTTGCCGGTGGCCAGGTCCACGTAGACGGGCTTCGTCTTGGCGTTGCGGACGATCTTGGTCTCGGACCACGGGATGCCCACGAGGCGCGAGATGGCGTAGTGCTTGAGCAGGTGCGAGACCAGGGACATCTTGGCGTCGCGCACGAAGAGGTACTTGAGCACCGACCTGCGCTCCTCGGGGTTGAGGAGGGCCAGGGCTCTTGCGGCCTGTTGGGGGTTGTTGGGAAAAAGGAGAAGGGGGTCAGTGAGGGGGCCTGCGGTTGTGAGGATGGGTGTGGGTGGCTCTTTGTCCTGGAGAAAGATTATATTCACCTCGGTCTCGAGCTGCGCTGTCTTGTCGGCCCTGGGCCACAGCTTGCGCGTGTCGACGAGCCACTGCACGACGACGGGCTGCTGAGTGCTGCCTGGCGCCGCAGAGTCCGCCATGGCGAGCACCGGCCTAGGTTATGGTTTACAAGTTAAGTGTGGGGTTCGCAGAGTGGTGGACAATATGTTTGTTATAAAACAAGCCAGTAGCTGTGATAAAAAACCAATCAGCGCATTTCGGTACGTGCACCACACGCAAGCTGAACCCGCGCAGCCGAGATAGTCAATACTCGCGCTCGCGTTCGGAGGATTATGTGCATGTGTTACGGGCTCCGAAGAAAAGCTGCTCGCTCGAGGCTGAAGAAAGCTGCGAGTTGTATTTGAGTAGGTAAGCACGGGTGTGGCAGGGGCGGAGGTGGAGTGGAGTTGTCCGCTCGCTCTCGTCACACAGCAGTCACAGCACTGAGCAGTCACCTAAACCCGACTTCACCTCCTCCTCATCCGTGCGTAACTTTTCTTCCACGGTTCTCGCGATATCATTGCATTAGTATCGACCATACCACTAAGTAAGGGTTCAAGTGAATATGCTCTTATCTATGTTTTTTTTTTTTTTCTTTTCTTTTTCTTCCCCCTGTTTTAGTCTCTTTGTCAAAGCCCTTACTCCCTTGTGTGAAGGCAGAATGATCTCTTCCCAAGGATCGCCAGACACCCAACCGCATGTCAGATGAGATGTCAAATCACGGCGTAGTTTCATGCCTTGAGGCAAAGGACTATCTATGATACATCATTTCTATACCATGCTGACCCTGCTCGCGCTGCACGAGTATGCGATGCTGTTCCGGGCTTAACGCTATCACCGCAATGTATGGGCACTTTACACAACACTGCAGTGACAACATCGATTCAGGTCTGCACGCAAGATATGACCAGAGAACATGGCTATAAGAACCAGCTTCAGTCTCCTCTGGCCTCTCTCGATGGACCTCGTCTGCTTTGCCTCGCAGTAAGTGCTGTTCCAACTCAACAATGGCCTCTACCAAAATCATCGTTCTAATTACAGGTGGTGAGTGTAGTAATCACTCGTTCCTAGGCTCCGTCGCAGGCTACAAGTCTGTACACTAATTCAGGCATCGGCCTGCAGCTCGCTTCACAGCTAATATCCAGCCCGCTCATGCACATTCTGAGGGATCTCCAGTCTCCAGACATACCCGGCACCGTAGAGCTCTTGCAGCTCGACATGGCCGATGCTCGCTCCATCGAGGCTGCAGCGCAGACGGTGGCGGAAAAGAAAATGGCAGGTCAGGGCGCAACATCTCTTTCTGATAATAATAAAAAAAACTTATACTTATAAAAAAACCTCCAGACTCGATGCACTAGTGAACAACGCTGCAGTAGGCTGGCCAGAAGGGTCCACGGCCGAGCAGTTCTTCTAAGCCTTCCAGAACACCACAGGCCCTTTTCTCCTCCTAAAAGCCTGCATCGCCCACCTCAAGGCGTCTGCCCGCACCCCCGCATCATTAACGTGTCCTCCGGCGGCGGATCAATCCGGAAGCGCCTGGACCCGACGACGGGCACGAACAAGCTGGGCATGTGGGGGATTCCGTACTGCGCGAGCAAGGCCTCGCTGAGCCTGATCACGGCGGCGCAGTCGGTCGTCTACGGCGCCGAGTGGGTCAGGGTGTTTGCCTACACGCCTGAGGTTACGGTGTCGGGCCTGGGGCCGCATAACAATGCTGAGAGACGGGGCGCGGCCTACCAGCGAGGGGGCTGCGCCGATGGTTGGAATTTTGTATGACGAGCGGGATGGTGAGCATGGTGAGTTTCTTTCTGCAGATGGACAGTACCCTTGCTAGATGATATGATTCGTTGTCAATTCAATAAAGAGAAAAAAAACCCTCGCCAATCAGGCTATAAAATCATAAGTCATACTACAACGCTAATTGAATAGAGAAGGAAAAGAAGAGGGCAAAGGAAACAGGAGAAAGAACAGAAAATAAAAAGAAAAATACCCATGGATGGATAGAACATAAACTGAAAAAGAGCAACTTTCAGACGCTTAACGACTTTTTCCCGTACATCACCTTCTTGCGACATTGATCTCGTGTTCCTGCGCAATACTCATCGATGTGGCATATTGTAAGGCATCTTGTGGCCTCTCATGCTCTCTCTCACTCCAGAGCGATGCTCTCACACCGGGTGATATCCCACGCCTCACCCTCCATGATGCCATGGACATATGCCTCCCCTATCAGTTTCCACTTCTTTTCCGTCCCTTGCTGTCTCAGGATGAACGGAGTCCTCCCGCCTTGCAGGATGGCAACGCAGTCACCAGGCTGTGTAGCCCTGGGGAAGAACCCCACCGCCCCGTTGGACGACTTGCCCATCCTGCGATACTCGCAGGGATTCGTGCCGATGCCTCGTTGAGAACTGATCGGAGCCTTGTTCATGAGACGGCGGACAGCGTTCTGCAGCGCCAGGATGCCACACGACACCCTGTACAGCACCGAGAAGGCCCAGGAGGAGTGGACGACGCGGCCCCGCGA
Source organism: Immersiporthe knoxdaviesiana (assembly GCA_021117315.1). Classification (NCBI taxonomy): domain Eukaryota; kingdom Fungi; phylum Ascomycota; class Sordariomycetes; order Diaporthales; family Cryphonectriaceae; genus Immersiporthe; species Immersiporthe knoxdaviesiana. The sequence continues at coordinate 3,065,185 of CP088210.1, forward strand.
GATGATGCGGTACGGCGCCCGCGGCTGTTCGTAGCCGGTCTGGAAGTCTCGCCTGGCGACCTCGTAGTGGCTCGGCAGCTCGCCGCCGCGCATGACCTTCCAGTAGATGTCGTAGGCCGGCTCGCCCTCGTACACGCGCGACCCGCGAGCGCCGACGAGGGCTTCCCACGAGGCCCAGGCGTTGTGCTGTCCCTGCAGCTTCTTCATCGGGTCTGACCACTCGGAGCGCCCTGGGAACGGCAGGCCCAGCTGCTCCACCGTGTCGACAACGTAGCCAGGCAGGCTGATGGTCGCCCCGTCCTCGCTCAGCTGGTACTCGGCCTGCGCGCCCTTGCTTGTGGCGTACTCCATGTAGTCGCTCTTGGTGCGGAGCGTTGAGTGGCTCTCCACGGCCATCTTGTCGAGGCGCGTCAGCGGGTACGGGATGCCGTCCACAGACAGGTCGGGCACCGAGGACGGGAGCTCCATGCCGCTGCCGCCCACGCCGCCCCTGGGCAGGGTATCTGGCTGCCGTCCGTGGACCAGGCTGAAGACGTCCAGCGTCCTGTCGGCATCGATGTTCTCGAGCACAAACTTCCTGTAGACGTCCTCCACGCCCAGGCGGTAGTCAGGCTGGCCCAGGATGCCCGGCTGCCCTTGTTCCCGCGAGAGCCCGACAAAGGCAAACACCTTGTCCCTGGGGTCCGTGGACCGCGAGTTGCGGGCCCGCGCGACGAGGACGAGCAGCCTAGGGCTGTCCGTGTCACCGTGGCACGCCTCGGCCCTCGACGGACACATGGACAGGCGGACGTGGTTCTCGCCCGGGTTCTCATTGGTGGTGAACTTCTTGAGCGACGGGGGAGCACGAGGTGATGGCCAGGGCGAACTCGTCCCACGACACAGACCTGGCCCCGCAGAGCAGCGTGGCCGACGGCGGCAGCGCCAGCTCCTGCACCACCCAGGCCCGGCTGAACCACGGCCTGTCGAGGAGAGCCGTCATGGCGGCGAGCTCGCTGCTGCCCTCGACGGGGAGGCCGTAGCGGGCCCTGTCGGCCCTGTGCAGGTCGTAGAGCAGCCTAGAGTCGCCGGCCTTCTCCTTCTTCTCGAGCCCGGCGCACATGGCCCGCACCACGTCCATGCCGAGGTCGCTCTGCCGATTGCCGTCGCCGAGCCAGATGAGCACGCCCTGGCACTGCCTGTAGACGCGGTGCATCAGCTGCACCTGGACCGTCCGCTCCTCGACGTCCTGTTGGTTCACGCAGGCCACGTCCGCCCACAGGACCCTGGGCTTGTCGCAGAGGCGCAGCTGCAGGAGGGCGCGGTACAAGATGGTCGTGATGGGCAGCGACCCTCTGCCGTCGATGATGAGCTCTGCATCAAAGGCGATGGGCTGGCCCCAGCAGTACGAGATGGTCTCGTACTCGGGGTGGTCGTCGAGGTCGGCAGCAATGAAATTACACACGGGCGGTGCAGTGCCGGAGCCGGGCAGCAGCTCCAGGAGGCGGATGGCCGTGGAGCCAACATTGGCCAGGCGGTACTCATAGCTGTATGCCTCCGACGGCGAGACGGCGATGGGGGATGTTTGCGGCGTGGGATCTTTTAGGAAACGATGGATGGTCTGTGGGTCGGGAGGGGTGTTGCGGCCAAGGGACGTGGCGACTTTTAGGGGTGCTCCAGCGCTGACGATTCGGTGATGCTTGCCCGCGACCTCACTACCAGCATCAGGCTGCTGATCCTTGACTGAGATCTGATCCATTTGTCGAGCCAGCAGTTTGATGGGTTGTATATAGTGTTCGAAACTTTTTGTTTTATTTTTCTTCTTTTTCTTGTCAAGAGGCCATGGTAATGATGAGGACAGAGGAGGTGATGAGGGAGATTTGTGTTTGTTTTAAGTTGTATGAGCTGCTTCACTGGAAGCCATTATTTTTGTAGCCGCAGCAGCATTCCTCAGATGCACAACCAACAACAGACATGACCCAGTCAATTGGTTGGGACAGTGGACCACCGCAGCGGTACAAGTGAGAGTTGACAGGCTGCAATATGCATGCGCCCAACAAGTGGCGAATGCTGTGCCTCTGTTATGCATTAGCCCGGCTCTGATCACTGGACCCAGGCTGAGTGGGCGGCTACTGTAAGTACGGACGTATTGATTACTGTATCACGGCACGTCCGTACACAGTCGCAGCCTTATTCTCTCGGCTGTGGGTGGGGTGCACTACTTGCAGTATGTTTTTACATTTACTGTAATACATATCGTACCTCAGCTGGCATCATACTTTGGACATTTGCTGGCCGCCTAATTATTATCTGGGCGGCCAATACTGACTCACTCAACAAAATGGAAAAGGAAATTGAAATTTGGACACAACATATGTTACATGGTCAAGGAGGGCGTGGCTCAGAGTCTACCATGGTAAGCCTGAGGACCCCCACAATATTGGAACCAAGTATCATCACTTGGAAGCCAATGCCACTGCTCACCACAAGTCCTCACAAATATTTGATAGGGAAAAAAAAAAAGGAAAAGAAAAAAACACCAAGGGCTTGCTGGGAGTTTTATCACGTCTCATACTCGAGTCAAAAAAAGAAGACAAAAAATTGACTCGCACATGACTATCCAGATCTTCTACTTGAAATGAAATAAGAAGAAAAAAATTGAAATGCCATGTTCTACTGAGTGGTATTCTTTGTTACGGCAAGTACTGTTCTCATTTCTTTGAACTAATTATTCTCATAATGTCAAATAAACAGGAACAGGGACGACTGACGGAACTAGCAATTGAAGCTGGCTCTCAGAGCTTTGCGTAGGGAGTATCTCTACTCTTTAATATAATAAAGAGCGATTTCAAATCACCCCTCTACCACAAGTTAAGAGCTTCACTACACCCTCCTCCCTACACACGTAGCCAATTCCATCCGAGAGCCCCTTGCGTTCCTATCCCGCCGCCGCCTCGTCTTTCTAGACAAAGACCGCTGGATGTGCACTTGGCGTCTCCCCTCTGCGGGCGGTGCTCAAAGGCCGATACTGGGGCGCGCCACAGCTAGCGACAAGGGCAACGGGGTCGAGCGGTATTACTCCTTGCCTGGGGACTGGGTCACGGCTGATGAGGCACGGCTGTGCTCAGCCATGCCTGATGGCACATTGCTGTGTCCGCTGAATGACGATGTGGCCACGGTGCAGTGCGCCAAGCTGCGGAAGTGAAAGAGAGAGGTTGCTTACTAAAGTACTACTATGAGTATGTTTGGCTCGGGGGGTTGTAGGGGAGGGGGATGTCATGCCTTGTAGATTGAAATTTGTTCTTGATCTTCAACCCTGAATGTGAAATCACCTCTTTTGGCAAGGAAATAAATATTGTTGTGGACATGGAAAAGTCCTCTAGTATCATTTGTCGAGGAAAGATCAAAATCCTGTGCAGTGCTAAGCAGCCAATGGCCCTAATGGATAAGTGGTTGCTGCTGCCCACAACCCTCTTATGACCATCTAGGCAATTCATATGTAGCTATTATGTCAACAACTGCAGAGACACATTACCGAATCTAGCTCTGAGCTACACTCACCTATTTTTTGATTTGATGTAATGAGGGCCTATGAACAAGCACGCCCTGAGAAATAAATCTTGGCTCCCGCACAAGTGGCTTTATATTAATCAAGACTCATTCATAATCCTGTGCCTGTAATTTTAAGATCAAGGAAGAGAACTATTGATAAGTTGCTAAGGTCTTTCGAGGAATACAGTTACCCTGTTAGCATAGATAGATTGTTCTCATATCCTCGCTGATTTGTTGCCAAGTACCACAACCTGCGCGTAAATGCATGGACCTCCCAAATTTGTCAACATCTGCGCTCAGAATATTTGAGTGTCCGACCACATTGTAACGGCAATCATCTTTGTGTAACATTACTGGCCGAAGGATCAAGGGAATCTGGCAGCCAGCGATGAAAGCCAGCATGTCGCCGGGGGTTGTGATTGATGGCGCCATCCCACAGTGCCCATTCTCCGAGATCACAAACCGCCAGCCATGGAACTTGTACCGAAGTGAATTCACGAATGTTGCGTTAAAAGTAGCCCCTAAGTCCCCCTCGAGCAAGTCAGGCTTATCTGAGACTGAAGCCTCGATAGCAGTAGCTACCGAGTCTAAAAATCGAGACCAGGCCTCCCAGCTGCCAAAATGCCCACCACTGCTAATGGCATGTGCAATCACCCAGCTCAGTGGTCTGTCGTATGGAGATTTTGTAGCACGTTGTTGAAAATAACACTGCGATGCATCTCTGTAGATCTTCGATAGATCGTCGAGAGTTGTATCACCCAAATGCATGGTTTCGGAGGCATACCGGACCCTGCTGAACATCAGTGCCTGGCACTCGATTGTCCTTCCGAGCTCTTGAAGTTGGAAGGCTGGGATGCAAGCTCCGTCGCATTCTGGACGATGGTCCAGTGCTGAGACAATGGATATCAATACCCCCTTTGGCTGCCCCAGCGAGGAACCCAAGAGCTAAGCCGGTCGTCGCATAGACTTGTCTCTTCGTGTTGCACATACATCAACAGATCCAGACTTGCTGTGGATGTTATGTATTCGACAGCAAATTCCTGGTAAACGTCCTCCTCAGAACACTCGTAACTTGGAGTGATCCGGTGCTTTATTCCTCCGGCAAAGGGCATCCCTAAGAAGGCGTATATCCGGTCCCTCGGATCACTGAATTGCAATGTGTTGGAGAGATGCAGAGCTGCGAGGAAATCAAATCCTGAAAGCGCAGATATAGAAGGGATCAAGGTCATGGCTTCACGAGGCCGACGGACCGCATAAGTTTGAGCATGCAGGCGTGGCATGGTGCTCTGCAGATGCAAAGTATGAACCAGTTTGCCGCGGCACTCGACCCAGAAGGCGGCCCTGAGGATCTGAAGCCAATCCACCTGGACTCCTGCCCATAGTAGTCTCGCGCATAAGCCCAGAGCAGCTTCTTGAACAACCCATCCTCTTCTGAACCACGGAAGACGCTGAAAAGTATGGTATGAGCCCCATCTCGTGTCTTGAAAGACTGGGTCGTCTGCCCGAGGTTGCGGAAAGCTGTCCATAGTCCAAGGGAAGTCGGGGTCGTCAAAAACCCGCGTCATCATCTGATTGATATCGGATATCAATGCAGCGAACTCGACAGCATCATTTCGGTCCACAGGGTTGGAGCCCATGCAGATCAGGGTACAGGCGGACAACGAGTAGATGCGTGCCATGAGACCAACTTGATGGCCCTTCTCTCTCGCGTTTTGCTGATCGATACAGATCGAGTCAGCCCATAGGACACGAGGCACGTCGGGATGGCGAGCTTGCTCGAGAGCGTCCCTCAGATTGGGTGTGATTGTCGAGGGTTTGTTGTTGACCAGGATAAATTGGTTCTTGCTATCCAGTCCCCAAACGTATGAGATGGCCTCATACGGAACCTCAGGATGGGCGTCTTGGAGATGGATTGTCTTGAGGCGGCAGACGAGCAGGTCGTGGCCCAGGCCGGGCTCGAGAACCAGCACGCGGATGTGGTCGCCATCGGGGAGCGGATCGTATCGATATCGACGGGACGGGGAGAGGGGATGGTTACTGGGCTTCGTGAACACCGCGTACCATAGCCCTCGAGGCATGCGAGCTCGGAAAGTTTTGCGTGGCCTGGTGCGCCATGATCTCCTGGGCATCTTGTGTGTTGTGCTGGTGGTGGTGGTGGTGGTGGTGGTGGTCATTGTTGTCGTTGTACAGGTTACAGTGTAGAACTGTGGCTTATGTTTGCGTCGCTGAATAAGTGCAAAGAGCGCGATGATGGTGGTGGTGATGATGATGAGAAGGTAGCCGAATGTGCGGAAAGATAGTGCGATGCTTGGAAGAATGGAGGAGAAACACAACTCATGGAGGTTTGGGAAATGCCTGGGCAGCCTGATACTTAACAACCCCGCCCGCACATGGGCCTCCGACGGCGCTTATCTCACATGTTGGCTTGGATGGTGTCGAATGAGAGCGGCGGAATCGAGCGCATGCAGCTCAGCTTGACTGCAGCTTACGGCGCTGCCATTGGTGTCGCATAGCTGTGCATGTGTAGGGTGAAATGTAACTATACATGCTCACCCTTGTGTGCGACACAACAGTCATCTTCAGAGTGTAAAAAGGACAGGGGCATATGACTCCAGGCGAGGCTGGTTCTTATTCATTTCATTGAGATATGCCTTGCATAGTACGTACGAACGAGGACCGTGGGGTGAGTAGTGTAAAATATAGAAGATCGACAGCGACGTTGGAAGGGAGAGAGCAAGAATCTCCACTGCGGCTACCATCCCTGGAGGCTTCCCACCTTCCCCAGGCCACACTAGCTCCGGCAGCACACAGGCCTGAATCCCTAAACCCTGTCAGCCTGTCCACTGCTGTCGCGCGGCTCTGACGACAGGCTTGTTTACTTTATACTGTAAGATAATACATCCAGAACTCTTGACGACGCGACTACCACACTCCGCGACCTCTATCTCTTCTTCAAGGCAGAAAAAAGGCACCTGCAGGACGCGAACACGGCAGTATCACGCGACACGATTTTTCTTTTCCTTTTTTCTTCTCTCCACAACCCATCATGTCTCACTCACACTCGCCCGCGCCCTCAAACTACAGCGACTGCGTCGCCTCCCTCCGGACATCCCTCGCCCTCCTCGAGTCCTCCGTCGACACCCTCGGCTCCGGCGTGGCCGACTTTCCGCGTCTGGGCTCTGTGCTCAAGACAGTCCGCGTACGCCCCCAACTCTTATTCTCTCCCCACTTCCCATCTCCCTCCTCCCCCTTCCTCCTTCTCCTTCCAACTCACTCCCACTCTTGCACACTCTCCCGGCTGACAGACCGCCCGCAACCCACAGCACTACGAGCTCATCCCCCAACCAACCCTCGCAGCCGCCGAGGCCTCCCTCCGCGACGAGATCGGCCCCTTCGTCACCCACCTCCTGGACCGCGCCGAGCGCCAGGTCGAGCGCCAGGCCCGCCGCATCGAGACCCTCAAGGCCCGCTCCGACCTGAACGCCGGCCGCCTCAGCCGTGGGCCCTCGCCCGAGCCCGGCGGCGCACTGTCGTCGTCCAAGGGCCAGCGGACGGGTAGTGGTCTGTCGAGAGGAGGCCGGGCACCGGCGGGGGCGACGAGGAAGACCCTTGACGGCGGGGCGGGCCTGCGGGCGCGTGCGGTACGGCAGAAGAAGGAGGCGCTCAAGTATAGCGTCGAGAGGCTAGAGCTGGAGGTCGTGCAGAAAGAGAGGGAGCTGCGGCTGCGGCTGCAGGACGCCTGAGTGTGTGCGTGCGTGCGTGTGTGTGTACACTGTCGCGCGACAAAACGAGCAATGTTTTCGCCGTCATGGCCACAATCACCCGGCTCGGTTTCTCTATGAAATACCCGTACGAGACGATGGGCGATGGGCGATGCCAAAACTACCAGGATCATGCGAGCAGAGAGGCAAGGCTATACCATCTGTCCTCACATGCATCGCTCACAGCTCGAGCTCGCCGGATGTCGAAGCTCGGAACGCCGTGGTCATGACGGCCCCACCAGCGGCGAAGCCGGAGCCGGAGTCGGGGCTCGTGGTGCCTCCTGGCACGGCCGCCTCCTTGGTGCTGGTCATGGTCTTCCGGGTATGCTTAGTCTTGGGACACCAGGACGATCGAAATGGCTCAATGTCTCATAGCTTGACTAGATAGAGATAGTCGAGAAACATGACCTGCATCAAGCACCATCATGCACCATTAGCCCTTACCCAGAGCATCGCATGCACAAAGTTCATGTCCTGATCGACTCGGTCAGGCTACTCACGTCACTGGTAGGTAAAAAGGTCAAGTTGTAAAATCTCAGTGGTCGTCACTTTGCTTTTCATCAGTTCCAGCTATACGCCTCTCTTCCCTATTTCCCACTCGCAGGTCCTACCTAGTACAATGGTGCCTTCAACAGCAAGCCTCCTCTCCGATATGTATCTATCCGTTTCGCCTGCTGGTCACTTGCAATACCCATACAATCCGTCCACACACACAGCATCTCCTCTGCCTGCACCCTAGCCATGAATCCAATCGTGAACCGTTTCCTCAGAAAAAGGGTAGTAGTAATGTGCCGGTGGGGAACGCCGTAGAAAAGGGGGAGGAAACAAGAAAACAAAAACACTAAAAAAGGCCAACAAACAATAAAAACAAAACAGGCTTTGATGATAGTGGCCAAACCAAGGATCAACTAACTGATCCGCATACCACAATACTGTGTACACGAAAACAAAAGAAGAAAGTTTCCGATAGAAGAGAAGATAAAAGAAGCAGAACTCGATAGAAGAGGATAATGTCTGTCGTGCAGACGGGTTCCCTTTCGGTAGAGAACAAGTGGGTATCCCGAATACCATATTTTTGGCCCAACAGCATCCGCCCCTGATTATTTTGGTGATGTTTTTTCTCTCTCTTCTTCTTTGATACTCCTACACGTTCCAATGTTGCGGCACAAGCGTGAGTCTCATGGTCTCGTCGGGACGCATGCTCGAGATCTTTCTCAGGCTGGTGGTTGGTGTCTTCGCCGGGCTCACTCCTCGTGCCATTCTGTCGCAGCCAGCTGCGGGGGTCTGTGCCTGTTCTCTTCATGCGGAGACCAAGCATCGTGCCGCCCGCCGGGCCACTGGGTATATGTTCGACCGAAAATACAAATCGTTGCGACGCAGCCAACAGCAGCTGGTCAAAGCACCCCTTCTGCGGTGTGGGTCAGCCGCAGCTGCAGGGGCCGCTACTTCATCGGGTGCCGCCAACTTCATCCACTCCCCACAAGCGGCACTTGAGGACAAGTCGGGACCCTTCACAGCGGCCCCGCCTATAGCAGGATCAGGTAGTTGCTCGGTGCGATACCGGTCTCGCCGTTCTCCTTGCGGGCCTGCCACCAGCGACCACTGACGTCGCTCACCTCGAGGATCTCGTGCTTTGAGAAGGAGATCTCGTTGGCATCGTCGGGATTCGCCTCATAGCTGTAGATGGCCTTGGCGCGATAGGGGTACTCGGTGGGAGGGACTATCTCCCCCTCCTGGTTGCCCTGAGGCTTGGCGGCCTGCGAGCTGCCGAAGCCGTTGGCCGCCATGCTGTTGCGGGTGCCGGGCGCGCTGGAGAGGCCGGCAACAGGCGAGGGGTTCTCGAAGCCGTTGAGCTGGGCGGATGTGGTGTACATCTGCGGCGGCTGCACAGAGGTCGAGGTTTCGGGACGGCCGCCACCATATGTGCCCATGGTCTGTCGGTTCATCATGTGGGAGTCCTTGGACAGTGCGAAGGAGTCCAGGTAGGCGCGGGGAACAGCCGAAGGCGCAGAGCCGAAGTAGAAGATCCAGACGATCTGCCAGGACTGTCAGTACTTGATCTGCTCCTGCAGTCAGGGGGATGGGCTGCATACCGTCACCATAGACAACAGAATGAATCCTGCAGAGGCAGCTTCCTTTGCGCCGTTGGCCGAGTAGACCAGGCTGTTGACCGAGGACGTGGTGAGGACCAGGCCGCAGGCGAGATAGCCCACCACGGCGACATGGTAGGTCTGGGTGGTGTCAGAGGCGACCACGATAAAGATGCCGCCGATGACGAAGAAGTAGTATACGACGGTCCACCAGGTGTAGGTGGGGAAGCTCGAGCCGGACTGGATCTGAGCGATGATTGAGGCGATGAAGGATATCACCCATGCCAGCTAGAATACTGTCAGCTTGAGGGAAGTCTTCTAAAAATGATCGGTGGGGGCGAAATGCCGTGGTGGGAGGAGAAGGGGGGAGGGGGGTTGGAGGCAGCGGGGCAGGAAGCTGGCGAGGCTGCATAGTGCACGAAGGTGCCGCCGGTAGCTTCATGGAAGGAGGGAGCAGACATACCGCTGAAATGGAGATTGTTGCAAGGGCGAATGGATCACCAATTACGTTGCCCATGCTGACGCCGCGGCGCCCGTATTGTCTGTTGTTCTCCATTTTGCGCAGGGATGGTGAGTGCAGTGAACCGTAATTCGGCATAAGGAGCAGTGGTCGAGTTGGAAACGGTACGGGCTATCTTTGCAGACAGCGAGACTCAACGAGGTCTTGCGATGAACTTAATAGCGGAGGGTCTGGGATGCGTGTGTGTCAATACAGCATTGGTCCTGGGCTGCAAACGATGTTGTGTCTCGGTCGGTCGGTGATGCAACGGCGGCAGCGTCGGTGGTAGTAGTGGTGGTTGGTGGGCAGCGGGTAGCGTCGAGGTGGCTGGGTGAAGCCGCGCTGTGGAATGTGCCTCTGGATGGGGAGAGGAAAGCGGACTTTGCAAAGGCCACGCGAGATGAATGAGTCGGGGGATTAAATGGACCGCAGTTGGAGCGACACCAAAGAAGTGCGAATTGAACCGAGAGAAAGGTTCTCTCGATCGACTGCACTGCCCTTGAGGCGACTGTCGTCGAGTGGAGGACGGTTGGTGTGGTGTTGGAACGGCTGCGGGGGTGACAATGGCGATGCTTGTTGGCCGTAGATTCTCCGTCCCCTTTGCCTTCCTATCTTTCTTACTGCCGCCGATCTCCAAGTGTCTCTGATCCCGCTTCTGAGATGATCAGCAGTGGTGCCCTTTGTGCCGTTCCTCCTTGTCACGTCGGCTCCCGAGGTGCCAGACAGTACGTAATCTTCCTCACGTGTACCAGACAGCGTAGGGTTTTTTTTCTTTCTTTCTTGGTTGGTCGGTCGACGTCGGATGCAGATAGGCTGAGAGGGGGGAGAGAGAGCAGACAAATTATGGAAAAGATGGAATGTTGTCAGGTGTGTGTTTGTTCGGTAGGAGAGAAGGGAGGGAAAGGATTGGAGGTGGAGGTGGATTGTTCGTGGGTGCGGGTCGGGTCAAATGTTAATGTCCATACAAGGTTCAGGTTAAGGTCAAGGAAGGCGTCAAAAGAAAGGAGGGAATCGAATGGTTTTGTCCAAGGTAGCCCGGCCCTTTGGGGTTCAGCCGCGAGGGACAGGGTAAGAGAGAGAGAGAGAGAAAAGGAAAATAGGTCTGTGGGTTAATGCAAGAGAGAATGCAGGCTGGAGAGAGACCAGCAGGGGAAAAGGGAAGGAGGGCGGGAGAGAGCGCGAGGAGAGGGTTGGCCTGCAGGGAACCTCTCTGGCTGGCGTTTGTCTGGCCTGGTCTTCTTCGTCTTGCTGCATACGCCGCTCCTGGAGTGGACGAGAAGAGGGCGGAGGAGAGAAAAGAATGGGCTTGGCTCGGATGGGTGGGCGTGGGATTGGATTGGATTGGATTGCGGTTGCAGCCAAGGCAGGGGTTTCTTGGGCATACTAAGTAATAGTAGCATTGGGAAGATTGGTAGGCTGTGGTGGGAAAAGGACCCTGTCCACCCCACTGTGGCACTGTGCCAGTGCGCCCGTCGCAGTACTTAGTGCTTGGTACATTGAAAATACGACTATAGCGGGTAGTAGTGCTACCTACCAGGGTAGAGTACTTACTGAAGTACGCAGTCACGAGCAGGGGCCACAGGCAGGCTTGGAGGGAAAGTGGTGGACAGTGTGTGGAGGCACGGTCCATCTCTGCTCACCCTTCCCCCCTCTCCTCCTTCCCTCCCGTCCCAATCTCAGCTGCTCCGTAAGCCTCTCAGCAGTATTGATTATTCTGCTGCAGGCGCCTGACAGCCCTTGGACGCTTACCAGAAATCCAAGACTGGGACGGGAAAGGAGAGCAAAGACAGCGAGGAGGTCCTCGAAGATGGGCTGTGATCCAAGAATGATTACGACAGTCTCTCCAAGATGAGGTCAAAGCCTTGAGCTGGTATGTTCAGCCCTGGCTCTCTTTACTCTGGGGGAGATAGCCTTGACCCGGACCGTCCTTCAAGCGTGTTTGAGGATAGGCCAGGGGCATCGCGTTCCCACAATAGGCACTGCACTCCACGTGGGCGATAGGCTGGCACGTCCTGTGTCTGGCTGGCTTCAAGCTCGAAATCCAAAACGGCCGGCAGGAGAACCCAAAAAAAAAAAAAAAAAAAAAAAAAAGACGTTTAACGTGTCTAGTCTGCCCCCTGACTGGTGCTGGGGTAGCTGCTAGTCGCCAACTTGTTATTCTCCGGCCCCGATATTGACACTGACAACCAGTTCTCCGTCGTTTCCCTTCTCCAGTCTATTTGGTACAGTACTATGTACTAAGCAACGAGAGGTCGTCGAATTTGACTGGTCTCTGTGCGGTGGTTTGGTCTCCACGGCCCACCGCTCTCCATCATGATCCAGTCCTCGTGGTTCGGATGTGACAATGCAGGGGGGTAGGGCGGGCGACAGAAGCTGTCCTGGTTTCAGGACGAGCCCTCAATATGCCGCCAGGTTTCCACCGCCGGCTCAGTCACAGCATTGATGAGCCGGTCCTACTATGTGCCACTGAAAGACGGGTGGTGGGGGGCAAATGTACCGTGGGGAAACGGTTGTGGACCGACGAGCTTCTTCTTCTGGCTGTGGGCTGCTCCGACTCGTGAGGAGAAGGTTACGGTTTCGATCGCCGCGCGCTGTTTCATTGGTCGTCGGCAGCGAGGAGGGTGTGGTGCCGCTACTGTGTGCTCCTGCATGCCGTAGTGGCTCCGTCGCTCTGCATAGAGACGCACCGCCAACCATAGAAGACCATGAAGATCACTCACCACCGAAGCACTCCTCCGGCCTACAGCGGCACAAGCCATTGTCCTTTGGCCTGCGGTCTTCCCGCTGCCCGACTTGGCAGCTCATCACCATGTATCACTGCCGTCGAGCAAGCTTTCTGTCGTCAATCATGTGGCTCTGGCGCAACCGCACGCTGCAGGGGCTCGAGCCAAGGATATCTTACAGACACACATACACAATCGCTTCGACAAGGCAGCGAGGTTCCCCGATTCGGGCCCCATGCTCCATGCGGGGAGAGAGAGGTTCTCGCCAAAGCTTGAAACGAAGGCGGCTTGCCAGCCCATCATTGCCATCATTGCCATCCAGGCACAGCGGCACCGGATATCGACTTGGCAGCGAGCACCGTGTGTGGAAATACCACCAAGTACTCTGTACAGTCCAAACACATTGTTTGCAGACTTTTGGCCCACACTGCGGCCGTTCCTGCGTCAGCACCAGTCTAGCGCCGCATGCTGCCCATAGCGGTCAGGTCAGGTCCTCGATCACGCCTCCTCGCCTGGATCATTGTTGATGGATCTTTTTTCTCCCCATCACACCGACTGCACAACGAAAGTATCCTGCAGTCAACGCTTGCTTCGTCACCCGCAAGCTAACGGGGGGGGTTCTCGTCACAATCTCACCCAACATCGGACTGAGCTAACCTGCCAAGGCTATTACTTTATGTGCGACCTGGTGGAAGCGCACAATCTTGACCAAATGACTTTTTGTCTTTCTTTTCTCCTTTTCTTCTTCTGGGATCGCTGCTCCGTTGACCAAGTACAGTGTATTCTCGTGTCTGTCTGCTGGCGGCGTGCCAAAGCGCCCGGCCCTAAAATCTAGCTTGCACTGCGTCTGTCCCCCCCCAAATCAGCTCGGATTTTTGGAAGAATTCATTCCTACATTGTGTCTTGCGCGACAGCGTATTAGGTGGTTCACACACACACACTCACACAAAAATAGCCCTGCCAATGCAGCGGCTCCTTCGCGCTCCACCGAAGACTTGATCAGGACCGCGGGGTCTTACGCAAGACAGCAGATTGATTACACATGCCACTCACTCATACCGTGGCCAAAGGGGGCCGGCACGTGGCCCGGTCGTTCTGGACCTTTTGGGTGGTGGTGAGATGAACTAGGCATTTCTGACCAGGCGATTGCTATTTAGACAGACACAGACACACACACAAAGGGTAGGCGGATTCGATAGTCCGGTACGCGCCCGGAGTGGCCCCGTGGGTTGCTGCTGTAGGAACCGTCCAAGCTGTCAGCCAAGGACTGATTGTCTCTCTCTCTCTCTATCTCTCTTGTCTTGTTCCTGAATTTAGGGCTGGGATACGCAAGTGGGTCTGCCCTGTCGATCAGGGCGAGGCCAGCCAGCTTTGACTCGGGGTCATAAATGGTTCAAAACAGAGTCTCGTCAGGTCTGTCTGGAAAATCTGGTGGTCACAAAAGACGTATATCCGCGGAGACTTTTTAATTCGCATGCAGCGACTCGATGAAGTTAGCACACAACATGATATGTATAACAGATACATTTAAGAGGCCAAGGCGTCGGCCCCCTCTACGTATACAGAGTCGACGACGATGGCTCCGTAGCCGGTTCATCCCTTCAAATAGCGAACTGCACGACAAATGTTTCAGGCCGCGCTCAGTCCACTCACTCACTTTTGTGGTCTGTTGATCTGTCTATCCAGCGCCACTGTACCAATGAATCCTCCTCATCTGCGTAAGTACAATGGAAAAATGGTTTTTTTTTAACATTTGTTCATGAAATGCAGTATAGGCTGTAATAAGTACACAGGAGTCTTTATTCTGCTCGACGTACTGTGGGACCGAATCCCCTGCCAAGGCCTTTTTGAATATCACCCAACCCTGGACACCGTCGTCGCCCTTTGCGTCCAATTTCTCTACGCTGATTCTTAGTATGTATTCACCCTCGCTACCATAGTACCATGACACGCACGTGTTGGCGGCGCAGGGTGAAGCCGAAAGGGCCCTTCTCATCTGCCCCCACCCTCCACCCCGACGGAGCTCCACCGTGACACGAATACTATAGTACACCTTGCGTATCTTTCTTTACCCAGGCCTCGCTTGTCAACAGCACAGCCGACAAAAGAAAAAGGGAAAAACATCCGTTATTGATCTGGTCTTCTCCGTTCCCGGCATCGATTCCAGACGAACTTGAGAAAGAGGTTCTTGGGACCAGAGTCGATCCTCTCTGCATGAAATAAGGTTGGCAGCGCGGCGCTGCTGAAACTCGGAGTCCCGTCTTCCCGGCCGCGATGCCGACTGGGAGGGGCTGTGACGCGTTGTAGACCAGCCTGTCATGATGATATGATGGTAGTTGTGGGTTTCGACTGTTCAGATTGCAATTTACTATGCTAGGAAGAGACCTTATCATGCTGCATCATTCTGTCATGTATGGTAAAGCCGACAACTTTGTCAACGACTTTGACTTTACGTGGCTTCCCTCATGACTGCACTTGCTGTGTAGCTGCGAACCTGCAAGGCCGTTTTGATAGAGGAGGATCTTTTACTCCTATTTACATATTGAGTGCTCTGATTGCCCCTACCGTGCTGCCCCTCTCTTGAGAGCTTGCAATTAAATTGTACAATCTCTCCACATACTTGAGCGGGCTGCTCTTAAGCTCCAGTAGATACAGCTCGCCTATCTAGGCGATCTGGAAGGCTGGTACTTGGATCTTTTGGTATAGGTCTTGTCTGTAGGCTCGACTAGACCTGCATGCCTGATATTCCAGAGGACATTTTGGTTCAAACTTCCGTTGCCACCCTCTTCTTGAGCTCCCATTCTATACTTCGGTCAAGGACCTTCTGATGTTAATCGACCAAGGGGTGAAGTAAAGTGAGGTTCAATTGGACCATGGCTCCATCAGCATGTCACAGTCCGCCTTGTCGTGTTGTCATGAGGCTGAAGAGCCTTGCTCCTTGTTCTATCCCAGACGACCTGCCCTGTCCGTGAGGCCGCGTAGACCAGCAGAGACGCTTGCCACTTATCATGTGCAACCATCACTGAAGCCAGACCGGCATTGTGTCAGTCGCCCTCCATGCACAAACAAGTGCCGCCCTCAGTAGTCCCAGTTCCGACTTGCGTAGCCGACCGGCTGCCTGCTGCGGGCGATGACCTTTCGAGAGACACTGTTCAGATCGTCTGTGGGCCAGGTTGTGGCAACTGGTTACGCCGGGCCCGTGGAACACACGACAGCACCATGCTCGCTGCTTGCTGCTCAGAGTGTTGCTGGTCTTATAGCGTCCAGTTGGACCACCTCCAAGCCATAAAGCCCACTTGCTCATCTCATCATGATTCCCACCGCCACTCATCTCGTATCCCAAAAGTAATTGTGCTTCTCGTTCTCGGGGGAAAAAAAGACACCCATTCAAACCTCGTCCCTCCCCCTCGCAGCCTCGACCCTCCTCACGCGCCTCTCAATCCTCTCCACCCGCCCCTCGACATCCGCGACAAAGCCCCCATACCCTACGACCCTCTGCTCGTACCACGCGCCCACCACGCCCTCGCTCCGCGCCCTCAGCTCCGCGACCTCGGCCTCCTGCGCCAGCTGCGCGGCCTCGATGGCCTTCATCCTGGGCAGCAGAGCGACGAGCTCGGCGGAGAGGGTCGGGTCCGGGACGGGAGTGTCGGAGGTGACGGTTGTGAGGGCAGAGACGGTGCCGGGGAAGGAGGAGGCGAAGGAGAGGACGGTGGCGCGCAGGGCGGAGGTGTCGAGCTGAGAGGGGGCTGCGAGGGGGTTGGGCGGTGGGGAGAAGAAGGTCGGGTGGGTGCGGTCTGTGATGGGGAGACCAATTTGTTCGTCAGCAAGCTGGTTCTGCACACTAGAACACGCACATACGCACATGCTCACGCACACACAAAAAGAGAGAGAGACGTACAGAGCTTGAGTATATCGGCGTAGACGCGAAAACGCGAGATGAGGTTTGAAAAGCGCCGCTCGAGATCGCCCAGGGAGCCGAGGGCCGACTCGGAGGGCGCGTGGGAGGGAGGTGCTGACGTGGTCCCGTAGAGGAGCTGCTCGATTCGTAGCAGTCGGGCCTCGAGGAGGGAGATGGTGGTGATCGTTGTCTTGTCGAGGGTCTGGTTGTCCATCTTGGGTGGAGTTTTGGCCTCGAGAGAGAGACTTGCTTGAGCTTTCCAACCACGGTCTTCTGCTCCTGGACCCTCCGGCAGTATGCTCTGAGGCCAGTCAACAGGTGACACGAGTAGGTCTTCTTTCTCTTCAAGTTGCTGTCCCCAATGGGCGAGGATTTGTGGATATATGGTCTTGTGGAAGTGAGGTGTTCTTCATGAACGCGTCTGCAGTGGATTGGTTGGTGGAGCCCAGGATTCAGTGACAACAAACACACTGACAACTCAAGAGTGTTCAGGGCCTCTCCTCACTAACTACGTCAGATTGGGGGTCCCTGGGCCTAGCTCTGCCAGCTTGGGCCCCTGTCCAGTGCCCTGTGCCACTGTGGATATAGAGTGTGTTTGTTCTGTGGGTACAACTGCATCACCGCCAGACGTGATCCTTTCTTCAGGTCAGCAGCTGCTTGTCTCTGAAGCATGCTGACCACATCAGCACCCTTTAGTTCCTTTTGCCTTGTTCTTTTTTTTTTTTTTTTTTTTTTTTTTTGGTCTTCATTCTTATCATGTACCCTCCTTCTTTTTATCTGCACTGCTGACTTTGCATTGCTTTGATATCACGTCAACAAATTCTGGGTCCAGGCCAGGCCCGTCACCCGACCCAGGCCCTCAACTGGGCAAGGTGTGGTCGAAAGAGGGAAGCCCTTAAGTTCGCTGTCTAGCGTTGCCGGTTGACCAGCACTGGGCAAAACGGCCGGTCCACGTTCCGACCTGCTTACTCGGCTGGCTCTTTGTTCAAACAACCAACAACGTCCTCCTTCTCTTGTTCGTGCTTCATCCTCTGCTATCGACGACTGTTCCTACATCACTGCCGCCACCTTCCGATCGCAGCCGTTTCGAAGCGACTCCTCTCGACCCCTCAAGAGCGAGCGAGCGACGGACGAGCGAGAAAACCCACCCAACCACACCCAAGGCCACACAGGCCAGACGAACGTCCATCTGACATTGCGGAATCCTGCCTGAGTACTTCACCCGGCGCCGGATGTATCTAGTTGCGATCGCTGCGGTGCGAGTGCTATGACGAACTATTCGACTTTCTCTGATGGAACTGCATCCGGCTCGGACCCCGGAGATATGGCACGGTATGCTAGATGTCCTCTTGTGTTCTTGGCCTTTGTTCTAGTCAGCTCTGCAGGATCATTTCAAAGTCTAGGAGCCATGGCTGTTGTGTGCTACCACTGGATTGCGAGGGAGACCCGATGCTGACTTTCTCTTGTGTGTGTGTTGGGTAGACCAAGACGAGGGCGCAGCCCCAAGGAAGGGGGCGGCCAGGCCTCCATGCTCTCGAGCAATATCAACCTCCTAAACACGATCGTCGGCGCCGGGACGCTCGCAATGCCGCACGCCATGTCACAGATGGGAATGCTGTTGGGAACAATCATAATAGTCTGGTCGGGGATCACGTCCGCCTTCGGCCTTTACCTGCAGTCGAGATGCGCCCGCTACCTCGACCGGGGGAGCTCCTCCTTCTTTGCGCTGTCGCAGCTCACGTACCCGAACGCCGCCGTCATCTTCGATGCCGCTATCGCCGTCAAGTGCTTCGGGGTTGGGGTCTCGTACCTGATCATTATTGGCGACCTGATGCCGGGGGTCATGAGGGGGTTCAACACGAACCCGGATGCATATCCCTTCTTGGTGGACCGGCATTTCTGGATCACGGCGTTCATGCTGGTCATCATACCGCTGAGCTTCCTGAGGCGGCTGGACTCGCTCAAGTACACGAGCGTCATTGCCCTGATCTCCATCGGATACCTGATCATACTGGTTGTGTACCACTTCGCTTCCGACTCGATCGAGAACCGGGGCGATGTCAACATCATCCACTGGAACGGTCCCATTGCTTTCCTAAGCAGCCTGCCGGTGGTGGTGTTTGCATATACCTGCCACCAAAACGTATGTTTGAAACCAGTCTGCTGCAGACTCCAGACAAGGCACGGCCCTCTTTTTGACTATTGGCTAACGATGAGAGAGCAGATGTTTTCCGTCCTCAACGAGATCAAGGACAACTCACCAGGCAGCATCGTCGGGGTCATCTCCACCAGCATCGGGTCCGCAGCCAGCATCTACGTCCTGGTGGCCATCACTGGCTATTTTACGTTTGGCAACGACGTCCTGGGTAACATTGTCAGCATGTACCCGCCCTCCGTCGCCTCGACCATTGGCAAGGCTGCCATCGTCATCCTGGTCATGTTCAGCGTGCCACTGCAGGTCCACCCCTGCCGGGCGTCCCTCGACGCGGTCCTGAAGTGGCGACCAAACCGCTCCAACAACAACCGAGAGCACTCTTCCAACAGCCACAACCACAACATCCTCCCAACGGCCGCGCCGCAGACCGACAGCCACGGCGCGCCCGTGGCGAGCATCTCGGAGCTCCGTTTCGCCATGCTCACCACGTTCATCATCGTGCTCTCGTATATCACCGCGCTCACCGTGTCCCAGCTCGACCGCGTGCTCGCCTACGTAGGCGCCACGGGCTCCACCTCCATCAGCTTCATCCTCCCGGGGCTGTTCTACTACAAGATCAGCGACCCAGACAGCATCCACCACCAGCGGCTCGCCAAGGAGGACGACGACGTGGACGCTGCCAATAGCGAGAGCGACGATGAGCCCGATGCAAATTTCGAGCCTGCTGGCTCTGGTGTTCTCGAGGACGCCAGGAGCATCCGGTCGAGCAGGAGCGTCCTTCAGAACAGCTGGACACGGTTTCGGAGGAGGTGGAGGTGGGATCTGGAGCATATCGAGCACGGCCTCCTGAGGCAGCTGTCATTATGTCTGGCCATCTATGGCATCTGTGTCATGGTGGTGTGCTTGATCCTGAACACTTTCTTTACGGTGGCGCACTAAACCAAGCCATTGTGAATATCTATACACATATACTTATATATTTTCTCATATATACCTGTATGTTGTCTTTTTTCCGAGAGGAGAGATTCAATATGTGGAGGGAGGGGGACAGAGAGATGGGAGTGACTGGAAGCATGGGTTGGCGTTTTCCTCTTTGTCTTGTCAATTTTTCGGCTCTGGTTTGCATGCCGCAGGCGGTTGGGAGGATGGACAATTTCGCACGAGACCGCCTCGATACTGTACTGATGAACGAGGGCCTCCAGGACCAGACTGTTTAGGTTATTGTGTAGCTACCGTGTAGAGCTCTGGACACATAATGACAAGATGCCCGTATTATTGAGACATTCTATTTCTCTCTTTCTCTGTCTCTAAAAAGGCACATAATCCATAATGCCTTGAGGTCTATACGATCTCTCTCTCTTCCCTCGATCCAGCATGCAGTCATACATCATCCACCGCTCAGCTCTCATCCGCCTCACCCGCATCATCCTCACACCACCTCCTCACGAACCCAACCAGCGGCGTCACCCACTCCTTGCTCACCGGCACATAGTGACCGCCAGGGTGCACAACAACCACAGGATCCTCACACCGCGCCACCAGCCCCCGGCTCCGCCCTTCCTCGACCACCGTGTCCAGGCTCCCGATGAAATGCAGCGTCGGCGTCCTGATGCGCGGCTCATACAGCCACGCCAGATCCGCGGGCGGCGCAAAGAACCCGCTGTACACGACGGCGAACTTGAGGGGCCGTCCGCCGTTGGCCTCTCGGAGGGGTGCCAGCCACTCCGGCGGCACTGCTGCTGCGGCCGCTTCCGCATCATCCCCACAACGCTGCGGCTCCAGCGCAGATGCAAGCATGCCCGCCACCGCGCCGCCCTGCGAGAACCCCACCACGCCGTCCACGCGCCCGCCGCCCTCCTCCCGGATCGCGCGCGCCATGCTGTCCATGCCCTCGCGCAGCAGGCGGTACGACCCCGTCGCCTCGTCCTTGCGGAACCAGGCCCATGCGTCCATCTCCGTCTCCTCTGCTGCTCCTGCTGCGCCGCCCTCGGGGGGTACATAGCCTGGGATGTCCCTGGGCGAGAGGCGGTTGGGCGCCGTGGGGTAGAGGAGGGTGGGTTTGATCTTGAGCGGGGCGAGGGATTTTATGAGGAGCTTCTCCAGGGCGCGGGTTTTGGCGTGGAAGAGGGGACCAGATTGGGTGTATCCTAGTAGTTAAGTTAGCAGTTGTTAGGAGAAACCCCGTGGTGGATTTGGGGCTCAAGAACGGAAAGAGGATTTGATGGTTTTATTCATCAATATGGTGGAACGAGGGGAGAAGGAGGGGAGATAAGAGAGAAGAAAGAGAGGGCAGCTCATCTTACCATGGAGCATCAAGATTCTGAGCTCCCTCATGCCATCGTCCTTGGACTTCTTAGCCGGAGCGCCTGCGTCGGCCATGACTGTGAAGCACCTGCACGAACGACGATACAAGAACGAGAGATTCTTCTGTCTGAGGTTGAGATAGGACCGCCCAGAACTTGAGACGCTGTACATTAAATGGTGGGATGGGGTGCTGTGTGTGAGTTGAGTGTGTTGGAGGGAATGAAATGACTGAGATGAAAAGGTTGAGTGAGCAGCAAAAGAAAGACTGGGTTTCAACTTTCAACGGAAGAGGGGGATTGATTCCACGTCCCAGGTACCCACCGGCCGATGGCATCCACGCGATTCGTGCTCCGTAAGCGGCCCGCCCGCACCGGAGCTCACGACGACAGCGGGCCTTCCGACTCGGGGTTTCCACGCCAAGCACATGTAGATATACCTTTACTATGTTTGGTTTTTTCTAGCTGTACCTCCTCTTGGAGAATCGTGCTTGCTTCAGGACACAGCTTGCCTTCCTGCTTGAACCACTCACAGGAACACTTTTGTCCCAGACGATTGTACTTCTTGGGAGGTCATGCACTTTATTTTTGTCAAGGTCAACCCGCATGTCATTACTACAATGCCATTTTGCTCGTAATTGCCCAGTTCCCGCCCCTGAGACTTGTATAGAAAAATGCTCCCAGGTCTACCCGAACGCCAAACATCTGGTCCAATTCATAACCCCCACTCAAGATTCCTGCTTCAAGCCTTGTTCTGAACAGTCTTCTTCCCCGAGGGCTGTATGCTGGCCATCATCTCGTCCTTGGTGATGAGGTGCTCGATCTTGCCCAGGTGGTTGAGCAGGTCCTTCATGTTGTAGCTCCACTCGTTCAGGACGTCGTCGACGCTCCTCGGCTTGGCAAAGGTCACGACGCGGGCCGGGCGGTCGATGCGGGCATACACCATCTTGGACGTGACGAGCTCGCTGATGTACTTCTCCGTCTCGTCCTCGCTGAGGTCCAGGTGCTGTGTGAGGCGGTCCATGCGGATGCGGGTGTAGTACTTTGCGATTACTCGCACGTTGTGCTCAATGACCCGCTTGCGCAGGTCCTGCCAGCGCTGGTTGGCCTTGGGGTCCGCAGAGGCGCCGGGCTGGGCGTCGAAGATGTCGGTCTGGCACAGGTGTGGTCCGTAGATCTGCTCGACGTTAGGCCATCGCATCAGCTCCTGCACTGTAAACTCCTCCAGGAGCCTGGCCTCCAGGGGCACCTTGGAGTTGCGCGCGTCCAGCTTGATGCGGTGCATCAGGTCGTGCTGCTCGTTGTCGTGGGGTGCCAGGACTGCAAAGTAGATGATCCGTGCCAGCGTCTGCGGTGCGAGGGTAGGGTCAGTATCAAAGAGATATACAGACTAGGACGATGATGGTGGTGGACTTACGGCTTTAAAGAGGGTCTCGTCTTCCTGTACAGAAGGGATGTCGAGGACTTCTCGGTAGTGCTTGCACGCGTCCAGGTACCTCTCCTCGCTCTTGGCCAAGAGGACCTGCTGCTCAAAGTATCGCAGTTTCAGGGGCGTGGCGTCGCCGGCGCTCTGCAGGTACTTGGTGCTGATCTTCCTGCTGAGGATGCCTGCCTGTGTCCAGTCCTGTGTTTGTATGCAGAGGGCAACCTGGTCGAGGATGAACTCTGTCTTCTCCTTGCGGTCCATGGACCCAAACGTCTCTACCTGCAGCTCGCACAGGATGTCGCGTGCAGCCTTGACATCGCCGTAGTGGTCCTTCTTCAGGTCGGACAGGATCTTGGTGACACGGGCCCGCTCGACCTCGACAAAGATCTTGCCCTCGGTGACTGTGCGCAGGGTCTCGATGACCTGGACTTTCCTGTCGATGCTGGAGATGTCGGCCAGGAAGTCGATGACGGACTGCACCATCTTCTGGGTCGCCTGCTTGAGCTGGCCATGTTTCTTGGAGAGGATGGTGACCTGGTCGGTGAGGAGGTCCCAGTCGCCGGCATTCTTGCAGAGTGTGACGATGGCAATGAGGAGGCGGGATGTGGACGCGAGATCGGAGGCCTATTGGTTATAAAGGTACCATATGGTTAAAAACGAATCCAAGCATGTGTGAGAGAGGGGAGGGACGAGCCAGTCCGCTCGGGACCATTGACTTACCTGACGTGTCTGCTTCTCTAGGAGGCCAAGCTGCTCGATGGCACCTTGCAGGTTGGTCTGAGGCGCGATAGCTCATGGTTAGCAGGCGCTCCGTATAGGCAAGGGAATGAATTCGTTGGCCCTCTCTTTATCCGCAGTGCAACACACCTTGGCAAGCAGTTCGGCCTGGGGAATCTGCTGGTCGACCTCCTTGCTGAAGTCCTTGTCTGGTCTCAACGAAGCGTTGGCCATTTTGAGAGATTTGTGAGGAGTGATGTTCGATGGAAAGCGCACGAGCTTGGGTGGAGAGGGGAAGTTGGCTGAAAAAGCGTTCGGCTTGGTGGTGTTGGCGTGGGAAAAGAAAGATGGCTACTGTGGGTGTTGGCGTTGATGATGGATGATGGATGGCCGGGAAGCTGTCGCAATGGGAGCTCTGCCTGCTGCGAATGCCACCAGCCGGCGGCAGGCAGGCTGGTCAAGTGCTTACATAACTGACAGGGATATTAGCCTTCAGGACCGGTAGTACTTCAGGTACCTGGGGAGGAGGCAGAAGGCTCGACGCCACACCTACTGTCGCAGAACTTGCAAGCCCCCACCAAGCCCAAATGCTGATGAGGCCAAGTCAGCAGAGTATACCACATCATACACTACTACACTACATAGTGTGTGAGTATATTCCAAAGGGATCGCGAGAACTAAGTTGTGTAGACCATGGATGTCATCTCTTGTTCCGGCAGCCCCTAATCGGACTTAACTCCCCGGGTGTGTGTGCTCAGCAGATGGAAACTTAGAGATCGAAGCTTGCAGCAAGCCTTGGTTTGGTCTGATATGCATAAATGCCCAGAGCTATCTATAGGAAACTTTGACGGCCTCAATCTCAGCTCGTGTGGAATTGCCAGCACCAAGTCCTCTCCAACTGATTGCCATTGGCCACTGTGAGTCAAGTGTCATGCCAGAGAGGTGAAGTACGCGTGATCCGGATGGCGAGCACGAATCTCCACCTCAATCTTGGCCTTTTCAACCAAGCATCAACAACAATACAGGTCCATCTCTACTAAAAGGCACTCCATCATTATCGGTTCAGAAGGCAGATCACACTTCTGATGCCGACGCCAGAGCCGGATCCAACACCGGCCGAGACTGGCAATGACCCAAGTGGACCGTTCCGGCAGGTGGTGACGGACCGCTCATCATCTCAACCTGGAAGCCTTTTGATTGAACGCCATTCCTCGGATTGCCACACAGGCTCAAAATGTTGGGGGTTGAGCCCTTCTCCGCCTTCGCCCATGAGCATCGCCTGTCACACTCATGATGTTACTAAGTACACACGACACGAATGCTCGGTTACTGGACGGACTCCGTCGAGAACACAAAGCAAACAGATCGCGGGGGAGTACATATTGTACATACATACACCTATCCACCCGCGCGTCATGTCGTCCGTCCAAAACTTGTGTGAGTCGATAGTGCAGGCACAGTTGCATCTCTTCGGTAATTTCAAAGACATCATTGGTCCGTCTCTGCAACCCGGGAGCTCGAGCGAGGCACGTCAGCCCGCATACCTGCCTAAGTGGGCATCCCACTTTTTCAATTTTGAAACTGCGGTGGCCAAGCTATTTTTCTTGACAGTAGATATGAGAGTCGACATCCTACCCAAGCAAGTTGACATGCAGATCCATCGATGGTGCGCTACGCCAGGGTGCGTGCATACGACTTTAGATACGAGTACGAATACGCTGCCGCAGTGCTACTCCCGTGGTGGGCATGATTGTCTCTGGCACGGTCTCGCACTCACACACACCACGAAGCCAGCCAGTAGATCTGAGAGCCTCTGGGCACTGTTAAGCGCCCGCCTTCCTGCATCCTCGTGCAGCTCGCCCTCGGTTTTGGTGGATGAAGAACGGTGCATTGGTGCAGTTTTGGGGGCCCTTCTCAGACTTCCCATACAGTGCCTGAATATGTCCAAGTCAATAATGATACCCTTGCTACATTTGATATTCGCCTTGCATCATACTTAATAACTCGAGAGAAGTGCGGAGTCGCGGTGCGCAGCAACGGACTATTTGAGTTGACCGATCTTTCTCATTCACGGGCAAACAACACTCAACAACGCAGCCACCATCTCCTTCGACAAGCTTCTGTGCTGTCTATTTTGAAGTCATTTCAGTTGTGCTGTCATATGCATTTGGCAGACTCTATCCTGGAAAGAGCAACATACACACTATTATTCTCTGGAGAACCGTATACCTTCCACCATGGCTCTTGCTGAACTCATCTCGGCCACGGTCGAGAGCCTGTCGACGAAATGGCCATTCGTCTTGACGACACTTTTGGGCCTCGTGGGGGCTTGGCTCCTGCAGCCATTGTTCAGGCAGGACCCTCTCTCCAAGGTACCCTTTGCAGGTACTGAATTTGGTGACGAAAACAAGCGCAGGATGGTTTATATGCAGAATTCATTGGCAATCTACTCAGACGGATGCCAGAAGTTCAAGGACGGCCTGTTCAGGATTACTTCGTCGAGAGGTGAAAAACAAAACTGAAGGTCCTTCCAGACCAGTGTGGATGCGGATTGGCTGACCTCTTTATTGTCCTATGGCAGAATCTCAGGTGGTTGTTGTCAGCCCTCGGTTCCTGCGAGAGCTGAAAGACCTGCCCGATGATGTCCTCAGCTTCAGTGGCGCCATCGACGATGTATGTCTTGCCTTGGCTTCTCACAAGCTCTTTCTCTCTTTCTCTCTCTCTGTGTGTGTGTATGAGAAGCGTACGGAGCTGACAAGGTCGGCAGGTGATGCACCCAAAATACACCAACGTCAAGTCAGACCGGGCAATTGTTCCGCACGTCGTCAAGACAGACCTGACCCCGAGCCTCAGTAAGCCCTTTAACTAATATCTGTATATACGCATTCATGACAATCAGATTGAATGTCTGGGCTGACCACTTACAAACACGGACAGACCGCCTGAACCCTGCCATTGCTGAAGAGGTTGATCTCGCCTTCCGAGAGGAGTTCCCACAGACAAGAGACTTCACCGCGGTGTCCCTGAACCATTGCCTCCTGCGCGTCGTCAGCAAGATCTCTGGGCGCATCTTTGTCGGGCCCGAGCTCTGCCGCACCGAGGAGTACATCGACATGGGCATCAACTACACGACCGACCTGATGAACGCGGTGACTGCCATCAGCACGATGAAGCCCTCGGACCGCGACGCCTCGACCTTCAGGCTGCCGCAGGTCGACGCGCTCCGCAGGCGCCAGCAGAACAGCTACAGCTTCATCAGGCCCATGATCGAGGCCAGGAAGAAGGCGGCCAGGGAGGACCCGGACTTCCAGAAGCCAGACGACATCATGCAGTGGATCCTGGACGACGGCCAGTCCAAGTACGGCGAGCTGGACGACCAGGAGCTGACCGAGATCCAGCTGGGCCTGACCTTTGCCGCCATCCACACCACCACGCTGAGCACCACCAACGCCTTCTACAACATCGCCGCCATGCCCAAGCTCATCCCTGAGCTGCGCGAGGAGATCCGGACCGTCCTGAAGGAGTACGGTACATTCACGACGGCCGCGCTGCAGAATATGAAGAAGCTGGACAGTTTCCTGCGCGAGTCCATGAGAATGCATCCTCTCTCGCTGGGTAAGTCTACCAATCTCTTTGTTATATTATTGCCCACCTCTAGTCCTTCCTCTACGGCACAACCATTGACTACATTCTTTACTGCTTGACGATCATGTTCTTGCCTGTATTAATATTTAAACCTACTCACCCTGAAACACAGCCTCCTTCAGCCGCAAAGTCCTCAAGACCATAACCCTCTCCAACGGCCAGGTCATACCCGCAGGGTGCATCATCGAGGTGCCCGCGTACCACACGATGCACGACCCGGCCGTGGTCGAGAACCCGGACAAGTTCGACGCCCTCCGCTGGTTCCGCCTGCGCGAGGGCCAGGAGGCCACAGGCGTCAACAAGGCGAGCGCCGGCGCCGCCAACCAGCTGGTCACGGTGTCGCCGGCCTCTCTGAACTTTGGCTACGGGCGCCACGCCTGCCCGGGCAGGTTCTTCGCCGCCAACGAGATCAAGATGATTGTCGGCCGGGCGCTGCTGGATTATGACATTCAGATGGTGGGCGGGCAGACAGAGAGGTATCAGAACATTGGTTTTGCCGAGAATGTAAGTTTATATTTGTGTGTTCCCGTCGCTCATCAAATGATTAGTGGTGTGTTGTGGTTAAGGTTTACTACTAGTATAACCATGGCTAACTTCTATCACCGTCCAGCTTATTCCAGATCCTACCAAGGAGCTTATGTTCAGGAGAGTCGCCGTATAGAGGGCACTGGATGAGCTGTTCTATTCTAGACTGGCTGTTCTATTCTGGTGGTGCACGAGTATTTCTTTTATGTCCTTTGTCTCACATTTATCTTGGACATGTTTGTGGCAAATATATTGTGCTGTTGATTGGGAAGAGTAGCCTAGGCAGCATATCCATTCTTGAATATATACGTGTATATATTCATAACGTCTCCTACGTTAAACATATTTCTGGTTCGAGACATGATTTTGTCTCGAGAATACCCGGAAGCGGGTCGACGATGTGCGCTTAGAGGAATTCGGGCCTGACTTTAACAAGTGTAGTCAAGGAAGACGACACCAAAGCTGTTTGGGACTTGGGATCGACGAGTTCACGCTTGAATTAATTTAGCTTTCGCAGCACCTGGCCCACGAGTTCAGACTAATTTTTACAATAATATATGAAGGTGAAGTGTCAGAAGCCAATGATCCTTTCGATCCTCTCTTCCTGCGAGTACTCGACGTGAACCTCCTTGGTCACGACGATGGCCCTGTTCAGTTCGCCCCAGTCCGTATTACTGGCATCCCGGGTCGGCGAGGCGCGCACTCCGGTCCTGGCGGCGAAGGCGCTGTTGGTGAGCTCCCAGCCGTAGTCGGCGTCGTCGCTGTTCAGCGACAGGTTGCGCGTCTTGGACCGGGAGAGGACGTCGCTGGAGAAGGAGGACAGCCGGCCCATGCGCTGCGACAGCCAGTCTGCTACTTTCTGTGGGACTGCTGCTGCGACGATGTGCTGTAAATTTTGAATGACTCTACATCAGCATTGCGCGCTCTTTAATGACAGGGACGGGGGAGAAACAGAACGGCTATAAAGTTCAGGCAAAGACTCACATGCATAGCAGGCAGACAAGCCCCAATCAGGTAGATGGAGGGCTCGATGATCAGCCACATGATCATGACGTTGGTCAAGGAGGGTGC
Source organism: Immersiporthe knoxdaviesiana (assembly GCA_021117315.1). Lineage (NCBI taxonomy): Eukaryota > Fungi > Ascomycota > Sordariomycetes > Diaporthales > Cryphonectriaceae > Immersiporthe > Immersiporthe knoxdaviesiana. The sequence goes on from CP088210.1 coordinate 3,093,523, forward strand.
GATGTAGTCTGCTGTGTGGGTGTTGTACACCTCGAGGCGGAATGCAGAGATGATGAGGGCGGATATGCCAACACCAAAGAGGAGCGACAGAGCCCATTTTCGAGTGTTGGTCGCCTTGAGCTTCCAAACTGTCGGCAGAGGCAATAAGACGAGGAGGATATCGATGGCCATGCTGAGAGAGAGAGAAGGAAAAGAGCAAAGGTCAGTCGTGATACTTTTTCGATCAAGGCTAAAGAGAGGCCCATAACCTACTTGAAAGGGGTGACAGAACGGTAGAATGTATCAGAATTGACACAGTGGCCGGTGAGATGTTTGTCCCAGTAGGACTGTACGGGGAGGCACTGAAAAAGCGAGATGATGGCAAAGACGAGCCACTGCAGGGAGACGATAGTGATGACGACCCATATGGCGATGCGCAGGCGGCGGTCTGAGAAGATGCGCAGGTAGAGGGCGAGGATGGAGTACCGGGTCGCGGCGTACGAGGCGAACAGGATCTGCAGCAGGGCGTAGATGTACTTGAGCAGGATCTCGTTCACGCCCAGGTCGTAGATGACGCGGTCCTCGTCGCTAAACGACACCTCGACGCTCGCCATGGCCAGGCCGATGGCGCAGATCGGCATGAGGAGCACATAGGCCGCGATGATCCAGAAGTCGTCCCACCAGAACCGCAGTTTTGCGATCTGCACTCTCGAGTAGGTCTTGGCCAGGACGATGACCGTGTCGATAACGATGAAGACGATGGCGCTGTGCACGAGCGGCCGTGTAGCCTCCCAAGACGACTGGTTCGACAACAGCGGCCCTTGCGCTGTTGTCTCTGTGGTGGTGGACGACGACATCTTTGGTCTCTCTCTCTCTGAAGAGCGTCGGGGTTACGACCAGCGCGGTGGTAACTGTGAGCGTCGTCGTCCGTGCATCGAAGAGGACGACGAGCCCCGAGAGAGAGAGAGAGAGAGAGAGATGGCCCTTTGTGGTGAAGGGACAAAGGAAAGAAAAAAAGAAAGAAAGGGGAAAATGGGTATCCGATTGTTCAAAAACGCATATTGACATCAGTAATTTGGATGTCCAGAATAAGCAACTCGTTTTCCGGGAATAAGACCGTCTAAAAAGAACAACAACCAGAAGAGAAAAGGAAGAGCGGTCACACTGGTATTATTCCATCTATGACTTCTTCCTCCTCCTCTTTTTGCCGGTACTATTCCACGTCTGGAGCCACGCACGCCGCGCAAAGGCCCTACACCCCGCATTGCGGCGAATTTGGGAGGAACCAAGAAAACAAGGAACAACAGCGATAAAGAACTTGGGATTGCGAGTCAGATCCTAGACTCGTCACAAAACAACGATACGATGCCAGGCGGCCCGTGTGCTCCTCCTCCTGACTTGTGCTGGAACTTGTCCAGTTCCCCCTTCGCGGCTGCAGGGTAAGATATAAAATGCTCCACCTGCCGATCACAGATCAGCAGTTTGAATTTCCCTGCCGTCCCCCCCTATACTATAGTATATACTACATAGTATGTAAATGACCCGGCATATTCTCCTATATTCATCATAGTAGAGTAGTATACTTTCATGCACACCTGCAGAGTCACTTGGGTAGAGGGAAGGACGAGGGGACCAAGTATCGTCGTACACACACACAAACACACCCGAGTAAAAAGCCATTGATGGGAGGGAGATAGAGAGAAAAAAAACCAAAAAACCGCTCCCCCTTTTTCCTTGCGCCATGCAGGCCTCCATCACGGTCCCAGTCTTTTATTGTCCTCACTCCGTTTCACCATGTATATCTTGTTCCCTGAGGGTACTAAGAAGTGTCGGAGCGCTTATCAATCTAACAAGATAATGGCATTGTTTAGTTAGAGCACGTCTCTGACCGGATGAGGGAGGGAGGATACTATTTCTTTTCTCACGCTAGACTTAGAACATCGAGTGAACGAGGGGAGAAAGCTGATGCGAGAATGCCCTCTTGGGCCAAGAAAATGATACATAGTAAATGCCCCACACAGAAGCAGAGACTAGGTGAACCACTAGGCTTGATGTGTGTTCCATTAATGTGGCCGAGATTTGTTGCAAGAGCGCACGTCCGCATTGGTGCTGCTGGGAGTAGGGTGACTAGAAATGGGAGCTTAATTTATGGAGTAGTATATCTTTTCTCCCCTGGCTTGCTCAGGAACTGATTTTCGATCTTGCCAACTTATCGTGAAGTCCTAAAAAACACACACACACACCAAGACGTACGCCAAGGAAGCGATATAATGTGGCTTGCTCTTTGTGGCTCCTCCCCACTGCAAGTGAGTCTTTTCTCCTCTCCTCTCTCTCACTCTCACTTTCGCAATCATGACCCATCGTCAACCCTGAATTGACGCCTGTTGATCTTTATGATCGATGTCACCTAGTGTAATATGTGGCCCGGAGCATTTATCCGTTTTGTTCGAGAAATGCGCGGATCATACTGCCAATAAGAGCCCCGATGCAACGGTTCCTGAGTCGATCGTCTTGCTAGCTCCGCTCTGGCAAGCCGGCCTCTAGACAGCTTCCCAGGTCTATTCCCACAAGCTGAGAACGCTAAGGCGTAAAAAGAGGCCAGACGGCGGGGAGGGAAGAGGAGAGGAGAGAGGACCAGCCCTGACCAGCCCAGCCCAGCATGGACTTGCGTAGGCTTGCTTAACCAATTTCCAAAACAATTCCCGTGCCATCGAGTCCTTGGAGGAGAAGGGGGAGCACCGGGTAGGTCAAGACGGTGAAGTGGGGATCAGACCCAGATCGGTCCCTCTTTCAGCGTCTGAAATTGCAGGTCGCCACGCGGGTCCATTGTTCGTCGTTCCCTCCCCCAATGGAGCTTTGACCGATTCAAATCGGACGCTACAGTATCGCAGATCTCCTCGTCCTTCACCACATCACACAATTAAGTTCATATAGGTTGTGGTGTGTCTCATCGCCGTGGATGTTTCTTTGATGATTCGAACGCTTTTCGGAATGATACATACCTGCCCTCCTCCTCCTGCTTACCAGGTCTGGGTTCATGATACTGTAAATAGTATGTCTCGTCTCGTCGCTTCTTCATACCAGCACTCGCACACGAGTCAAGCCAACTCACCACTTTACCTGTCACGATTCAGTTGACAGTTTTCGGTTTTTCTTCGGGAGGATGAGAGGTGGGGGGTTGCCTGCTATGTCCTGAGGCTTCTTTTTCTACTCATGGTATTTAGCTTCTGGGCGACGCAGGTATCGGTTCCATGGCAATATATTGTCCAAAGTTCTTGGACAGTAAAAGATGGACGTTATGGCACAGTCGGAACTAGTTCACTCCTACAGTCACTGTGATTGGTGTACGGACTTGAAATCGTGGCAGTCAGATGCCATGGACACGGTCCATGCATCCATCTCTGAGGCATTCGATGAGATACCTCATCCCGGCCGGCTTCAGAGCACATGGGAGTTTGTTGTTGGTCTTTTTCCGTTCGACACCGCCATCTCGAGTCATACTCAAACGGCATTTCAAGTCGTAAAAGGAACGGGACCGTTCTTAGTCGAAACGAGGGACAGTTGGACTTGTGTAGCCAACTCACACGATGTCAGTGTAGCCCATACCGGAGGAGGGTTGAAGGGGGAAAGCTGGACATGATTTACAGTGAGACTGGTCCAGCCAGACGACCAGTAACATCTTCAGCTGAAGAACTGTCTGCCCGAGACCCGCGTGTTGTTGCTTGGAGGTTTGTCTGCCAGTGCCAGTTTTCCCTTTCCCGGAGGAGCTTGTTACTCAAGGTTATTTTCTTGTCCTGAGGCCTCTCTGCGTCACATTGTACCGCTACCCAGCAGTCGTCGGGACCGTCTAAAGCACTCCCGGGCAACACACTTCAAGGAGGTGTATCTGTTTGGTAAGACGGTTTCTCGGGAAGTGAGATGGCATCTGTGCAATTGAAACAAAGAAGATACGGCCGAGGGAGGTAGAACCCTAAAAAAAGAAGGGGTGTGGTTGAGGTCATCATCTCGGAGGCTGGAGCTGCACATGTGAGACCATATCGACCACAATCCTCATCAGTGTCACCGCAAGCTCAACATTTCTGGAGGTGTGTAAGCAAACTGATGTGAGGGCCTTGGTCATATGGATATTTGGCCATCTATCGCTTCTCGAAATGGTGATGTTAAGAAGCGAAAATATCGTCAAGACTCTTGCATGGACTAAATGTCCTCCATGAACTTCATCTCTGAGAGACTTGTTACCCATCTTCCAACCCATCGCCCCCAACAGAAACCCTACGATTCAATCAACATGGTGTCTTTCAAGACACTGTCCTCTGTCTGGCTTCTTGCCGCTGGGTCTGTCGGACTCGCAGCAGCCCATCCCTACTTCTCCACGATCACGCTCCCGGCCTCCGAGGCTAATCAGACCATGGGAATCGACCAAGATGTCTACGGAACCGTCACCATCGACCGAGCCCTGGGCTCACCCACGGCTTCATCGGCCAATGGCAGTCTTGCAAGCAGAGTCTTTGCTGTCCATGATGGCCTGGCCACCGTGGCTTGCTCGCCAGCCTCTATCTGTGGCGAGATCCCAACTCTCACTCTCGTGAGGCGCGTAAAGGCCGCCTCTGCAGTGCCGGCTGCTCAAAACATGACTTCCGATGTCCCCATCAACGGGTCAACCGCCTCTTCGGACATGGACGACGTGCCGCCGATGCTCGTCTCCGCGCCAGCCATGTGAACACGACATGTATGTTCGACGGCGGTGCCTCTCGCCACGGTCTGATAGATGCATGAGGGTATTTAGGGAAGGGTCACGGCTTGTTTTCAACAGGCAACCACGTTCGCCGCCAAGTACTCAAGCCTAGTACAGTCATCTAGAAAATATACAGGATAACTCTCCTGGAACGTTTATAATTTTGTGTGGTATATAGTGATATGTTTTCTTCCAACTCCCCGCTCCCATCTCGAAAAACACCAGACGTGAAATCATCATTGTAGGAAAAGGGTGACAAGTGTATGTAGACCTCAAGAGTACGTGTGTGGAGATCCCAAGAAGCACAAATGAAAGGGCAAGAAGAGAGAGGCCTGAGATCTCTTGGTGGTGGGTAGATAAGCAGATCCATTTACAGATCGTGACCTGTGATGTGATGATGTGTCAGTCACTTTATATATGTACCATCACAAGACCACGAAGAGACTGGGTTGCTGCAACTTACGGCCGAGGGCCTTGCCGCGCTTCGACACCTCCCTGGCGTGGTACTGCTTGATCTTGGCCAGCCTGGCCTCCTCCTTGGCCTCGAGCTCCAGCCTCTTGACGTGCTCGCGGGCCTCGCGGACCTCGCGGCGCGCCGTCTCCAGCACGCGGTCGGCCTCCCTCTCGGCGGCCTCGGCGCTCATGACGCGCTCGCGGGCCTGCACGATGCTGGGGTCCAGCTCCTCGTTGCTGCCCCTGCCGAACTTGTGCAGGAGGCTGCCGCCGCGCGAGGGCCTCTCGGTGGACGAGGACTGCGAGGTCCTGTAGGTGGACGTGGTCCTGTTGGTCGAGGTGGTCGGGGGTGGGCGAGGGGTCGCGCCGGTGGAACAGGCTGCGCTTGTTGGCTGGCTCCTCGTACTGGGGCTCGGGCTCGACCTCTTCCTCGCGGCGGGAGAAGAAAGGCATCTTGGAGAAGAGTGTTGTTGGTCTGTGGAGTTGAAACAAAAGAGGTGTTGCTGTGTGTGGTTTGTGGTTTGGATGGAATTTGGCTGTTGCAGATGATGAAATCGAGAAACAAGGAGACTTGGGTAAGATGATGGGGGCAAAGAGAGCAGATCAACTCCCTTTTCATTGACTGCCATGCCTCCCCCAAAATCCCTTGCCAACAACAATCCCTCGCATCCCATCCCACCCTCCCATCAGCATAGTGCTATCGCGAAACTTGCTTTTTTCCATCACAGGAGAGCTGTGGGATCATCATAGCATGACGTCAGGGCGGCACACCAACCCAGGATGGCTGCAGCCAATAGAATTACATGGACAGGTGCTGATGGCCCTGTCAGGCAGGGCACTACAGGGGGTGGTTGGCAGGACCCTAGGACCCCTAAGTGCCCCAGCCAATTATGCAGGGTCCAAAGTTACAGGGGCCTCTGCAGGGCGACATCATCACCCTCACCCTCACCCTCACCCTCCAGCCTCTGATGCCATCCTGCATCCCACCTGATAACACCAGCTAGGACAGGCCTGGCATGTGGCTGGCCTGGCCTGCCTGTTGTTGGATGGCTTTTCTTCATGAATACAGCCAGGCAGTGTTACCGAAATGAGAGATGGCTGTCCCCAAATGTCTCAGCCTCTCTGTCATGCCCAACTGCCAGAAAGGCTAAGGCGTTGTGTTGTCATCATCCATTCTGGTCTCTGACCAGTACTCGTAGTTATACCTCAACTAGAGACAGGCCCTCAAGAGGTCCTCAGCATCCAACAAGAAGTCACATTTATGATTTCATGCATCAGCCCATCAGCTACTTTTTTTTCATGTTGATGTTACACTGGCGCAAACAGAAGCTTCATGATTGAAATGCCATTGGGTGTCTTGCAATATCGCAGTTTTTATTGCAGTGTGTACCCTTCCCTGTCAGCTCAAGCCTTTTTTAAAGAGAGGGGCTTGTTCATCTATTGAACATAGTAATGCAAAAAAAGAATGAACCCCCCGATGGTGCTTGCTGCCATGTCTCAGTCCTGATATCCAATGTACCAGCCCTGCTTCTCGGTCTCCTTCTTGACATCAAAGGAGTGGTGACGGTACAGCCAGGTGCCATCCTGCTTCTGCACCTTGAAGTATTGCTACAGTGATTATACCGTCACATTGGTTATTCGTCAGCAATCTTTAATACACACAAATTTGCCATGTGGAAAACAAGAGACATATCATACCTGGGAAATGTCTGTCCAGGAAAGGCCCTTGCCCGGGGCAAGACATGACTTGAGGGTCTCGAGCTCGTCCTCGGTCCAGCACCACTTGCCAAGCCCGTGGGATCGCTTCTTGCTCTGAAAAGATGGTCATGTTAGAAAGCAGGGGCGGAGAGTGGGCTGCATTTTATGACTTACACGGCAACTGCGGTGGTGCCTCTCAGCAGGATCAGTCTGGGCTTCGATGGCCATCTTGTCCATGTCCTTCATTTTTGGCAGTGTATTGAATGAATCTTGGAAGATGGAGTAGTTGAGAGGGGGAGTCTTGTTCTGAAGAATGAGAGAAGAGGAGGGCCAGAGTCTGGGAACTGTCGTGGTTTCTCAAGTAAATAAGAGAGGCTGCAGATGGGGACAGAGCAGTTGAAAGGTCTGGCTTGTCAATGTTGATGATGCAAACAATTTGGGACAAAGCCTGCTTTTATAAGGTGGCATTTTTGATAGATTTTTAAGTAGGAAATTCATTAAATGGTGAGAGTGACTCAGATGCCTCTGTAATTACTCGAGTAAATAGACTTCCATCCACTGTACAGCCAGACCTCGCTGCTTCTCGAATTTTGGCCAATCTTCTCCACAGTGCATATCAGATGACAAGCTGTGCACAATAGAGCTCGAGCCCCATTACAAAGAGTGCTCCAGTATCGCACCCAGGTGCTCCTGTCTTCAGCTGCAGACCTGTTATACTCATTGTTCAGGTCAAGTGGTCAGGGAAGATGGCAGAACTTTCGAGATATCCAGAGCAGGCCAGGGCACCCACAAGACTGCCTGTTCCATTATCATTAATGTTAAGAGATGGAATAACTAATATCTTGGCAGCTTGAATACAACCTCAAGGATGGCAACAGAAAGAGCGACAGGATTCCAATGGTGGGTGGTGGAAACCAAACCTCTGTGATATGGTGTTCGGAGTCGGTCCAATCCCTGAGCATCAAGTTTGGGCTTGGCTGGGCTGCTATTCAGGTCTCTATCAACTACACTTAACCATTGTTAAGAATTTAAAAAAAACATTTGTGCATTTGGTGTCAACTATCTACTGAATCTCCTGAGAACATGCAGAAGAGTTCCCTTGCTGATCACCACCGTATGTGTAAGTGCAACTACTTAAAAGGGCAATCATTCCCTTGTTTGCCCAAAAATCTGTGGATCACAACCCACCAGAAGGAGAAAGGAAAAGAGAAAAGAAACACCAGAGACCCTCCAAAATTACTCAAGCCCTTGCTTCAACCACAGGTCAGTTTGGCCGTGTGTTCCGCTGTCATTCAGGGACATTGTGGCTAGAGGAATCCTGTCAACAAGAGCTTTAAACATGGCCCTGGAAGATGGCGAGCGTCTCTCCGAAGACGTTCCAGTTGTCCTTCCACAAGGCGACATCGCTGCCGTTGTAGGTCACCATGCTGATGGTGCCAATGGTGTTCAGGTCGTACAGCACTACGTTGTTCGAGGCGCCGCCGGTGGTGTCTTGGATGGAGACCATTCGAGACTGGCACCGCATCGATCCGCCGTAGGGGCCATTGCTGCACGTGGTATTGTAGTTGTTGAAGAAGCTGTAGAGGCCCGGGCCGTAGATGACAACATCGTTGCTGTCGATGATCCGCAGTCCCCAGGCCATCGCGCAGGGCGCTGTGAGGTTGGCGCCGGGGATCAGGGCGCCGCTCATCAGGTCCGCACAGTCGGTACCAAAGTCTGGGTCGTTCATGGCGGGGTTTGCGTTGTCGAAGGGATACGGCGCAGGCGGGTTGGGCTGGTAGTAGGGGGTCTCGGTCTGAATCTGGCCCATCCAGATGTTCTGGGCTTCGTACAGCTGGTACTGGTACAGGGTCCAGTGCTCGGACGCAGATGCGTAAGCCCAGATCGGACCGTCCTGGGACTCGATGAGGAAACCACGGCCAGCAAAAATTGTGATCTGGGTGGCGTAAAAGTCCTCAATATCGTGGCTGTTTAGGTGGATTTAGACGTCAGCATCAGATTTTTCTAGCATTAGATGACGGTGGGAAGACAAATCACTTACTCGGCGACCCAGAACCAGTTGTTCTCCATGTAGAGGTTGGAAGCGCCCTTTGTAATGTGCATGCCCATGTAGGCGGCGATGCAGGCATTATGGATGACGTTGGTCTGGTCCGGTGTCTTGGGGCACTCTTCCATCTGGAGCTGGGAGCCTGCGAAGCCGCCCACGCGAATGTGAACGTCCCACATGCCAGAAGGGCCCAGGTTACAGTTGCAGTCGCCGAGGTTGTACTCGATGAGGACGGCTCCAGCGGTGCCGCCCTGGGTCGAGACGAACATGTCGCTCCACTCAATGTAGCCAGTCTCGCCTGGCTTTCCGACCTGCACCACGGGGCGCGGGTTGTTCATGTCGGAGAAGTTGACGCCCGATCCCATGATGACTGACGCCAGGGCTTCGCCGACAATTCGGCTATTGCCTGGGATGTAGATGGTGTCTGAGACTTTGTAGTACCCTGCATCGACAAACCCGACAAGGCCTAAGTTGAAGTTGTCGGAGACGTGCGAGAAGAACGAGTTGAGGGCAGAGGTATCGTCTGAGACGCCGTCTCCCTTGGCACCAAAGGTGCGAGCAGAAACGAAGAGGCTTGCGGGTACGTCGTCATACTGAGGCTTGGAGCGCGCGTAGTACTGGGTACGGTTCTTTAGAATCTGGATTTCGGGAAACCAATCGTCGGAGCCAGAGAAGACGTAGTCTGGGCCAGTGGGAGTGTAAGTGTTTCCCTGCAGAGAGAGAAGAATCTCATTAGCCGCTTGCAAACATTTTGAGTTCTATGCCACAGAGACACAACTTACAATGATCTTGCCAGAGATGAAGGTGGAATTGTAACCCACACTCCCTTGGATCAAGGTGGTCTGGGTACTGCCTTCCTGAAGGACAGAAGTGACATTGCCAAAGGAGACATTTTCCAAGAGCAAGGTGCCGCGGCTCTGCATCTTGCCCGGGGTGTCGGTGCTGCTGACATTGGTGATGATGGCTGTGGGAGTATTGACAAAGATGCTGTCGAGGAGAATTGCAGAGCCGACAGAGGGGGAGGTCAGATTGATGCCAATGCCACAATCCACAATGGACAGGTCCTTGTAGACCCAATACCAGTCCCACAGCTGCTGGATGGCAGTCTGACAGTTGACAAAGGTCAAGTTGCGTGTCGTGTACTGCTGATTGCCAAACTGAGCACCAACCATGCCGCCGTAGAAGGTCAGGTCACCCATGTAGCCGCCGCTTCCTCCCTCCATGAAGATTCCAATGTGCTTGTTGTCAGGCACCTGGGACAGCTGGAACACAACATTCTGGATGGAGGTGGCTTGAGCAGCAGGCCAGTGGATACCAGCAATGTTGATGGAAGGGGGCATGTCTGTGGTGTCAATGACCAGGTTGCGCAGCTGCCTGCAGAACACATTGGTGGCGATGTAGTCGAGCTTGCCATCAGAATTGTTGTACTTGTCACCCTCAAGGACACCAATGCCACCTGCAACACTGAAAGCTGCAGAGGCCTTGATGACAGGCATCGAGGTAGGATCACCGATCAGCTGGGTATAGTAGGGAACAGGCACAGCATAGGACACAAGGTATTGTCTGTAGAGATATTGATTAGTAAATAGATCTTGCAGTCTTTGTTTGAGAAACAATTGGCTAGAAAGCTTACCCTGCTGGGAAGTAGACGACAGCAGGCGTAGTAGTAGAGCCTGTGCAGGATCCATCAAAGCCACACCGACCACCATCATTGATGGCCGAAGTGAGGGCAGCAGTGTCATCAGTGACGCCATCACCAACAGCACCATACTCCTTGACATTTCGATAGACCATGTAAGAAGCAACATTGGGGTTGAAGGAGGCAAGGCCCTGGTGGACCATCTCGTCCATCCAGAAGGCAGAAGCCATCTGGACAAGGGCCAAGATGCCCAGGACCAAGGGGAGGATCATGGCCCAGCCCTGCATCTTTGATTAAAGGGAATACAGGGGCAGGGAACAGTGATCTTGAGGTTGAAGGGGCTGGAAGGAAGAAGTGTTGGGAGGAGAAGAGGGTGGGTGGGTCGAGATGGAAGAGAGACAGCAGGTAGAAGGTTGAAGGTCCAAAGCAGGCGTCGACTTGTTGTCAAGGGGGTGTTGCTGTGGGGGGGGGGAAGGGGAAAGGTAATTGTTCTGCTCAGAGGAAGGTGCAGGAAGGGGTGAATGTGAGGTAAGGTTCCACCAAGCCTGTGGAGGGGGACAGGTACAGGTGTAAAGTGCTCAGATGGGTGTAGCCTGAGTTAGGGTAGGGATACTAGAGAGACAGAGAGAGAGAGAGAGAGAGAGATCCCTCACCACGTAACCACTGGAGAGGCAGGCAGACGTACAGGTAGGGGGGATAAGTCAATCAACAGCACATCAGACGATTTGCTGGCACCTTTCAATTTGTGTCTTTGGGATTTTCCCTCCTAGCTGGGCAGGTTGGCATCAGTGAAACAATCAACACCAACAGTGATCCACAACAATATTTCCAGGCTTCCTCATCCATGCTCTATTCCAGTCCCATCAAGAGCCTCCATTCCCAAGCTATCAATATCATACCATGAGAGAGCCACTGGCCATGCTTCCCCATTTCCTCCCTTCCACCCCATCGCCATGTCATTTTGGAGTGAATGTGGTATGTGCTATCATTTCAATTCAGGACATTTGAATCCTTGAATTTCATTGAAAGCTGATGGTCTTTCTAAAAGATTCTGAAGATCGAATCTTGGTAGTTCCTAGCACCCAGTAATTACCCAGCAGTCCTCACGCACACACCATATCCCAAGCTGTCGGAATCCAGCCAAGATGTCAGCCTCGGGCCTTTGCTACCTCTGCCCCTACCTTGGCAACTGAACACTGCACAATACCTGACTGGCAATTTTGTACACAGGGTCCAGTTCTTACCATTTTTTCAAAAGTTGGCTAATACTTCCTCAAATATGATAATTAAGGGATGTTTGTTTGCTGCGAATTGGCTGGGGATTTCGTGACTGATGACAACCAATCACCATCTACTAAAACCCAAGGCTAGCAGCAAGTACTTAAGTACTTAAATAAGTACTTCAGTGCTAGGAGGTGATGTTTGTGAGGTACAGAACCCTAACCCTCAGGGACCTTTGGGGTGCAGCTTGCAACAAAGGGAGGGTGGGGGTGCCCGTCACCTGCCTAAGCCTTGCAGGGTCTCAAGTCCCCTGCAGGGCAGGGCAGGGCTCTCCACCACTTCACAATCCACCAACCCTTTGACATCATTCTTTTGCTTTGTTTGTTAATTCACTTTGCTTCTTCCTCAAAATCCTTTTTTTTTTTCCAAAAAAAAAAAAAAAAAAGGCTCCCTCTTCCCTTCCATCACCCTTTCTGCAACAGCTTTGAGGAAAGAAACCCACAGCTCAACCATGGCATCGCCGTCACGGTCGCGGTCGCGATCGTGGTCCCGCGACGACCTGCCTCGTTCGCGTCGGTCGCGCTCGTACCGCTCGCGATCCAGAAGCACGTCGCGCTCCATCTCGCGCCGCCGTTCACTATCCAGAGATTCCCGCTCTCCACCCCGCCGCAACGGTCGCGGTCGAGACAGCCGGAGTCGTACCCAGAGCCGAAGCCGCAGTCGAAGCCGAAGCTATGACAGAGACGACGACAGGATGCGAAGCCTCAGCCGTAGTCGCAGTCGCAGTCGCAGCGAGAGCCCGCTGAGAAGTACAAAGGTTCCGTCGCGCCCTCCCCTACTCTTCTATAAAGACTTGTTATGCAACGGAGCAGCTGACTCTCTCCCTTGTGAGCAGATTGTTGTCGAGCGATTGACCAAGAATGTGACCGAGGATCATTTGCGCGAGATCTTCGGTCAGTACGGTGACATCGACGATATGGACGTTCCTCTGAGCCGCCAATGTGAGCCTCCCCTTCCTTCTCCTCCATTGTATTCGCGCTTTCCCTGCCTCTTGTCCTCCCTTCCCCAGCGCTGACGGTTCTTGTCTTCCCCAGTTGGTACCAATCGCGGAGCTGCCTACATCCTCTACGTCAACGAGGCCGACGCCGAGTCCGCCATTGCACACATGCACGAGGCACAGCTCGATGGTGCCATCATCAGCGTCTCGATCGTCCTGCCGCGCCGAAAGTTCGATGCCCCGCCCCCGACAGCAACCCGTGGGGCCAATTTCGACCCCAGGCTTCCATTTCCACCCCGTGGCCCCAGAGGCCCTCCACGTGGGCCCTCAGGATTCGATGGCGGCCCACGTGGACGAGGCCCTCCACGTCGAGGCGGCCGCTTCGGTCGTGGCGCGCCTCCATCTGATACCTGGCGGCCGCGGTCCATCTCGAGATCAAGGTCCAGGTCCCCTGCCGCCTCCACCAGGGGTGGGCGGTACCGCACACGATCACCGTCCTACTCGCGCAGCCGGTCGCGAAGCTCACCTCCATCGCGGCGCGGCAGAGGCAGGCGCCATGAGGGCAACCATGACCGGCGGCGCAGTCTCAGTCGCGAGAGCTATGATAGCTATGATGGCCACCGAGCAGGCAGAAGCCGTTCAAGGGACCGAAGGAGCCACCGTTGAAGAGGTTCAGGCTACCGATGTGTGTGTGTGTGTGTGTGTAGAGAGAGAGAAAGGATTTGGGGAAAGCTGACACAGAAAGACCACACATCCCATTTCCCCCTTTGGCTTACAGCGAGACAATCGCAAGCAGCACGAGAAGATCTGCCGCGATGAAACTGCGTGGATGGATTTGAGAACGTCTTGGCCACAGGCTTGTCTATAAGCCCTTTTTCTCCCAACAACGACTGTATCCCAGCGTTGCCCATGGAGGAAGGCTCTGACTAATACAGCTGTGGGAGTGGAGGGGTGCTGATACTGATACTCACAAGTTGAGAGGTGGGTTGGCCCGGCTGACCACCCCTATCTTGTCCTGCCTTGCTAGGAGCTGGCTGAGCTGATGAGTGCGGACCGCTTAGGCCCCAGCACCGAGCAGACGATCGGATATGGATCCTCGTGATACTGAATTTTCTTTTTCCCCACGGCGAGTTCGGAAGCAAAGTGTTAGCATCGGATATTAGCAGCAAGGAAAATCGAACAGTATCACAGAAAACAGCGCATCCCTCTCGCGTTATCTTGTCTTGTTTAGTCGTGGCGAGGCAAAGGAGACGTCACCGGCGCCCGCTCCCGGCCCAGCCTGCGCAGCCCGGAATTCTTTTTCAGGTTTGTTCCTCGTTCTGATTCGCCATCGAGCCATCTTGACTCCGCATAATGATTCTAGGCACCTAGAGAACGGTTGAACATGCCATGTGAGCCCCTCTGGGGCTGGTTCACCTTTGCTCTGACTTTGGGAACGGGCCGGTCTAGACACACCATTCCCAGAACCATTGGATGGTGAGCGAGCCGCCGTGTCAAAGTGGCGGAGAGCAGATATTGGAAAGAACGCCGTATTGACTGACTGCTCTTTTCTTGTCTCCAGTAGTTAACTCGCCGGCCGAGCTGCCGGATCATCCCTTTTCCCCATCAGATGAGACTCTCGACAGATGGCTGCTGGGCGGCCCACGGGGAACCCAGAGTTCACGCCACAGCCTTCCGTCCCTTTTGAAAGATGTACGACGTCCATTGAGCATCATCGGATCCCTCGAATGAACCTGCGTCTCAGATGGAAATTGGCTGCAGCACCAAATGATTAAGGCGTTTCGAGCGTTTGCAATGACGAATACGCAGGCCCGCCTCTCGCTTTCACCTCGGCCGAGGGAGTGCGAGCTTCTCTCTGTCATCGTCCCGAAGCTACGCTCCTCCTGATGGTGAAGTGCGAGACGGGATTGGGAAATTCGAAAGTCTTTGGCCTTCAGCCTTCAGAGTCCCGACAAGAGAGGTTCGATTTTGGGGTTTACCAGCCACTTTCTGAATATCCGTCCCGCAGGCAGACGTCAAAAGAGCTACTACTCCTGCCCAGCGCCTGTTGACAAGAGGAATATTGAGCTGCTGACTCTCGGAAAGGGCTATGCGATGCCCCTACCCCTCGGAGGAGCCCGCGCTTCGGAGGAATATCAGCTCATGCCGGCGACTTCTGCCTGCCCGAACCGCTCGCAAAGAACCGGTGCTGCTGTCACCTGCGGCTACTTGATCAATACCGGGTGCCTGCAAACCCTCTCAGGTCAGAGGAATTAATTGGCGCAGATTATGTCTCCGGGCCCCTTTGAGAGGTTACACAAACTAAGCTGATAACGATTATCTACAGCCATGCCAACGTCAGAGTCGAGGTCGTCCTCCAAAAAAGAAAGTGACGGAGCCGAGGCTATTGTGTGTCGTGGGGAAAAATGATGCCTGGTGCAGCGAGACTTCCACATTTGACAGGGCACAGCTCAAACCCCGCGGTGCCCGAGGCAAGGCTGGTGCGCGCTCACTTGCAGCTGCCAAAAAAAAAAAAAAAAAAAAGATGGCAGCTTGCAAAATAAGGGTATGATATATTATCTTGAGGTTGAGAGGGGTTGTGTATTGACAGCACCACCCCAACCCAGCCCTGGGCCGGCAGATAGACGCATGCGCGCTACAGATCAAGTGAGTCCTAGGGATCATATTATAAATAAAGGTACCGAGGAACCAAAGGATAACGCGTTCTGGTCTGACCTGTCAAGGACGCAGCCATGGGAACAAGGAGTCGGATCCTCCAGCACATCGCCTACTGACGTTTTCTGCTTGTCCGACCTCGCTTATATGCTCAGTGGCGCAGCCCCCAACGTAGCAGGTCGTCCTACATGGGTGAGATTCCGCTACGATCCAGCCACTCGGCTGCCTCCATTTCAGCCCTACGGCATTGATTGTGGTGGTGGCCCTGAGTCCCCGATAAGTCTTTGCCCCAAACTGTTGGCGACGTCTAAGACCAATGTGGGAACATAGTAACACATACAGCTTCTAGGAGACGACATTGAAGATTTTCCCCCTTCTCTTTCCTTTCTTCGCATTTCCTTCGTTTCAAACAAAGGTTCCGTGTTTCGATGGACGTGAACAGATCCAACCTGAGCTATACTTTTCCCCATAGCGAGGCAGCGTTCTCACGTTTTGGGCTGCGCCGCTCTACAGACACTCGACTTGGAACGTCTCGGGAGCGCACATCTTGACTAGACTAGATTGAATATTTATCCCACGCTACATTGCATGTCCCCTACCGCAAAGAATGAGCCCACGCTGCACAGAGAGGTTGTGCAGTTAGGCCGCACGGCCGGATTACGCTGACACTCTCGACAAGATTCTGCGGCTCTTTTGCAGGGGGTAATGACCGCTCATGACCCGCCACTCTGGTCCTGCTGTACCAGAGAGATGGGTCGCATCCCGAACCCGACAATGCATGTTGGCTGCGGCAGTTGAGAACCAGCCCAACCCTTCCCTCCTCCTTCTCTCTCCTCTCTCTCTCTCATTCTGTCCTCCTACATGGCACAGCACGTGGATCTCCACAAAGCGAGGATCGGCAGGTCGCTGAGGTGACCCTAGGCAGCCTTAATTGGAAGTGATGCGCCGACCTAAGCCTCCCCGAGTAGCCCGCCTCTCTGGATTTGGTACAAGTGAGCAACACCGTACGCACACACATCAAGCAGGGCCCAAAGCCACCTTGACAAATTCAGTTGAAACCCCAATACATGGCATGCCTAGATCTACAACCACCCTTTTTGCCTCCGACCTGAAAACTGCAAAGAAAAACAACTAAAACCAAGCGGCCTTGTCCACATCAGGAAATGTCATCGGCCGTTGTTGGCGACCATACACTCTCTCAGGTCTTTCAGCTTCCCGCCAAAAGTGGATATGCATCAGATGGTCTCATCCTCCAAGGCTCTCTCTATATCTCGAGGGATTAAAAAGAAGGAGGAGAAAAACCGTGCTCGCGAATCGAAGTAGCTACAACCCTAGCTGGTCCACAATTATTACCACGCTGTCAATTCTCTCGATGATATGTCTTTATTCCCACTACAACCTAAGCTCATCCTTCAGGATGACTATCCTGCCTGCGCTATCTCTACCAACAATAGCCCGGGAGATGCGCTGAGCCTAGATGTTGAGGAAACCAGAGTGGCACTTTACGCTGTCGGGGCCTGTCAAGGACGATGAGGTAGATCAGGGCCTGCATGCTTACTTTCACCATACAACATCCTTAGATGTAACCATGAATCATCCTATCATTATTTTTCCCCTGCCCAGGTTGTGTGTAACATTGCAAAACACCAGGCATCGATATTATTTTCTCTCATGATGAGGCATTGCTACTACTATTACTCACTCGCCTGGACATCGACGTGTCCTCAGGACCTGTATAAGATGTGGATGATTTCCCTCCCCTTCCGAGATGGATAGCAAGAGGCAAACCATATCTCATTTAACATCATTGGTATCCTCAGACACACTCCGAGTCCCCCTCCCCCGGTCTTCCCCAAGATATAATAAGCCTCCTCGAAACAACGTACACCTACCATCAAGCGCATCATTCACCACCAGTCGCACGGACGGACAACCTCACCAACAAGTAAAACTTGGAAAATGGGGATGCATATATATTCAATTCTCGGTGGCGCCGGCGGGATATACGTCGCCGCCAGCAACAAAGATCTCGAGCCTCAGAAAACCGCTGGAGAATTCCACAAACGCATTGTGGACGACAGAGACAGACCTCCTCTCTCAGAACTATCTGCTACCACTTACGTACTCGTCAAGGGCCAGCCGGCTATCATCACCATGCCGAGGCCCCAACCGCCACCCTCGCCTCGTCCTCGTCCCCGTCCTGGTCCTGTCCAGCCTGGACCACCCCCAGGCGTCCCGACGCCTCCACCCACCCCTCGAAGACCGGTCCAGAGAGGACTGACGAAGCTGGGCGAGAGGAAGCCCTTGACTGCCCTCGGTCTTATGCAGCCTGTCGTCTACCCTACACCGCAACCGCCTCCTTCTCCGCGCCCGCGCCCTCGCCCTCGCCCTGGACCTATCCGGCCAAACCCGCCTCCAGGCACGCCGACTCCTCCTCATACGCCCTAAGGAATGATACTTTTGGACAGGTGCAGCCAGCCACAGCCGGCTACTCGAGACACGAGACAAACTTTTTCAGATTTCGACTTTTATCTCTTTGATTCATTATTTGGCTTTATTCTACCCACAGAGCTCTGTTATGACGATAGCACGATGAACTTGAAAAGGGAGAGGGGGGAAATGGCTAAGGGCTTAACCAGGCAATATTCAACAAACGGAAGCCTGCTCATACGCTGCCAACAGCTGTACACTGTCCAGGTGTGGATTGGTGTATTTGGAATGACACAACGACATTACCACTGCGGCGTCTGCGATCCTCTCTTTCCTATCTCTCAACTCCCATGCTTGTCTGAGGCTGTTGTTTCCCTTGTTTCATTCTTTGTCTCTCCCTCGAACAGCATTTTTCAGCACATCGGCCCATGTCACAGCAGTCTTACTACATGTTGAACCCCGGGAAGACAATCATGGCGTGGACGAAATCATATCTTCCCGAGGTCGGATATGGATGTGCTTGAACATTACAGACACTTACACTCTTTTCTTGTTTATTTTTTTCTTTTTAAGAAGTTCTTTTGTCCTTTTTGGCGCATTAGATTTAGATCATGGCTCACGCCTTAGGTCTCTTTATACATAGACGGCATTGCACACGCGTGGAGCATATAGACAGAATAACTTAGACACATACTCACACGAGAGAAAAAAACGCCCCCATGACATTCACTTCTGTCATTACAGCTCCAGATATTCCTCACCACTGAATCAGGCCATCATTGTCGTCCTCCTCCTCTAACAAATTCAGGGTTAGGAGTGTGTAGGTGGGTAGTACACCGGAGTCTTATGTACTGTGTACATGCACAGATGAGGACATGTGCAGATATACTCACATTAGAAATGACTAAGGCACAGTACTGTGTACTTTCTTAGTAAGACATAACAGGGGTCTGTCGCAGTTAGATGAGCCCCCTGTCCCCTTCCCAAAGCAGCAAGGTGGAATCAGGCCCCCCGGGATATTTTTGTCGTACTACTACAGTGCCTGGGCCGGCCGACCTGGCTCCGTCCGTGACCTCTGACCTCTCCCTCTGACCTCTCCCCACGGTGGTCAGACTGCGCGACCACAGTTTGTTGGCCGTCGTGTGTATTTTTGTGTACCTCACCTCATCGGTCCTGTATGGGTCCTTGATCAAAGCCCCTCTCCCCTCTCTGGCTTTCGATCTTTTGCCTTGGGTCCTTCTTTTCGTCTTCGCCCTCTTCTGCACACATATTCTAACACACAGTCTCGCTCATTTCTTCTCACAAACCTCCTTTTTGTGCTCTTCTTTTCCTTGTGTATATTATCTTGTCACCGCTGGTCCGGAACACACATTTCCGATCATGGGCAACGACTACACCCGAGTACCGCTGTTCGCAGGAGCAGAGGACGACTTGACGGCGCTGGATGCACAGGACTGCGGCGACAGCAGGAGGAGAACAAGAGGGTGCAGCTCCCTGTACGAGGGCGTGAGGAATGTGCTGTACCTGGTCCTGCTCGTCCTCCTCGCCGTCGTCCTGGGGTTCTGTGTCGGGCGCAAGCACCCGCAGATGAACACGGGCGGCCAGTTGGGGACACCATGGGGTAGACTGGACAATGGATTGTTGCCGGCGCAGGCTTTTGTCGCGGAGAGTACGTGTGCCAACTGTGATTGGAGGATGTATACTCTGCCGAGGAGTAGGGGAAGAGAGAGAGAGAGAGAGAGAGAGAGAGAGAGAGAGAGAGAGAGAGAGAGAGAGAGAGAGAGAGAAAACAAGAGGCTGACCTTGTTATGTGTTGGGGTTCCAGTTCCGATGAAGGAGGTCAAGTTTGACTTCCCCACGGCGTATGAGGATACGAGCATCGATGGTGATAAGCTGTGGGACAAACTCATGCCAGGTGAGCTGGATATTCAACTCTTTTTATTCATGTATCTGGCTGACGTTGGATGATTGTGAATTGTAGTCGGCTCGGGCTTTGTGCGTGTGCCGCACCCAAGACAATACGATATGCCGGCGAGCAAGGCCATCGAGGGCGACCCGGAAGACGCAGAGATCTACTCCGTCTCTGCCCTCCACCAGCTACACTGTCTGGTAGGTGATGAGCATCTCTCTCTCTTTGACACACACACACACACACACACACACACACACACATATATATATATATATATAAGAACACCACTCGCATACGCCGCTCACATTACTCACCACAACAAACAGGGCGTCCTCCGCGACGTGATCAAGAAGTACGAAGCGCACTCCAAGTCCCGCTTCGCCGGCGCGGGCCACGAGTACCACTGCATCGACTACCTCCGGCAGTCCATCATGTGCGCCGGCGACACCACCCTCGACTACGCCGAGGCCCACGGCGACGACGGGCGCAGGACGGGCTTCTCGGGGGCCAACTCGACGCACCAGTGCCGCGACTGGGATGCGCTGGTGGGCTGGGCGGTGGACAACCGCGCGGGGGATAAGAGTGGTATTGCGTGAGGGGATTAGGGGATGAGAGGGATGAAATGTGCAGCATACAGAGGTAATAGGGGAGAGGAGAGAGAGGGATGGGGCAAGATATGCTGCCTTTCCAGACTGAGGAAGCATTTCAAGGGCATAGCACAGGCGTTCACAGCATATACACATCTCCCATATTTCTCAAGGAGGTTCATTGCAATTTACTAGGCCTCAGTATTAAATAGTGTACTTTGAAAAAAGAAAACATCTTCATGCTGTTCATATCAAGATCCATGCCCTGTTTGGTCCTTGGGCGTCGACTTAAAGTACCCCAGAAATGTGTTATTCATGCCCTGAATCTGTTTGTTTCAGTGGGGTTAAAACTACCATCCATCCAATGTTTGAAAGACAAGGGAGACGATCAATCTGGGTTGACCACTCAGCTTACACAGACAGGGCTCACAGACAGGGCTCCCAAATTCTCGTTTCGGCAAGGCTGCGATATTGTTCTGTAGTCACAGACAAGGGGGGAACTCATCCCATTCAGGCAGTGAGCCAGCCCCTGGTCTACAACAAGGTCCTCCCAGCAATGTTTCAAGACTGCCAAAAATAAACAAGGCTGCTGTACAGACCTCCAAGGAAAAGGAAGACCTTCGGGACATCTTATTTCTGTACACACACAAGCTGACCATCTGGATGAGGGCTTCTTCATGCTTGGGCCTACAAAGAAATATGAGGCGTCACTGACGGCGAGGCTAATTGTTGTTGAAGAGCAGTCAAACTGTGCATTCATGTCTAATCTAAAACTCAAAAGAACTGAGCCACTCCACCGAATCCAGTCTAAATGCAAACGCCAGCATCCCATGTGAGTGTATGTGTGTGTGTGTGTGTGTGTGTGTGTGTGTGTCTATACTAGAATCGAGACCAAATGCTTTTCTTTTCTATGTCAAACAACCCCCTTCCCGTCTATCTCTCATCAGGCACTCTCACTTTATAAAAGTAGTAGTAGTAGTAGAAGCAATAGCAGTAGCAGTCGTGATCTTGTTGTAAGTTTTTCTCATCTCATTCCCTCGTTCCATGATACTTCTTATCATACCACCTTGTTTGCAATAGAAGATAAATCAAGCGTTGGCGTTGCAGCAGGGGTACTTCTCCTTGCGGCCCCTGCCCTCGTCCTCCTCGTCCGTGTCGGGCGGGTGAGGGGTGCCCTTGGGGCTGTTGAGCCACTCGATGTGCCGCAGGCGCCTGCGCACCTCCTGCTCCTTGAGCTCCTTCTTGGTCTTCTTTCTCTTCTTCTTGGCGCGGAACTTGAGCGGCACGTCGTCGGCGTTGTCCTCGACGCCCGAGTTGACGGCGCTGGACACGGCAGAGGCCACGGTGGACGCCACGGTGGAGGCGAAGCCGGCGGGGGTGTTGACACCCGAGGGGATGGCGGAGCCGGGGCGCGAGTCCTCGAAGCGGTCGAGGGCGATGGCCGAGGACCCCTTGTGGGCAACGCGGCCGTCGCGGACGAGCCACTGCTCCGAGGCCAGGGCGCCGACGAACTCCTCGTTGTGGGAGATCATGACCACGCCGCCCTTGAAGTCGCGGATGGCCACGGCGAGGCCGCCGAGGGAGTCGCGGTCCAAGAAGTTGGTCGGCTCGTCCAGGACCAGCAGGTGGGGGTTGTTCCACATGGCGCCGGCCAGGACGACCTTGACCTTTGTCCGCCCGACAGCGACCCGATCTCGTTGTGGTTGGCAATGTCCGGGTCCAGGCCGAGGTCCTTGAAGTGCTCCGAGATCACCGCGGGCTGCAGGTCGCGGTAGCCGAGGCCCTCGCGCGACGACTCGTGGTCGTCGAACTCCTGGACGAGCTTGTCGTAGCCCAGCTCCAGGAGGGTCTCACGGGACATCATGCTGTTGTGCTTTGGGAGCCAGCCCTTCCATTGACTTGAGGCGTAGTTGATTTGATTAGCCAAGTTCATTGATAGGGAGAGGAGGGGGATGGAGGTAAACCTAGAAGAGAAACCTACATTTCATATTGGAAGGACTTCTTGTACTTCTGGCGACCGACCAGGGTCTCGATCTGGCGAGCGCCCTTGCCGTCCTTGATGTCGATGGTCTTCTCCATCTGGGCGCGGTCCTGCTCGGACATGACGCGGGTCTGCTTCAGGTGGACCTCGCGGTCGTCGCCGTTCTGGTAGCGCCACTGCAGGTACTGGTTGGGGGTCTTCTCGAGGTGCATCTCGACGTGCTCGAGGGCGTGCTGCTTGATGTAGCCGATGCGGAGGTTGGGGTGCTTCTCAACCTTGCCGGTGCTCGGGATGGTCTCGCCGGTGAGCAGCTTGATCAGGGTCGACTTGCCGGCGCCGTTGGGGCCGATGATGGCCACGCGGGACGACATGGTCAGCTTGCACGAGACCTCGGACAGCGACGGCTTGGGCGCGCCCGGGTACGAGAAGCTGACGTTAGACATGCGGATGACGGCCTGGGTGTTGGACTTGACGCCCGACAGGATACCGGGGGCGGGAACTTGAACTGCACGTTGCTGGCAGAGAGCGTGTAGTAGCTCTTGGCCTCGGGGCGCACGTTGACAAAGGCGTTCAGGTTGCCCTTGAAGTGGCCGAGCTTCTTGCCGGGCTCGTAGTGGTAGATGTCCGTGGTGACGTTGTCCAGGAAGCCCGAGTCGTGGGAGACGATCAGGCTGGTGATGTCGGGGTGCGTCTTGAGGTAGTTCTCGAGCCAGGCAATGTTTACCACGTCCAGGTGGTTGGTCGGCTCGTCCAGGAGGAGCACGTCGGCCTTCTGCAGCATGGCGCGGGCGAGGGCGAGCTTCATCTTCCAGCCGCCGGACAGGGAGCCGACGCGCTCGGCCTGCCTGCCCTCGGGACCAGCAGTGAAGCCGAACTCGGACAGGACCTCCGAGATGCGCTCGATGCCGTTCTTGGCAATCTCGGGGTCCTTTGCCACAAACTCCAGGATGCTGATGTCGGCATCCTCGCCCTGGTTGTGCTCGACGTAGCACGTGCGCAGGACATCCTGCGAGGGGAAGCCCTCGAGCTTGCCGCCAGCAATGCTCTTCATCAGGGTCGACTTGCCAGCGCCGTTGCGGCCGCAGAGACCGTACCGGTGGCCCTTCAGGAGGCGCAGGTTGGTGTGCGACAGCAGCAGCATGCCGCCGTAGGCCAAGGAGAAGTTGGCGTTGACAATCTCGACCTCGCCGTCGTCGTCCTTCTCGGGCTCGCCGTACTTGCGGTGGTCCTCATCCACGTAGTACTTCTGGACGGCCTCGGCGACCGCCCCGCTGGCCTCGGGCTTCTGCGTGAGGCCCTGGAGGTAGGGGGCGATCCTGGCGGCGATGCGGTCGACAAAGCGGTGGTTGACGTCCTCGGCAACCATCTCGCACATGTACGGGCGCAGCATCTTGTACGAGTCCAGGAGGCCGGCGAGCCCGCCGTTGTTCTTGATCTCGGCGTCCACGACCTTGGCGACGTCCTCGGAGCTGATGCGCTCAACCACCTCCTTGTCCGTGGCCATGGCCTTGTCCATGACGTCTAGCGCGCGGGTGGCCAGCTCGCGGACCTCGGGAAGGGATGCCCTGTTGACGACGCCCTTGACACCGGGCTGCAGCTTGGGCAGGAAGGTGCGGGCCTCAATGGGGTCGTGGACGAGCTTGGTCAGGTTCTCAGTGATGACGACCGTCTGGCGCAGGACCTCCTGCGGGGTGCCGGGGTTGTTGAGGGATCGCTCGAGGAACGGGGTGAGGAGGGCGAGGACGGGAGAGGTCACGACGGCGACGAAGGTGGTCTGGGAGAGGGCGTGGATGGCCTTCTGCACGGACTGGGCCGAGGGCTTCTGCATGGACTCGAGGAGGAGAGGTATCCTCGGGGCGACGTCGTCGTTCTGCAGCAGGGCGGTGAGCGAGTCCATGGTCTTGACGGCCTGCTTCTCGACCTCGGACTTGAGGTCGTGCATGCCCTCCTCGACGAGAGGGATCAGGGCGGCCAGCTTGGCGCCCATGATCTCGCGCAGGACCTCCTTGTCGTAGGCCTCCTCCTTGCTGGTGCCGATTTCCAGCTTGGCCTTGTCGGCCATCCTCTGCATCATGGTGAGCGCACCGACCGTGCCCTGCCACTTTCCAGTCTTTTTGGACAGGTATGCCTGCAGCGCAGGGAGGAGGCCGACCACGAGGGCCTCGGGGCTCAGGTGGTTGAAGAGGGCATCGAGGCCGTACTGCGCGGCGTCGCGCACAACGGCGCCCTTGTCCGCCAGGGCGTCGAAGGCAGTGCCGACCAGGCCGCCGTCTCTGACGAGGAAGATGACCTCGGAGATGGGCTGCTTGGTAGGGAAGCGCTCAAAGAGGGCGCCCAGCAGGTTCTGGGCGCTCTCTCTCCTCAGACCAGACTTCTTATCGGCCGCAGCCTTCTTGATCTCGGCGACGATGCCGTATTGTTCCAGGCCGCGGAAGCCGACGGAGGGGTTGTTCTGGAGGAGCTCGCAGAGGCCGTAGGCGGCTTCTATGGAGGCGTTGGAGGTCTTTGCGTTGAAAGTCGCATCGAGAAAGGCAGAGACGTCCGCCTGCGACGGTGGCGGGGCATCGCCCTTGGCGACTATCGTGGGAGGATTCATCGCCGGAGGGGAAACCGGGTGTGGCATCGTCTTGTCTGCAGGGTTTCTTTTGTTTTTTATTCTTTCCCCTTGGGAGAATTCGACCAAAAAAAATAAGACTCTACAATGCCAGGTATACAAAAGACAAAGAAACAAGAAAGAGGGAAAAAGGAAAAGGAGTGGAGAGTTGGCCCAAAGATGGCCTGGGGGGAGGAGGAGGGGAAAAGAGTTGGAGGGTTTTTGTGGTGGTGGCGGATGACGATTGAAGGAAAAAGAAAATCGAGATGAGGACGATAGATAAGGGGAAATTTTTGTTGGTAGATACTGGGGAGGGGCGGTCAGGCCGTCAGTCCATCAGTCAGTCAGCAGCATTGGGCAGCACCAGCACCTGCCTCTAAGCACGTACTAGCACTATGCCAGTAGGGAAAAAAGAGCAAAAAGCGTGAGAAAAAAAAAAAGAAAAAAAAAGACACAGTAGTCCCAGGCTAAGCCCCTCACCTCCAGGATTTGGATTTTTTTAGAGGGTCCTTCAGCAGGGTCGCCCTTCTTATCGCTTGATAAGCCTGCTATAGTAAGTGACACACAGCCACTAGCCACTAGCCACTAGAGACAGTAGGTGCGGCAGGGGTGGAGCCGGGCCTTTCCCCCAAGACTCTCTCCAGGCTGAGATCTTCTGAGAGTTGGCCTATTGCTAAGCTGTGCTCCTCCATGTTTCTCCGACTTCTTTCTATCTTTAGCCCTGCTATGATTACTACCCCCAGATGCACATGTTTGATCTGGTGCTTCTTGGTGTTTTTTTTTTTTTGGGTCAACTCTGTTCTATGTTGATTCATCACTTTGGTGACTCATTCTTGTGACTTTTTTTTTTTTTTTTGGACCAAATGGCCAGAATCAAGTCGACCAGGAAGGAGCAAGCATGCTCGACTTCCGCAGACTTTGAAGATATTGATGTCGAGAGTCTGCGCCCAAGAGTCGGCCATGTGGAAGTGGAAGAGGAGGAGGAAGAAGAAGAAGAAGAAGAAGAAGACGACAAAGGACAGTATCAGAACAAACCAGAACCAGAACCATCCCTCCTCACACAGGCGACAGTCAAGGCAGGGCACAGTTCTCATGCCTGGTTCCTCAAGGTGCCCTTTTGCCATGTCCTCATAGCAACAGGCCTCCTTGGGCTTACAGCAAGCTTGGCCCTGTCTCTGTGGTGGTCATTCATCCACAATGATGTCTCTGGTGGGTTTGCCATCGGGTCCTATGTCATTGCAGCTGTGAGCTTCCTTGTTGCCATCCCGGGCTATCGACACAGCATGACCTGCACCTGTTGGACCCGAGGGCAACAATGACAACAGTAACAATGTCAGTCTCGGTGTCTCATGAAGACAGCAGAATCACATGCTTGGGTTCAGCCATGCACAGACACTGCTGTTCGAGTCTTTGTGCACTCAATAGACACAATCTATCTGCAGGACCACTGTGTGTCAGTTCTCTTGATGTGGAAGGCCGAATCATGGTTAATTCAACAAGTGAGGCTGAATGAGGACAGAAATGCCGAAAAGCGGGCCTCCTAATCTCGAGGTCGAGGCAACACCACACAACACAACACTATACCGGCGCTCTGCTCATTCGCATCTCAAAATTCAACGTTGCGGTTATAGAAAGAGTCGAGACGAACATTTCGGCAATCTTGGACAAATCCAGTAGCTCACTGAGAGCCCCAGGAGTGTCAATTTACGAGGAATTCGCGGCTCGCCCCCCTTGTCTGCCGCCGCTTTGTGGTTCCGGGTACACACTGCAGAGAGCCCCGAGACTCGGGCACCGAAGACTCAGCATTTCCTATCCCTCTTGGCAGCATCGCACAACCAAAAATGCAGATTCCTCTCTCTCTGTCTCTCTCACCTACCCTTGTGGGTGCGTGGCCTTCACCTGCGACCGACATCCGAGGCGTCGGCGAATTCAAGCTGCCGCCTGCGTTGCGTTGCCCATGACTTCTGTCTTCCCCGCCGTGGAACCCTGAGCATTAAAACGGCATGACGGCCCTGATATGTATGTGCGATCTCGCTTGCCTGCTACTACTGAGACTTGATATGATTCTATATGAATCTCGCTGACCTGGCCCTTCAGGTAAACTACTTTGGCCTGAGAACAATCTACCTCCTTGGAACGTGGACCTTGACAGACGTCAGCCACGAAAGTAATTCCAGTTGAGAGAGACGTGGCCTCAACACCACACTGTTGATTCCTCCTCGAAAATAAACATGGGCCAGTATCTCACCAGGATCATCCAGGCGGTGATGAGGCCGGTGGTGCGGCTTGCAGCCAAGAGGGCATCGAGGATACAAGCTGGAGCTGGGAGGATCGACACGCACATACACTGTCTGCCGCCACAATATCTTGCAGAGCTAAACAAGGCCGGCGTCAGTCTCCCTAGAAGATTCCACACCACCACCTACAGACATATGCTGACCCCCAATTCCTTTTCTCCAGGGCAACCCATCAGGATTTCCAACACCAGAATGGACGCCCGAGTCCTGTCTAGAGTCAATGCAAGGCATCGGGACCACACTCGGTATGGACTGTCTCCTCTCTCTCTCTCTCCATCGTCACAATTTGTCACTACCACCACAACACCTCTGACTCAATCAATTTCTAGGTATCCTCTCCGTCTCGACCCCCGGTGCTGCGATCCTCGGCCACGGCCCCGAAGCCCGGAAGCTCGCCCGCAGCTTTAACGACTACCTCGGCGGTCTGGCCACGTCCGACAAGTACAGTCAGCAGTTTGGCTTCTTCGGCGTCGTCCCGTCCCTCTCCGACGTCGAGGGCGCCCTGGACGAGCTCGACTACCTCTTCACGGAGCAGAAGCTCTGCAGCGGCATCACCCTCTTCACCTCGTACGGCGGCAAGCTCCTGGGCCACCCGGACTTCAAGCCCTTCTTTGCGCGCCTGCAAAAGTACAAGGCCCTCGTCTTCATCCACCCGACCATGCTCGACGTCCAGCCCAAGTTCGTCGGCGGCGACGACGGCCTGCCCCAGCCCATCCTGGACTACCCGCTGGCCACGACCCGCTGCGCCGTCGACCTCGTCATCACGGGCACCGTGCGCGCCTGCCCGGACGTCGACTTCATCCTATCCCACGCGGGCGGCGCCCTGCCCTTTGTCGGCACCCGCGCTTTCGGCTCCCTCATGATGCCCAACCTCGCCGCCCGCTTCCCCGTCGGCGTCCTGCAGGCCCGCACAGACGTCGGCCGCTTCTACTACGACATCGCCCTGTCCACCACCCCCGCCCAGCTCAACGGCCTGCTGGACTTTGTCGGCAAGGGCGGCGAGGAGAGAATCCTCTTTGGCAGCGACTATCCCTACGCCCCCCAGGTGGCCATTGACCACATCGTGCTCGAGCACACCCGCTTCGTCCAGAACGATGTGAGGGGTCCCAGGCTGAGCGCAGAGCGGCTGAGGGGCAACGCTGTGAGGTTGTTGAACAAGCATGCCTTTGAGGGCAGGGAGTTGGAAGCTTGATGGGAGGGTGCACATGGTTGGTGAGGTTCGGGTGGGAACTACGAAGGAGAGAAGGGGGTGGGGGCGAGAAACAGTGAGACGTGGGCAGATTGGGAGGTGAGGGCTTCTCTCAGGTTGTCGAAGCTGACAGGTTTCTATCACCCGATACTACGCAAAGAGATTTGAGAAAGCGCTTTTTGCCCAACTCGAAATATGGAATCTACACTGGCGTTTTTGTGTCGTTCAAGTCCGACCGAGCCTTATCCAATCGTCTCTGACGCCTTTCTCATTTCTTGTCTTCCACTGTGTCCTCAACGGTAAACCTCCAAGATATAGAAATCATCCAAGCCAGCCTCTCAGCGCGCCCAAAAATCCTCAAGCGAATTCACCAGCCATGCCCGAAACCTACGTCTCTTTGGATCTTCTTCCTAAGTGGCCCTCTGGGTACGTACATCATATACAACATGCAACATATACACACCATCCGAAACTCTAAGCTGGCAGCCGCACGCCTTCGGAGCTAGAAGGCCCAGTACTCTTGACCAGCCCCGGCCCCGGCCCTGCCCCGGCCACCAGGCCTGGCCCCCGTAGCTTTCGGTCTGGCTTATCTTCAGTCGAGCGAGATCTCAGCTCAGGACTGAAAGGGGCGCGGGAGGGGGTTCAGGAGAGAGAGAAGGTTGGGGGCGGGCGCGAGTGAAATTAGGACTGCTGCAGCCTCGCAAAATCCAGACGGAACATGTCCTCAACTCCAGTGGGTTCTTCTGCTGTGCGCGGCAGCGGCAGCGAGGGCATTTGACTCTTGTACACATCGACACTCGTGAGGATACATGTGATTGAGCAAAGAGTACACACTCATAGATTGTGGGATTTTTTTTTTTAGCTTGTACATGCGCGCAACATCCCCTCTGAAAGAACACCAACCTCCCTTCCCCTTCGTCCCCATGATCGCCAATCTCTCCGAAACATGACAATGTCGCATCCAGCCTGAATAGAGACCATCCAGATACTGTCAAACCCTCCAAACCAGGCCTCTTACCTCCTCTCGCGCCAGGAGACCCGAGCACTGCCTCAGTCACTGCCCCCCTCCTCTCCTTGCTCTCCAAATGCCCTGCAGTGAGATGAAAAAGAAAATTGATAGAATGGGACGAAAGGGTATCAACCAAGATGAATCACTCCGGACCGTTTCCCATCCTCAACGAGAAGAAGAGACGGGAGAACAGGCCGGAGCTACTAAGTAATAATGCTATGTTGGTAGGTTAAAAGGAAAATAAAATAAAATAAAGGAAAAGAGAAAAAAGGTGTGAAGCATGTCCTCCAAACTCGTGCGCGCCGTCATTCGAAGATATGTATGTAAGTCGGTGAATTCGTGGATCGTGAAAAGATGACAAGTTATAAGGGTAAGTTGATCCGACCAGCAGGACATGGTTCATGTCTTCGGCTGTGGGGGTCAAAAAGTCGCAGTCGATGCGACTTTTGCCAGCCATCAATCTCCAATATGAGCATGTCCGCAGGTAGATGAAGGAGGATAAAAAAAAATAATAATAAAAAAATAAAAAAGAGAGAAAGTGTAAGAAAATTTTATGCCACCAAACTCTTGCGCTCTCCCAACTCCGCTAGTGCAAAATGCTCCTTGTTTTTTCTTTCTTCTCCGCCCTCTGTTCGTGCGTGTGCTTGTGGCATCTGTCGACAGTGCCGTATTGTTGTCTTGACTGCCGGAACCAAAGCAGAGGCAAGCGCGCGGCGCCTGCGGTACTTCTCTCAAGAGAACCGTGGATGTAGCCATCCAGGCTGTCCTGGGACAACTGACCCTGTGTCGGCAAAGGAAATATGGACTGATGGATGTCCGCCACTTGTGCCCAGAGCGGCCCCTCCTCCTACATCAAGGCCACAGCGAGCATACCCGCAAGACCGGCAGCAGCGACATGCGCAGAGTGAAGCGAGGAGGCACCGCTGCCGAGGCCGTTGACGCCTGGGGTCTCCGAGGTCCCGGTCGAGGTGGCAGAGGCGGTCTTGGACGCCTTGCTTGTATATGAGCCGGTGGAGTAGGCGACGGTCGAGTTGGAGCTGGCAGTCATAGTGACGGTGTTGCTGGCCAGGGTGATGGTCTTGGTCAGGGTCGAGGTTGTCGTCATGGTGGTCGTGCCGGACGTGGTTGTCTGCGCAAGGGCGACAAGGGGCAGCATAGCTGCTGATAGGATGCTGGTCAACTGCATGATGATGATGGATAGAAAATGCGAGATGTCGCGTGTGAATCCACGGTGAAGGTATTTGTTTGTCGTAGCGTAATCGCGTTGATCGTTCGTCGTGATATATATGTGTATATATATTCCTGAGCTCCCTGACGAGATCGAGGTAGTACACAGGTGTGTTTTTTGGTGTTTTGTGACTGTTTGTCTGTTTGTCTTGTCCGTTGCAAGAGAAAGTTTTGTGCAGTCGTCCGGCGATTTGTCTGATTCGATTTGCCCGAAAACGAATG
This sequence comes from Immersiporthe knoxdaviesiana, assembly GCA_021117315.1. Classification (NCBI taxonomy): domain Eukaryota; kingdom Fungi; phylum Ascomycota; class Sordariomycetes; order Diaporthales; family Cryphonectriaceae; genus Immersiporthe; species Immersiporthe knoxdaviesiana. The sequence continues at coordinate 3,124,394 of CP088210.1, forward strand.
AACCCGACAAGATGGGAAAGAGCACGGCGCACGACGTGGTGTCTTGCTGACGTTTTTATCAAAGATTGTTCCGAGAATGAGCGTGAGAGAAGCAAAGATTGCCGACTTGTCCGGGGTCTCGAGCAGAGAGGGCTGTGAATCTATCTCAAACACTGGTATCGTAACACGGGGTAAGAGAAGAGATAACCGATGGTAGACTTTGCCAACGAAGTCTGTGGGTTTTGATGGGAAGATGAAGGGATCGAAAGTGAGAAGGGGAGGGGGGTGGAGTTGGGTTTTCTGGGGGGGGGGGGAGGAGAGAGACAAGAGAGGCAGTACTGTGGTGCCCTGGGCCAAGCATGGATCGTGGGGTGGTGGTGGTGTGGGCAGGGGTGTTGGTAACACACAGACGAAATTACAAGACGTTGAGGCGGTCACAGAACCCCTGTCTTGAGGAAGGGACCAATGTACAGGGTACTTGTTCGATCAGTAAACGCCCTGCGCATCGGAGGGAGGTCAGGCCTTGGTGTCATGTACCGTGTACTGAAAGTCTCGAGCATGAAGCCCGGGCCAGCCCTGCCTTCCTCTTACAACACACAAAATAGAGAGAGAGCACACACACACACACACACACACACACACTTGTTCCTGGTACACGTGATGATGCTGTTGATGATGCCAAGCGCCTAGGTATTCTGGACTCGGGAGAATCCCATTCGCGCCAGGAGGGCCGACGGGAAATTGCACCACCTGCAACCGCTGTGCCAGAGAGACCTTTTGGCCCCCCTCGGATGCTCTTGGGAGGGAGATATTCCCCCTCCCCCCAAGTTCTCTGCACCTGGAGGCTGGTTTGTGTCAGACGGAGGAGGAGGGTCGGTTGGGCTGTGGCGGCCCACTGGCTGAACATTGTATGTACGGGCTGCACTATAGTATACTCTGTACTGAGTGCGGATGTACTGTTTGACCAGGAATGCTGGGCAAGCCTCGAGGCCACTCATTTAACCAGTCAGTTCAGGCCCCTCTTCCTCCCCCACTCCACACAAAATTCTCTCTTAGACCGCCAGAGTGGCCTTGGTTCTGGCCTCGCTCTGGGGCGGGCGCGACAGCTCGAGCCCTCATCCCTCAGTTTCTTGGGGGAGGGAGGGTGTGCACAACAGGATGTGGTGTGTGTGTGTGCGGTGTGCCGCGCTGATCGTTATAATTTTATCTTATCCTCATTCCAATTTTGGGTGTGCCAATGCCTCTCTGAGCCCGTCAGCAGCCCCGACCACCACCACCACCACCGCCAGCCTCGCCGCCGATGGACCAATATTTCCTAGTCTCTCTTCTTCCTTCCAGCATCCTTCGCGGGGTTCATGCAAGGCATCCCTCATCCCTCCTCCTGTGTGTCGTGCCAGCATTGCATTGTGTTGCGTTGCCAGGTGGCAGCCATGGATGATGGATGGGCTCATGGGGGCATGGGTTGGTTACTCGGGCAGTCCATGTCGGATTGTTTGGCCCTGCAGAAGAACCTGACCTGGGACCTGCGCAAGGGCCACACGTCGGTTCCTGACACTAAACCTAAAGTGCCCACTCGAATAAGCTCTTGACTAGATCGACCCTAGTCCCCAGGGCCCCTTGACGCCCAACCCTTGTCTTTTTCAGAGATCCGCACGATGACAATGCCACCATACAGAAGGGAAGGAGGGGTCGAGGGCAACTGCTCATAGCACCTTTACCTTTTGAAACCTTGCAACGTCTGCTCCACTTGTCACAATTTTCCCCCATCCTTTTTCCTCTCTCTCCGTCTCTTTCTCTCCCCCCTCCCTTCTCTCTTTCGAGTCTCTTCTTTGGTTCGGTCAGTCTCCTAAGCGAGCCGCGCTTCACACACAGAGAGACCCACAACCCACGCGAATCACGCGAGCCGGCCTCATCATGGATGGACAACAAGTGCCCACGTTCCGCAAGACATACAGACATTAATGCAATGCTGGCCCTGCAGACAACCTGCATGAGGGCTTCGAGATTTGGGAAAAGAAAGAAAAAGAAGACACAAAACGACACAACCTCGCCCGACGACTGATCGATCACTGTAGAGATCCAGCTTTCTGCCTCATGGCTCGGCCCCTTCCGATCTGGACAAACCTGTCGATCACGACAATCCTACGGGATGCAAATATTGATCCCGCTCATTAAACTACTTACCTGCGGCGTCCACCAGCTCATTTGCCAAGAATGGAGAGAAGCGCCTCGCTCTCTCTCATATCGAGTCAGCTCGGGCTAATGAGATCACAAGTAATTGGGCCTTGGTCGCCGGCAGATGGCGAGTACAGACAATTAGTACAGGCGCCAATTAGCCTTTTGGTGTCTTCTCAGCTAATCATTATCTCCTGCGCGGCGGCACCTGGACGCACGTTCCCGCTGCTGACCGCCGTCCTGGCCGGGTGGATGTCCCCGAGGGCTGAATGGTTGGCTGGTTGGGAGACAATGTTGGCGCACAGATTGGGCTGCCACACCGACTTCCCGTCCCCTCGCCGACGTTGCACATAGTACGTAGGACATCCCTAGAGGCTGCCTACTAGCTATGCGCAACTTGCGGCCCGCTGCTCTCCCGCTGCCGAAGCTGACAGACTGTCAGACAACCTCCTTCGTTTCTCGATTCCACGTCAGCCTCGAGTAGAGCGGCAGGGGAGAGAGACAGGTTGTCGCCCCATCAGAAATATCCCTCAATTTCATCAAAAGAAGAAAAATCCGTGTTCAGGGCTCAGACATTATTTCCATTGCCGTCCATTGTGTGTGCTGTCTCCAGTGCCTGGATTCGGCGGCGGTTGGACATGAAAGCGGTAAGCGCAGCCGCTCGTCATGGGATACACACCACCAGGGGCTCGTTTCACCACGGTTCCTCCCCGCCGGAAGTCCACACAGAAACAGAACACCGACCACAACTCCAGGGAGATTTTAGGGGGTCTCCCGGGTCCGCATGCAGGTCATGGCTTTCTTCGCCTTCGGTCGGTTACATATCGATTTCTCGTGGAAATTTTTTTCTTCGAGCCCTCGCGTAACTGACGGAGCACACAGCATCTAGGACACTGCAAAAGCGGGCCAGGCCGTTCGGAGGAAAAAGAACGAGATGACGATGGGTTCGTACGATGACAATCAATAAATCTCCATCCCATGTGTGCGTGTGTGTGCGTATGCGCGAAATATAACACATGCTACCATTTGCTATAGATTCAACCCCTTGAGCAGGACCCTCCCCCAAGATTTCGAAACGAGAGCTGTTTGGAAACAACGGGCATCTTTCTCGATGAGATGAAGCTTCCTAGATCCTCTTGTTTCTGTAGTACCTGTTGTATTGTACATGGAGTGCCGTCTACCCGTGTGCTCCATTCTCGAGGCCGCGTGGAGCGCACCGCGTGGTGGTGGCCCGACGCAGGAAATGGTCAAACACTACATGGGCAAGATGGGTAAGCCACATCGTCACTTGGTCTGGGTATGGTCGCACGCTTGCGTGGCACCGCAGAGGGGGGAAGGGGGACGGAACCCTCTCCTCGAATCTCACTTTTGCCGTGCCGACCAAACTCCTTCTTCTGCGCCGACTGCTCATAGCGAAGGTTGTTACATTGTTTGTGGTCTTCATCCCTGATGCCGACCTCACCCTGCTGAGGAACAACCCCTCCTGGTAGCCTAGACCTGGATGAGCAGGTTGTATAGGACTGCCAAAGACATGCTCAATATGAGGGGTTTCAGAGCACGAGAAGTTGGCTGAGTAGTCATCAACTAGGTAGGTAGGCTGCTCTTGACGTCCTAGAAGGGTGTTCACTAGGTGATACCCAATCCGATGTCATCATACTGTCAACTCACAGTGTTCCAAGAGTGCATATTGGTTGCAGAGCTTTGAAATTGTACCACCTTGAGGTCCTTCTAGCTTCATTGTCTATGATGAGAGTACTTGTAGTTGTTGTTGATGAGTTCACAGTGAAATATTGGCTTCATCACTAGCTATATTAGCCATGTAAAGAATAAGATGCATCCCCCCTCTTCTCTCTACCCCAGCCAGCATTTTCTAAGAGCTGCCTTCACGACACACACTCACACTGCACATAATCCCTCGACACGGATGAAGGACACGAGACCTCGGCTAAGTTGACAATGACATTAATATTCCCATTGACAGGGCTCTGGGCCATGATGTCGAAGTGACACTAGTACCCATCCTCGCTGGAGGCGCCGGTCTTGGGACACCAGGCCTCGGTGCCCGAGTACGGGCACAGGACCATCACAATGATGCTCCCCCGGTGCCCCTGCCTGTCCCCTGGCGGCTGGGCGCGCTGCTCGTCGATGTTAAGTTGTAGCACTTGCCCGTAGCCGGAGCCGCACCAGGTCCCGTTGCCAAAGATGGCGGCTGAGTGGGCAGCTGTGTAGAAGCTGCTGCCGCTGGTCTGAGGGTAGTTGGGGGAAGAGAAGGCACAAATATTACTGAGTCTTGAAATATGGGGAGGAAGAAGGGCCTCGAAGGAGTGACTCACCTGCCAGGAAAACATCTGGTTGTTAGAGTCGCAGCCGCAGGCCCCTTCCTGTCCATCATGATATCGCTGTGATAATATTGCCAACCCCAAGACTATTACAGACATAGGGGGAAAAGGGGGGAGGGGGCTACTGTCGTAAAAGGTACGCATGTGTACGAACTGTGGTCGTGGCCTGACCGCTCTGGGCGGCGACAGAGCTAGCCGCAGCAAGCACGAATAGATGGACGGACTTCATGGTCGGCTTTTCTTTCAGAGAGAACGATGGATGGACCGATCAAACAAGTACCATCCAATGCCACCGAGAGAACCCTTCAGTATTGGGCCATGGCTGTTCATATGTCCCTTCCGGTCGCCCGTGGATTTCTCCTCTAGGGTGACATCGCTGGTCGTCAGCCATCTTTCTCATTACCTTCTTTTTGTTTTTGCAAAATGTACAAAGTGGCAATGATGGGCATAAATGACACTTGTTTTCCATTTCAGCCTCGAGCCGAGCCGGCTCTTAGGGAAAGCCATTTCAGATGAAGACTACCCAGGTTGACCCGTGGTAGCCTGGCTGGTCTGGGCATGGAAAGTTAGAGAGGAACATCACCGTCCGAATTTTACTTCAGCCGCCCACCAGGCTTTCTGTGCCGGTTCCAGCTTAATTGCATGTCATGACATTAATCAAAGTCATCGGAATGAATGACACGATGACAGGATGATGGGTTGAGGGCGCGGGCTGCGGCACAATGTGTGTGGCAAGGACCCAGGGGACCGGATGGTTATCAATATGTATACTGGCCCGGCGGTTCATTTATCCCGTCACGGCCGAGTCTTGAACTGGGCTCGGATCGCAACTCGCCGAAGACATTCGGATTTGAATTCGATTGCCCTGATGGGGCTTCTCGGAAGCTTTTACAAACAAAGCCATTCAAGCCTCGTGATGTAAATTGGTCTCGCAAAGTCCCTCGTGTGCTTGTGACAGGATGGTTGAGCGAGGTGACGTGTCTCCGGTAACAGAGCAACCCTGGATCCGAGAACCCTTGATATGTTCAGAGTCCAGTGTTTCTCTCCACGATTCTATCAGGCATTCTGCAGCCTTGGGTCCGTCTTTTCGAGGGTTGATTCAAGCATCCTTGCCCCTCAGATGCAGCAGGTTCAGCTGTTGTCCCACAGACCTCTCAGGCTCGTCAGCGCAATAAACACCGCCTCATCCGTCCTGATGGTCCTGCTGCCCTGGTTCGGTAGGACGTTGACCCAGTGGTCAAACAGCTCCTTTGTCCGCCCCCGCTGATACCCATGCCACCCAGCTCGCCATCATTCATGGCCGCATATTCGAGGCCCCTAGGCCCACCAAAGACAATCAGCAGGTGGTTGAAGTTGGGCTTCTTGAACGACGGGAACGCCCTGGAGGCCGGTGTGCCCCGCTCAGACGTGCCGATACTGACGTCGTAGCCGCCCTCGAACTGACTCTCTGTGAAGACAGCCGAGAGCGAGCTGGCGCTGCGGACGCTGTACCCCCAGTAGTAGCCTGCCTCTGTGCGGGGCGTCTGAGGGTGGACGGGCTCTGGGTTGTTGAGCGACTGCTCGGGAAACTGGAGTGTCACTCGGGTGTTTGGTGGGATGTCGTCGGTTATGGTGACAGGCCTCCGCATTCCGACCTCGACCAGCGTTCTAGAAAACAACCCGAAGTCAGACTTTTTTCCCTCCATACAACAGACGAAAGTAAGGACCGTAACTCACCCCTTCCCGCTATCAGGCTTCCCTTTCACAGTGAAACCCTCTCGGAATGGCAGCCACTCGTCCTTGTGTGGGTGATGGGGCATGTCCAGGCTCGGTAACAAGCCCGCCTTTGCTAAGTTGTCGTGCAAGGGAAACAGCGCTTTGCGCATGAATGGGGAGTCTCCAGATAGGACAGGACATGTGCGATGAAATGACATGGGTCGGTATCTCCCGTGTATCTGTCGTGGTCGACGGCTCGCGGCCGAGAGTCCTGAGGGCTGTCGTCGTAGACAACAATCTCGTCGACGCAGAAGACGGCCAAAGCCCTTGCTATCCGGCCAGGAGACGTTATTCTCTGGTCGGCAGTCTTGAAGCTGTTCTGCGCATCAGTAAAGGCTGTAGAGAAAATAGAGACGAAGACGCAAAAAGAGAGATCATGAGACTGCTCACTCGGTGATGATACTGCCAGGCACAGCGATGGAAACTGTGTATTCACGACCACCAGTGGGCTGGAACCTGGCACATGGCTTGAAGGTGCTCGGGCCGCCATCGTCGCCATCGTCCTCGATCTTGCGCTTCTGTCTGAAGAGTTAGCAGGGATTCATTGCCCAGGTACAGCAACAATTGACACCTGCATCCCATGAGACATCCAAGGACAATGACGTTGTATCGCGTGTGTGATGAGCTTTGTGAAATGGACATCTTGTGACATACCTTTGCCCTGTGATCTGTGGGATAGCCCATATTGACAGTCTCTCACTCTTGAGTCCTCAATGGGAGTGGTACTTGACAAAAACATACAGCAAGCAAACCTATATTTTGTTGTTGTCACTGTCACAAAATAGAAATCAAAAGTTCCCATGTGAGAAAGAACCCTGCCGTAAAATTCATTGAGATGTTCTTATCGGCTTATCGGTGGGGGCTTTTCCTTGTCCGCCTTCCGTTTTGGGACGTTGACAAGCCGAGGAGCGGAAACATGCAAGGCAACAGCGCCCATTGTGGTGTCACAACAGTACGTACCGCAATTGATCCGGCCAGATTACTTTCCACGGGCAACAGGGAAACCAACCTCATTACCAACCAGACTTGTTGTCATCCTCTCTCTACAAACCGACCTGCAACTTTCGCTACAAACCAGTCCTCTCGTTCAATCAATCCCACAGCATCACAAGATGGCAGTCCACGTTGGATCCTCATCCGAATGGCGGACAATCCTCCAGTCGACCATCGTGGTCGCTGACTGTACGTCGTCCACACACACACACACTCACACGCGAGCAGGCGCCCGCGGTAGTATGTTCTGAAGCTCGCTAACAGGTCAATCTTCTCTCTCTCTATAGTCTACGCCGAGTGGTGCGGCCCCTGCAAGATGATCGCGCCGACGTTCGAGTCCCTCGCGACCAAGTACGCAAAGCCCAAGCGCATCGTGTTCGCCAAGATCGACGTCGACAAGCTGCGCGACGTCGCCTCGCAGCACGGCGTGCGCGCCATGCCCACCTTCATAATCTTCAAGAACGGGAGCGCCATCGAGACCATCTCGGGCGCCAACCCGCCCAAGCTGACGGCCGCAGTCGACAATGCCGTCAAGCTGGCCGGCCCTACCGCCAGCTCCGGGTTCAGCGCACCCGGGAGGACGCTGGGAGGCACGGTCCCCGCCTCTGGACAGAGCCTGCGGAGGCCGTTGAGATGGGATCTGAATTCTTTCATCAATGCCATCATCGGCTTCTTTGGCCTGTATTTTGCCTCGCTGTTCTCGGTGCGTTGCCACTCAAAGACGTCGTCATACGGCCTCTTTAACGGATGGTTCTGGCTAACAGAAAGTGTGGATTTGCAGCTCGACCCCTACAAGGCCGCAGAAGCCTCTCCGTACAACATCCACAATCCTGTTGCCGCCAAGTCTGTCTCTGGAGGTACGGCTGCTGATGGGAGCGCCAAGAAGCCAGCGCCAAAGGCAACATTCAGGACTTTGGCGGATCTGGGTGACGAGTAATAAGTCGTAGTAGTGCGACGGGCTTGACGGCAGGACTTCTGTATGGGCATGGCGTTTGCGGAGCAAAGATGCGGCGGCACAATACTCTTTTCTTTTTCAAGGTTTAATCTCTCGTTTCCTCTCTCAAGACCGAGGAATTGCAAAACGAACTGATCTCTTTTCTCTCTCTACCTTGAATATAAAACCTAACAGTAGGATCATCAAGAGCCGTGATTCTGGATATTGCCACTCAAGTGCAGAAGTAGTAATAGTAGTGGGGAGCTCCAGAGTGCAGGCGTCTTAGACCCTGTCACGCCAGTGCTGGCGCGGGATTCTGCCGCATGAAAGTCTCAGCATCGTACATTAGAAATTTCGACCTTCTCGTTGGACAGGTTCCCTTCTTATTTCCACCCATTCTTCTGAAATTCTTCACCACACCACCACAACTTTCAACCACACCACACATTCCATTGCCATGCTTGCAGCCAGGAGGAGACTGCAGAATGGCTGTCCGTCGTGCACCGCACAGATCCTCAGGCTCTACATGAGCTCAATTGCAGAAATAGCCAATCCTGCTTTAGCCACTGCTACGACGACGACGACGCCGCGTCGATCCATCCGCCATGCTGGAATTCCCAGACCAAGAGACCACGGCCGGAGAAACGGTGCACGACTCCTCACGACAAGCTGCAGGCGACCACAGGGCGGAAGCAGCACAGAGCCGCGAGGTTCAAATAATGCGACGGCGCCGCCACCACCCTCAGGGCAGTTTTCCGACGAGCTGGCGCAACCGCCAAAAGACGACGTCCCTCGCGAGGAGGAGCAGCCCGACGAAGATATTTTTAGGGCAGAAGAAGACGAGCTCGCCGACGACGATCTCCTCGAGGAGGAATCGGTTGCCCCAGACGCCGACCCAGAGACCATAGTCCGCCAGGCAAAGCGCATGTTTGGCAACACCCTGCCCCCGGGGTACCTCTCCGCGGAAGAATACAAGCTATACGAGCGTCTCTATGGGGCTTCTCTGCGGCCGACAGAGCCAGAAGACGTGGGCTTCGGCTCGTTTGGAGAGTCAGAGCAGGGAGAGGATGAGGCTGTTGGGGACGCGGCTGGGGCAAAGACAATGCTGTTGCGCGAGGACCAAGACGGCAACCTCGAGGAGGTCGAGTACACTATGGAACAGCTGCGGACAATGCAGGTGACGGAGGATGGCGAGGAGGTAGTGCTCGTGGAAGAAGAGGAAGGGCGGGAGGAGGAAACGGGGGAAATAACGGCAAGACCGCCGAGCGAGGCGCAGATCGACTTCATCGAGGCGAATGCGAGCAACCAGAGGGAGTACGAGGCGCTGTTGCAGCTGCAGAAGGACTTTGAGGCCGCGAGAATAAGGGCCCTGCAGCAGCAGAGGCAGGCTGCCGAGGAAGAACTCGCGGCTGAAGAAGAGGGGGGAAGCACAAGACGAGGCTGAGGAGGGGAGGGAAGAAGAGGAGGAGGACCTTGACGAAGACCAGGAGGAGGACGCCGAACTGAAAGAGTTGATGGCCTGGTACCCTGATTCTGAGGCCCCACGACTGCACGAGTATACCGTGGAGGGACGATTCACGACGTCGCCCAAGACGTTATTCCTACCGAAGGATGAATTCGTCGAGCCCATCACAGAAATGCTGAAGAGGACGGACATAAAGCACGTCCGGGCCGCTGCCGAGAAGAGCTTCGGCGGGCCTGGGTTGCCACATTCTCCAGCAACCCCCATCTTCGCGAGGAGCCTGCAGCAAAAGGGCCTCGGAATCGAAGCCGGGCATCATCGCATGTCCGAGATCGAGGCGGATGCCTTCATTGCGACTGCCCTGCCCGGTATCTACGCGTCCGTCACGAGTGCCCTCGTCGAGGTGCGCAAGCGGCTGGGGCCGGACTGGATACCCGGCCTTCTGGGCCGCAGGGACGGCGACGATGCAGGGCCTCGTGTCCTGGACGCTGGGGCTGGCGGCGCGGGCCTCTCAGCCTGGCAGAGTGTGCTCCAGGCCGAGTGGGATCTGGTGCGCGAGAGAAACGAAGACAAGGATCTTGGTGCTGAGCCACCAGGGAAGCGGACAGTCATCGTGGGCTCCAACCACCTCAGGCACAGGATCTCACGGTTCCTGCAAAACACTCAGTTCCTGCCACGGCTGCCAAACTACGCTTCTGTCGACAATACGGACAAACAGCTGGACGCGCCAGAGGTGCCACAGAAGCGCAAGGTCTACGACGTGATTATTGCGACGCACCTCCTGGTGCCGCTCGACAAGGAGTGGCGGAGAAGAGAGATCCTGGATAACCTCTGGTCGATGCTGTCGCCCGGCGGTGGTGTGCTCATCGTGCTGGAGAAGGGTCACCCTCGGGGCTTCGAGGCAGTGGCGGATGTGCGCCAGAGGCTGCTGGACGAGTTCATCCTGGCGCCCACAGCAAAACCACGGCCAGCGACGACCGAGCCAGAGCTGGGGCAGCGGGTCCGCGAGCCCGGCATGATCGTCGCCCCTTGCACGAACCACTCCAAGTGCCCAATGTACCTGGTGCCGGGAATCAGCCCGGGACGCAAGGACTTTTGCCACTTTAGCCAGCGCTTCGTCCGGCCCCCGTTCCTGCAGCGCGTGCTTGGTGCTACCCACCGCAACCACGAGGACATCAACTTCAGCTTTGTCGCTATCAGGCGCGGCATGCCTATTCCACCAGCAAATGCAGCGGCGGACCAGGCTGAGGCCTCCTCCTCTACATCGACTGCCCCGGAACCAGAAGACCATGACTTCTCCGAAGTGGTCGCCCCCAAATCCATCCTCCAAGGCGAGGCCGCCACCACAGCCGCGTTGGCAGGCTACGAATCCGTGCCCTCGACCTCTGCCTCTCGCCCTCACCCTCTGTCCCTACCGCGCAGCATCCTGCCCCCGCTCAAGCGAAAAGGTCACGTAACCCTCGACCTCTGCACGCCCTCTGGTTCCATCGAGAGGTGGACCGTGCCCAAATCCTTCAGCAAACAGGCCTACCACGACGCGCGCAAGGCTCGATGGGGCGACCTCTGGGCCCTCGGCGCCAAGACGCGCGTGCGGCGCTCCATCCGGCTCGGCAGGGGGCGTCAAGGAGGGCGAGCCGGTGCCCAACGACGGCGGCGTGCGGGCTGCGCGGGCCCAGGCACTGAACGGCTTCGACGCTAAGGGCAGGAGGGCCAAGAAGGGGAAGCCCAGGGTTGTTGATATCGGCATGAACGACAATGGCGTGTTTGCGGAGCGCACGAGGGGCGTGCAGGGCAAGAGGCCGGAGCGCAGGACCAAGAGGGGGAGAAAGCCTCCCAGAGAGAGGAACCTGTTGAGACTGGAGGAGGATTGAGGCTGTCATCTGGGCTTACCCTGGACAGTACGACAAGAAAGAAGAAAGAAAAGAAACCCAATGAAAAATAAAGAAAGTCCACTCACCAATGCTGTGTCAGATCCTGATCGTCATGTCCAAGTCGCCCTCAACGTAAATGTACAGGCAGATATCAGCATCGCCAACCCTCCCCTCCCAAGCAACAATCCCAAGTGTGATCATTGGTATTAAGGCAACCCTTTTTGACAAACAAGGCACACCCATGCTCAGCAACGGTTTCTTCTATGTACAAGTGCACGCCGCAATCGATTCATCCTATTGCCCAGGGCGGCTCATTCGTGATTAGTCGTCCTGACCAAAGGTTTGCGTACTACCCTACCCTCTTTTTCCAGTTTTTTCTCCCTCCTTTTCTCTTCTTTGCGCCATCTGACTTGGGTTATCCGGGTCAAGAGAATAGAGACTATTGAAAGGACTCGTATGAATATCCAGTGCCCTTGTTACCAAACGAGTAATTCATGTCCGACTGATAACAGTTTAAGTAGCCAGTGGCGGCTCGTGCGCAACGCTGGTGGCTGAACTTGGCGGTTCTAGATCAGAGTACTACCAGGAAAAGTCCTGTAGCCAGCCCTACCTACTATTACATTGTCGTCCATGCCGCGTCATCAGCGTGTGTACGTGGACATGTTTGCAAACAATTTGAAGAAATGTCATTCGTGTGCCATGGTAGCGGCCATGGTGTTTGTCAATCGGGCCTGTGTCAGTCCTCCCGCTGGATGCTGATCAGATCAGGTAGATGTGCCAGATGAAGAAATTGACACAAGCTGAGTTCCTGTTTTCTGTGTAATTATGTATTCGTACATCTTTATATTCAAGTAAAATATTACGTATTTGGATGCTGATTAGAGTCCCTTGAAACGGACCGTCTGATGCAAGCGCTGTGTGTGTCTAAAAGAGAAAAAGGGACAAATTCCAACCCAAAGCTGCTAGTAAACCCATATGATGATAATAAAAAAGAAAAGAAAAGAAAGGAAGGAAGGAAAGAAAGAAAAAAAAGAAGAAGAAAAAAACAGTGACCAACAAGCTATGCTCAAACACCACTGTCAATCTGGTCCACGACGTCCACGCTCGTGTACGCCGCCCAGTCCGAACAAGTATTCTCGACCTTCATGGGAATCTGGAAGGCCTCGACAGCGGCCGGCTGCACGATGAACTGCATAAACAGGCCTGCGCTCGCGTGCCACGAGATGTGGCAGTGGAAGGGCCACACGCCCGGGTTGGCGGCGTCGAACTGCAGCACAATGTAGCCGTTGGCCCGGACCTGCTGCACGTCGCGGCGCTGCGGGTTCTTGGGGTTCACAATCGTCCCGTCCCAGGAGCCTGTTCCCTCGGCCAGGACGTACATGTTGAAGCCGTGGAGATGCATTGGGTGTCTTTTGGTATACATGAGTTAGTGGCGGTGGTCCTTTGACTCGTACAACAAGTGCGAGAAGGGGAAAAAAAAAAAAAAAAAAAAAAAAGAGAGAGAGAGAGAGAGAGAGAGAGACTTACGCAGCTGGTGAGGTATTGTTCACAATCAACCGCACGCTAGAGTTCGTATACAGGTTCCTCAGGTTCGCCTCGGCATCAAAGGTCAGGTTGCCCGCGTTGGACGACAGAAGCGTGGGCGCATTGTAGTCGACCCGCGCGCTCTCCCCGTCCATGTCCCACAGCGTGACGCCGGACCCGTTGCGAAAGAGGGTGATGTTGTACGTGTGCGTGTAGCTCGGGGTCGGCACCGCCATCGGGTACATGGGCACCGTCTTGCTCAGGTCATCGTTTGCACAGGTGCCTGGGTCGGGCACGTTCCAGGCGGTGCTGGTCGGCGCCTTGTTGGTGTCTGCTGATGAGTAGTAGACCGCGGCGACGGCATAGGGCTGGTAGGTGTTGGAGCAGCTGGTCATGTTGCTGCGCATCCAGTACGCCGACGTTGGTCTGCCCACGTTCGCCGTCACCAGCACGTCGGTGCGCTGTCCGACGCCCAGCGTGACGACTTGAGTCGTGTCTATTGGGGGAATGTCAGAATATTACATCTGTATAGGTCTTGCAAAGAAAAAAATAAAACTAAAATAAAGAGGTACTTCTTACAAGGTTTCACCTCGACGTAATCGTTTGCAATCACGGTGAGGGTATGGCCGTCGATCGAGAAGCGCTGCACGCTCTCGGAGCCGCTGTTGATCAGGCGCAGGCGGTGCGTCTTGCCGTAGGTGAGCTTGAACTTGGAGATGCCTGCGTTGTTTGTGCAGGGGGTTGTGTCGCCGGCAGTGACGGTGGAGCAGTCAAAGTTCATCTTGCCGTTGATGAGGTTGTTGTCTGAGTGTACAGGGGCGGTGTCGGGCGTGAGTGTCTCCTCCACGAGGGTGTTGTAGTCCTTGTGGTACCAGTCAGAGAGCATCACGGGCCCGATGTCGATGTCGTAGGCCTTGTTTGTCGGTCCGTAGATGACGATCGGCCCCAGGGCGCCGCCAGAGTACTGCGAAGAGTAGTGAGAGTGGTACCACGAGGTTCCGTACAGCTCGGCCTTGAACGAGTAGGTATAGCTCTTGCCGGGCGCGACGGGGCACTGGGTGACGCCGGGCACGCCGTCCTCCCAGGGTGTTCCGGTCTGCAGGAAGCCATGCCAGTGCAGGGAGGTTCCCTCCTCAGGGCCGGTGATGTTGTTGTGCAGGGTGACCTGGATGGTGTCGCCCCAGTTTGCCTCGATTGTCGGCCCGGGATAGGCTCCGTTGACCAGCATCACATCCCTCTGGTACCCATCAGGGGCAATCACGCCCCGGCTGATGGTGAAGTCGTACGAGCGGATGATTCCGGTGGTGGGGGACTGCGTGTAGGGGCTGGTGTTACTTGAGGTCCTGGTGCCCCAAGGATAACCGTTGGGAAGGGGGTTATTCTTTAGATATAGAGGCAGGAGGGCCGCCGACAGAGTACCCAGTAGTGACGCTCTGGCAAGGAAAGCTAGGTTAGTTCCAGGTGTGCTTGATGGTTGAGGTGAGAAACAGGAATATTCATATGCATATATCATATACACATATATATGGGGGTTGCTTTACCCATTGGTCTTGGTCTGAGCCAAGGCCTGTGTGACCCCAAACAGCCAACTGAGGGCTGTAGAGATGGCGTTGAATATGCCACTGAGCAGGCCACCGAATAAGGTCATCTTGTTTAGTAATTTCTGGTACAGTCCGAGTAAATGATGCGCTGAGAGAATGTGTCAAGAGAAAGGAACGAGGGAAGGCCGCGCTGCGGTCAGCGGAGAGGATGAAGAGAACGAGTGACAGCGAACGAAAGAAGAAGCGACTGAACGAGTGAGAGTCTTGACACGACGAATATAATTCACAACCACGAGAGGGGGAAAAAACACAGGGAACTTATCGACATTTATATCTATTTCTGCCAACTGAGCGCACTGTTAGTCCCTCCCTCTTTTCCTGTTCGACGAAAAGAGCACCAAAAAACAGCCACTGTTGCTCATGGCTGCTGATCATTGTCTGCAGTGGAGCCTCGTATAAGTCCCAACATGGACAAGACGCACCCCCTCCCGCTAGGTTCAGGTCTAGAGGCTCGAAAGAATTTAGGCCATGCATCTGCGTGCCCCTCCTCTCCTAAGCTCACGGCCATCGGCCCACAAGCTCAAGAGCACGCTGCAGCAACACGACCGAGACAGAGAAAGAGAGAGAGAAAGTAGCGCCAGGTCTGGGCACACGAGCTTATCCGACGACAATCATCTCGGCCGAAATATTTAGCAGGAGGTCCCATCAACAAACGCCACGCCACTCTCGAGCAGCCCGCTTCTCGAGCATGAGATGGCATGTAACATATAGCACCTTGCTGGCCGGTCGTCACTTTGAACCAGAGCCGAGACACACATACCGTAGTAATACGCCATGGCTGCTAGGAGGACCACATGAAACTATTCATGGCCTGCTGCGCTTTGTGCGAGGAAACATATGAAAGGAACAAAAAAAAAAAAAAAAAAAAGAGAGAGAGAGAGAGAGAGAGAGAGAGAGAGAGAGAGAGAGAGAGAGAGAGAGAGAGAGAGAGAGAACCCGCCAGTTCGGAACACCAATGTTGGAAGAACTTCGCTAAGCTACTCAGGTAGCGCCAGCGGGAAGACTAATAGCATGTGTTAGCCAGATAGGAGAGTACGAAATCTTTTCTGGGGCGCACCGCAGCCCCGAGATCCGGGAGGACGATGAGAGGGCTAATTTTAGGTAAGCCCCAGCCGAAGAGCTTGAGCCGCTTGGACGGCGTCTTGAAACCAAACAAACACCGGGCCCATCCTCAGAGCTTGCGCGCCGCTTGGGAGAGCTCAGGCAACATGAATAATAGTTACGAGCTTCGAAACGGCGCCAGTAGACGCTGCCTCTGTGGGGCAAAGGGGTGATCAGACCACAGCAGCGTCCGAGCCAATGCAGGACTCTCTCGTAAAACCGGCGGCTGGCGGATCCCGAGAAGAGAGAGAGAGAGAGAGGTTCTGCCAGAGATGTGGTCGGCCAGACTTGAGAGAGCTGCGCATGCTGAATCAACCCGTCATGTTACCTTCTCTAGAGACGGTCCCTCCTCTCACAGCGAGCTGACGTGAGACTCATAGTTCCAATTCCCTAAAACAACTTCGAGAAAGGATAAACCGAGTCTGCTGAAAAAGATTCGCAGGGATCGGAGCCGTCCGAGGAAGTATCTCGTCGAGTAAGAGAGGGTCCTGACCAAGACATTCTGACGCCACCCTGACGAAAACAAGATATCTGCGTGTAACCCCATGTTGTCGACACCTTGGCCGATATCGTGTCGGAAGAACGCCGTAAACGTGGGACTGCATGCGATAAAGAACAGCCCATGTTATCGTGGCAGGCCAAAAAGGCGAGCTGAGGCGCCTCAGGACTCACAAAGTTCTTCATAGCGCGCACTATTAGCAGTCCGTCTACTCAGCCAGCGCTAGGGTCGCCTGCAGGTGGACAATATATATCCGGGCTCCCCATGGGCCAATCCTGAACCTGGAGTCTTCTGTCCTGAAGGTCTGCCTCGGAAGGACACGATCTCTCCGGTCGTGCTATTGATCTTGAGACGTGGCGTGCATGGCCGATCGAAGCCAGAGGAGGGTTACATGCAACCCAGGGCGGACTAGGAAGTTTCCCGAGAAGGCAGTCTCCTCGTCATGGCAATGACGGTGCACCTCCACCTCGCGAAATATCCTGCCTCCAGATGTTCCTGCTTGGGGCCCAAAGCGGGTCAGCCTGGTTCTCTCAACATGATTTGCGCTCACGCTCTTCACGAAGCATATTCTGTCCAGGCACATGTGAAAGTGTGAATGAGTTCATTTCTTTTTTCTTTTTTTTTTCTTTTTCTTTCCATTTGATGATTAAGAGCAGCATCCGATGACTCCTATGCCGAGCGCCGCCCGCCCTTTTGATTTGTTGGATATACATTGTCGTTATACATAACAGCTGAGGACTGCGAGTCGATCCAGCTCGGTGTATCTTCATCTTGGTCAGGCGCGCCTCGTTCTTTTTACGACTGGTTTGGCTTTGGGAAAGGCGCCCGATGAGATGCCGCCATGATGATCGGACTTCGTCGAGAGTTCGCGTAGGCTTGTTGGACGATGGGCGAGGCGTCGGTCCGGATGATACTGCCGATGGACATGAAAAAGCTGCGGAGTAGACGTGTCAGTCAACACAACCTCCTCTCTCTCTCTGTGTGGTGGAATGGTTCCCCTAAGACGTACCCGAATGTTGCCCCTGATGCTCCCATATACTGGCCAAGTGTCCTCATTATGCCGTTGGGCCCAGCGCCGTACCGAAAAATGCTAACTGTTCCTACAGAGAGATTGTGAGGACTTTGGTGCGGGGCCGGAGACAAAAGGCAAAAGGCAGACGGAGATGTGGTCCATCTCACATACCATAAATGAAGCCGATGATCACTCCAACAGCTGTTTTGGTACCATCAGAAGTCTGTCAAAAACCTTGGAACCAATGGAACGACAAGAGAGACATACTACCACCCATCATGGCACCCATCTTTGCTGCTTCGAATTAGCCATACTGTGGACGCAAGCAAGGATTATGTGTCTGTAGGAAGGGCCATACCCTTGTCGATGTTGGAGGGGCCAGCATGGCCAGTGTTGACTGGTACTGGCATGGTGTTTGTTTCTTCTGAGGCCCTATGTGTTTGGTGGTGAAGCTGTCTGTGGTGGCAGGCTGAACTCGAAGTTCGGAAAATCAGAAGCTTGGACTTCACTTGTTCACCTTTTAGGGTGGAGCGTGGATGGGGTGACGAAATGGCCTCTCCCCGGGTGCCAACCCTTTCCCCAACCTGTCAAGCCACACCTGTTCTAGCGCCCCTCCCTGTTTGTCTCTCCAAACCGACCTGTGGCTTGACAGCAAGTGTGGCTTCAGACTGAAGCCTCTCCTATCCAGCAAGTCATTGTGCTTGTACATTGTTTTGGGGGATTTGATATGAAAGATCCACATTTTCTTGAGAGTGAATGTGGATAGATCTCCTGATTAAACCCTAGAATCTGCTTGCTTCCAATATTTTGCATCTTATCTTGAGAGGAAGGTGAGATTTTCTCTGGGGGCGATGTTCTGCTAGGCATTCAATGTTGGTACATGTCCCCTGGTGGATCTGCCCAGGGCCTGAAGCCTGTGGATGGACAGTAATGCTAGCGTTAAGCGCCCATCAGTCCAGGGGATTTGACCGGTTGAGAGGCGAGAGGACCACAGGAACTGCTGACAGAGCAAATCACCGCCCCCAGAGCCCAGCAGTGAGAGAGCATGACAGCCAAAACTTGGATCCCGCCCACTCACTACTACTGCCATTGTCAAATCCAAACAGCGCAACTCGGCATCCTCATTTTCTATACCATCAACCAAGGCCCTCCTCAGCCCAGTTTCAATTGACTGGTAAGTCTGCCTGCCTCTCCCCAAGCAGGAGCTCTCGTCCTGAGGCACCCTCTGTTCCCCTATGGCCCTCCCCCTTTGCGCTCGTGATCTGGCCGCGTCGTTACCCAGCCGATGACCTCAGGGCTAAAAAGGCTAACGTCCACATCAACTCCACTTCCAGCGCCAGCCACAGCATCTCCAGTCAACAGAGTCCCGTGCTCTCTACCATTTTATTCCTTCCAGAGAAAAAAAAAAAGGTCGAACCAGCCTTCGACCTGACGACACGCATCTGCGCGTCCGCCGACCGCGGACCCTCGACGACCTTGTTTCTCTCTCTCTCTCTTTCTTTCTCTCAACGGCGATCGCGACCGCGACCCCGTGGCCATACATGGTAGCAGACCCGGGCGAGACGATACCTGCGACAGCCCACAATACCGCCCTCGTCCCCTTCGCGCGACGCCTCGGCCTCGTCTCATCGACCAGCCGCCCTCTCTCTCTCCCTCCCCCTCTCTCATCTGCCATAGGCCTCTTCGCTTCAGTCCTTCCTCATGACTGCTGTCGCTAGCCCTCCCAGTTTTGCGAACATCAACCGGCCGGCATGGGGGCTTAATGGTGGCCAGTCTCTCAGCTCCGTCAACTCGGACGACGTCAGGGGCGCCTTGATGCCGCGAAAAACGATCCCGCGGAACAACTCCTCCTCCTCCATCTCCTCTACCTCCTCCATCTCCTCCTCGTCCACCGCCGTCAGCAGCACCAACGGCCAGACCAACGGCGTGACCGCGCAGTCTGCATCAGGCGAGCTCGGCGGCTGGCCCAATGCTGCACCACGAAAGAGGCCACAGGGAAAAGGGCAGTGGAGCGCTCCGAGGCTAGAGAACGGCACAGAGCTGGGACGGATGCCGTCTGGTCGTCCGCAGCTGACCAACGGCCTGAACGGCGCCTCGCCAATGTCCCCGGCCCCTATGCTACAGTCTCCAGCCCAGATGGCACCCCAGAGGCCGGCTGCCGAACCCCTGACCCCAGGGCGGCCGGTGCTCTATCTGCTGTCTCTCAACGGCACGTTCGAGCGCAAGACGATCCAGGTCCCATTCTACCCCGAGACCCTGCGCGTTGGCCGGCAGACCAACAACAAGACGATACCCACTCCTCTAAATGGCTTCTTTGACAGTAAAGTGCTGTCCCGGCAGCATGCAGAGATATGGGCAGACCGCCAGGGCAAGATCTGGATACGCGACGTCAAGTCCTCCAACGGCACCTTTGTGAACGGCTCGCGGCTCTCCCCAGAGAACCGCGAGTCGGAGCCTCACGAGCTCCAGTCCTCGGACCACCTCGAGCTCGGCATAGACATCGTGAGCGAGGACCAGAAATCGGTCGTACATCACAAAGTCGCGGCAAAAGTGGAACACGCCGGGTTTCCAAACCCTTCCAACAACCTCTTGGACATGAATTTTGGCGACCTGGATCCAGCAAACGGCGGCATCATGATGCAGCAGGGCCCCGGCATGCCGTTCAGGGGCAGGACCGGCAGCCAACCGTCGCCTGGCCCAAATGGCCGAGGGCTTGTCGGTGCAGCAGCGCAGATGATGAACAGTCAGGCCAACAACATGGCCTTCAACAATCGCGCTTTTATCAACACGCACCCATCGGCTGAGTTGATAGTCAAAAAGTTACGAGTGAGTGGTCCTCTCCTCTTGACACCACACCGCGATGACTAACGACGAATGTACACAGAACGAGATGCGAAATGCCCGCCAGCAGGCACAAGACCTGTCCCGTACCAGCAAATTCTTAGATGCGCTTTTGTCAAATGAAGATATCAAGAACCAGGAAAAGATCGACGTCCCGGAACCGCCCAAGCCAGCAGTTGTTAATGGGAACTCTCTTTCGTTCCGATCAGACGCCAAAACACGATTTTCCGACCCGCCAGCTCCCCCGCCCCAACAGCCTCTGCCTGAGAAACCCGACTCCGCCAGGGCCCAGGGTGACGTGCCTTCTCTGAAGCGCGCAACAACCGAGCGGCCGAAGCCTGCCCCCACGAGCACATCACCTGTCCGACAGGACAATCTGAGTCAGATCATCCAGCTGACAGAGGCACTCCAACAGCGCCAAGCGCGAGATAGACAGCCAGACCGTCAAGATGCGAGACCTGGAAGAAATGCTGCAGAGGGAGAGGGAGGCACGCGAGGCCGCCGAGGAGCTCGCGAGACGATTAGAGGACGATGTCCAGCTGCGCATGAACGGGTCAACAAACTCACATATTGAAGACAAGACATTAGAAGACGCCTTCGAGCCGCTGTCGGACAACACCCCTGTCGGGCCCAAGGCACCAGAGGAGAACGTACCAGTAGTGACGGAGACAAAGGATGAGAGGACGGCATTCCTGGAAACACAAATCGATCAGATGTTGTCCGAGGTGAAGGGGCTGCGGGAACAGGTCGAGGTGTACAAGAAGCAGGCAGACCATGCAACCGCAGAACGGGATGCGGACCGTAAGACGTTGGCAGAGATGGTGCAGCTGATTCGGCAGAGGGACGAGGAGGCAGCGGCCCTGAAGGCAGCAGCAGCTCGGGCTCGGGCTCGGACGCGGTCCAGGTCCAACGGCAGGGAGCGGGGTTCGACTATCACAGCGGTCAGGGACGCCAGCCGCGGCCGACATGCGTCCGGTATGGGGAGCGAGTCTGGCCTCGACAGCATTGCAGAGGGCGAGGGCTCGCTCGATGACAAGCCGACGCTGTCCCGAGCCAACACCATCACACCCACCGCGAGATCACCGTCAAAAGAGCAGTGTCGGGCCAGGCCATCACAGAATCACTCCCGTATGCTTCGATGCTGGGCGTGGTCCTGATAGGCATGGGTCTCATGGCCTACATCAACGGCTGGCAACCGCAGCCTCGTCTGCAGGATCGATGAGACGTAGTTGGGAGATGGTCAGGGGCGTGCGTGTATTGGGAAGGGGAAGGAGTTTTTTCTTTTTATGAACAAAAAGCAGAGCATCCGTGTACATTTTCTTTTTCTTTCTTTTTCCTTTGACCCAACTGGCATCCGCATGAGCAGCCACAGATGATAATTTAGGGTTGTATCTTTCCATACCTCGCTGCGTATCTTGATGAAACTAACCCTTAATAACGCCCTGGTCTTGTGTACGCCGAAAGGAGCTTGCCTACTGGTTATCGTTCCTCTACGAAACTGGGGTGGTATTGTGGATCCGAGCTGAGGCGACTCTTCTCTCTCTCTCTCTCTCTCCTTCTTCTCTTTCCCTTCGCAAGGCAAGCTGAGTCGTGAGCGGACGGAAGCCGTCAACCGTGCCGTGCAGGCTGTGGTGTCCACGCCCCGTTAGCAGCGCAGCCAGTTTAGGTCTATCTTTAGCTGCACGGGCTCCCTCGAAAGCCTCCTTCAACATCGTCGGCCAACAACACTTTTATGTGCAAAGCCAAACAGAAAAGAGAAAAGAAGATGAGAAGAGACCAACAAAAGAATCAAGCCGTCAACAAAGGTCCATCTGGCCTGGAGGCTAAGATTTGCGCCAGAGGCCCAGAGGGAAGGGCCCCGGGGGTGGCATTGGGGGCGGATGACGGACATGGAAGATAATTAGAACACTCTCGAAGATTACGAGTCACAGCTGTAAGACGTGATCATCTACATATGCAAATTAGGAGAACAATCTCATCCTCGAGGTTGCAAGGCTAGGGACCCCAGGCCACGTGTTAGAAAGCCGTTGTGTATTAGACGATTTATGTATTTCGTCCCGATAAACGTTTCGCCCTGACTAGCTCGTCTATATATGTTTTAAAATCGTGATATTAATATTCATATTTTATCCTATGAATTGTTCGATGTACTGTAGCACTCCACTGTACTTTTAAAAGCCTCGAAACTCGCGGTGTTAACCTGCCGGCCGAGATTTGCATGGATTTCCCTTTCCTGCGTACTTACTTACTTATTGTGTCCGCCCGATCTCGTCCTACGATTTACTAGTTATAATTAGAGTCTTGCTTGCTCCCTTTCAGATGACCTAGCTATGCTCTACAAAAGAAGCCTTCTCGGACCCCAATATGCGGTCACGTCCTCAAATATTCAGTCCAACCCCCTCCTGATGATCATGGCCAGGTTCAGCAAGGGGAATGAATGCTGTGCAGGTTGATGAATATATTCTATCGACTGTTCTCCAAAAAGAAGGATAGCCCACACAACCTCTTGATCCTCCTTGACCTAATGTCTTCCGAGCCTAACGTCTGCCCCAAAATTGGGCTGGCTCCGTACTATGGAGCCAACAGGTGAGATCCTTACGCGAACCAATGATGTTCCTTGCATAAGGATTTGAATATAAAACTTAAGAGGTAATATAGGGAGGGATGAATGCAATATCTATGGCCCAACCACCGCCATTAACCATGGTTACAGGTTACACCTGAGTAACCACAAGGAAAAGAATAAAAGGATGTGTTGGTCTACTGCAGTGATACCTCCAGCTATGGAATCCTTTAGTTGGCTCAATTTCTTGCTCAGGTAGGACCTTCCCGTCGATATTGGAGTGCTGATAAAAGTTCAATGTGTTCACATGTAATTTAGATGATGGATGTGAGGCGTTGGCCAGCCTTGATAGTTTCATGCTAAGAGGTCAACCTAAGTAAAGCCCAAGCGAGATGTGTCTGAGCGATAATAGCATCTACTGTAGCTAGTAGGCAGACTGGGAGGCTGGGAGAGAAAGAGAGTGGCTCAAGAATAAATACCGACAGGAGCAGACCTCACGTGACCACCCAGGAAAGAGACACACGTTGGGCTGTCTGTACAGGTCATCCCGAGGTCACCAGCATTGTGCATGAGGAGACTGATAGAGTAGCTGGTGGGCCCCAGATAGAATCTTCTCTTGAACGTTCCTTCCAAGGTTTCGGATCTCTTACTATTCTATCCGGGACAAGGATGTTTATCTGTTTTCTATTTCAGGTCTCTTCAGGTTCGGCTTCGGTCTCGACTCCTCGCCTTATTACAACGGGCGCTGGACCTGACGGGATTCAAAGCATCCTGCTGTCGGGTGACTCATATTTAACAAGCAAGATGAAATGACAAACATGACTAACTCCCTATTATTGCACATTTTGCAAGCCAAAGTCCTTTACAGTAGCCACAAGTCGGCTGCACAAAAATTAGGCCGTAGTCTAGTCCGGTCCACGTTGGGGGCCTTGTGCATTTGCCACGCCGTGAGCACGCTGGACATTTAGCCATATGGATGGTAGGTGGAGTCAGCCTGCAGCCATATTATGCTGAGGATTACGCCGCCCAGGCCAACTTAGGGGTTTCAGCTCTCGGGTAGGGCTGAGGAAATGGAAACTGAAGCAGCACAGACAAGGTTACTATGCATAGTAACCATGGAGAACTAATATCAAGGACAAGCCAATCACATAAGGGGCAGGAAACATTTTTTTTTATTAAATTTTTTTTTTTTAAAAAAAGTCGTGTTGTAGACCAAGAGTGGAGAGAGAGAGAGAGAGATGAAATAGAAAAAGGCGTCCTGGCCAAGATACACTTGCAATGCTACGTTGTCGGCAAAATAATGCCGACCGAGTGCGCTGTCCCCTCTTAAAACACGATTGAACACCAAAAAGCCTGCGTTCTGCGTAATGATTAACCATCGACTTCAACTTTGAGACTGATACAAAAGCGGCAGTTATAGGGGTTTCCGATATGATTTGAGAACCAACATACATACCTCGCCGCACGTCATCAGCTTATGGTGGCTATATTCATGCATACCTATGGATTTCACCTCCAGGGCTCGGCTCTGAGTGGACGAATGCTCGACGGCAGTTGGAGGCCCCCTGCATGCGCAGAGGGGCTAATTCGCCCGTTACCACTATAATATCGACGTTGGCTCTGCGCAAGCCGCTCCCCTATCGTCATATAATTAGTGTGGCTCGGTCCACTTGCCCCCCCGCCTTCTCTCTCTGCTTCTGTAAAAGGAAGGGGAACAGAAGGACCAAAAAGTAGTCTTCTTGGGACCCACTCCCAGTACAAACAAGCCTGCTATTATGAGGCAGAGAATCTATGTGACTCCTCTTGGGAGGAAGAGAAGAAGGAAAGAAGGAAAGAGAAGAAAAAAAAAGGAGGGGGGAGGGGGCACGCATATTACGGGACCCATATTTCACTGTTCTGAGAGGCTACTGCATGTGCTCTATTCTCATTCTGAGGATGTAGATGAAAATGCTGCACTGCAAAAAGCCCGATTTACCTCCACCCCCTTTTATCACTAACGACGCCCTATACTTTTCACAGAATCCGGCGCCGAATTCTCACTGAATCTTCACAGACATGGAGAACAGATATCAACCCTCGATCCTTGCTATACATTATCGCCCCATATAGTATGTCCCCCTTGGCAGCAAGTCTTTTGCAACTCTGCGGGACCCTTCTTGGAACACACACACACACACACACACCCTTCCAGCATCACAGGATAGGCAGCGCATTCTCTGCCTAGCGCGATATCTCTATCGCATCGTAGTAGGGCTTAGGCAAACGGGCCAATCACCATATCCAAGAGCGCTGGTTGTCACAACCGCTTCAGGCAGCCAGTGTCTTGTTTTTTTTTTTTTTCTTCTTTTCTTTCTGCCTTCCTGAATGAGTTGGTGATGCATCCAACCAGTAGACACTAACGACAAGTTGGCCCAGAGAATTCTCTTAAAATTATACTGTTGGTCATGAACTTATTACATCATCCAACGTCCCGTTGGCGAGGCCAGCCTAGCCTTGCTCAAATTGCGTGTAGGCGGCTCACTGAACAGCGGGACTCACTTCCACTTTCTTCAGGTGTGGGCACGACGTCACTTGACGAAGAGGTTTGCGTATGAACTTGGTCTGCCTGTCCAATGATCTCCCAGTATTGTGCTTCTCGACTCCAACCATGATCCTGTTCGAAACCCCTCCGGAAGCCTGTCCTGCCCCCAATGAGACACACCACGTTCTTCTTTGTTTTACAGTCATCTACGGAGAAAGAAAGAAAAATAAGCTCAGCCACACCAAAACCTCAAAGGCCGGGTAATAGTCTGAGAAGGATCACGAGGGTTATGATGACTGGTAAACCGTTCTTCAGGGAATGCGCCGTCGAGGGACTGGCCGTACCAACTGGTCCACGTTGGGCCAACAGACGGCGAAGGAATCCGGTCCTCGCCCAACGGACAACTATAACGATCCTAGCCGGAGGGCACCATCCCTATCCTATGATGATAGCCGGCCGTAAAAGATCGTCGGCGTCGAACACGATACACAGGTATATATATAAGGGCAGCTTGGGTTCGTTGTCCAACTAGGTTCTGTCCAAAACCATCAGCCAACTTCACTCTTCTCAGCCATAATCCAGACCAGAAGCGACCTCGTCCTGCTTTGCAAAAGCCCAACCTGCATCTTGCGATCTTTCACCCGTGTCTTTGACCTAAACCCGAATCATCACCACCAACTATGAAGCTGCCACTCATGTCTCTGGCTCTGGCCCTCGTCGCCAGCTCGATCTCGATCGCCTCTGCTGCCAACCCGTGGGAGAAGCCTACTGTACCGCGGGCACCCCAGGCAACAAATGACGGGAGCATCAACTTCAAGCCTACTGTACCGCGGGCACCCCAAGCAACAAATGACGGGAGCATCGATTTCAAGCCTACTGTACCGCGGGCGCCACAAGCTACCAACGACGGCAGCATCGATTTTTCAGACACCATTGACATCGCCAAGGCGCAAGTGCCTAAAGCGAGTGCAACGCCCGCGGTCAAATTAGTCTTTCTGGACGCCACTTTTGATGCTGCTGGTGCTGCTGTTCTTGAAAGCCTCAAAATTACGGTCGTGGCATCTCCAGTTCAAGTCACAAAGCCAATGGCCACAAACGACGGCAGACTCGACGGGACCTCTCCGGCTGCAGACAGGACCTTCGACGACGTCGAGGCACCATGTGCAACGAATGATGGGCGGCCGCTCTCGTCGCCACCTCTGTCGATCATGGCCCCCAACGCGAAGCCTGCTCGCACGAGGCGAACAGCGGCATCGGGGATCACCTGGCCCACCAAGTCACAGGTGGTCGGGCTCCTGGCGGCGTTGGCGCTCATGTGCCCAACCAAACTTTCTGTCTCCCGGATGTCACGCGTCGCGGGGTTCATGACAAGGACAGAGGCATATTAGCAGTGGCCTGAGTATTATTGTATCACGATACCAATGTCTAACGGGATGCGGCTGGGTCCGAGATTTCTTTTTTGGGGGTATTCGGTCAATAGATTAGAGCACACATACTCCTTCACAGAGAGTAGAGGACGCAAGTCCGCTTACACATCATGGCGCTTGATTTCACTTCAATTCCAATAGGGGGAAGAGGGGGAGGGGGTTCTTTGTTGTAGACTAGCTGTTTGATCATATTTTGGTGTTATTTATAGAATAGAATGTACAAATGAGCGAGATTTCCTTGCAGATTTGATATGAATTACTTACATGGTACTTATTATTTCTTTTGACTTTAGAGAGATTAATGGAGTCAATCTAGTCTTGTGAAAGAATGTAAGCACTGAAGGTCATTACAAGAAGCCTAAACAATTGTTGTACTCTGTACTGCTGAGTGAACAAAAAAAGATATCAAGTCAAAGTGTCCTACAGTCTACAGACAGTACTCTCCGCCTCCTAGGAAATATATGAATGCTTCCTTATTGTTCCTGAGAGAGCTTTCGGTACGGTCAGGGAGTCTGCCTCCTCCTGTTTGCTGCTTTCCATCCTCAGAGGCTTTTGTCAAAGCTACTGGACGACCTAGACCAAAGCAAGCCGTGTCCCCCTACTGTAATAATAGACGTCTTATTTTTATGTAAGGAAGACCACCAAAACGACGTCATCACGACGCGCTTGTATGCTGCCGGAGTATCTGCTCCACAAACGACGTGCCCGCAGCACCAGCAGCAGCCTCATCAGTCTTGAAGGTCGTTTTCGTCCGTCATTCCAATCGTTCTCCAGAACTGGGCTGGCACTGATGTCACTCCCTGCTCAGAAGTATCGAGATGTGACTTTACCACCACCCTTGCTTACCTAAGTAGCTAGAAATGCCCAAGAGCTTCGGGATTCCCTGAGCTCCTCCTCTCTCTCTTTCTTTTAACACGGTTGCTCTCGTCTTGGTCTGACATTCCAGCCAAATCTACAGCAGCTCCATACTTCCACATGAAAAGAGAGCTCTCTGAGGGCTTGTGACCGTCCATCTTCCCCAGCGCCATCAACAATCACGATGATTCCAGCAACAAGATCCCTTACGCGCACCGCGCTGCCCCGAGCTGCAGCCCGCTCGGCTCGCGCGCCGCTTCCTCGTGCCCACCAGGTCCGCCTGCAGTCCACCACGCCCTCTTCTTCCTCATCATCGTCATCGTCGTCAGGCGGGTCTGCTCAGTCGCCGTACCTGGCAGGCGCCGTCGGCGGTCTCGCGGCCGGTGCTGCGCTGTACGGCATCTACCTCGTCAGCCCTGCCGGCAAGATGTCGCGGTCCATCAACAAGACTACCAAGGAGGCACAAAAGAAATACAAGGAGGCTGCAGCCAAGTTCCAGGAGTCCACGCCGGACGCGGACCAGACGGTCAGCTACATCAAGGACTTGTGCTACAGCTACGTGGGCTGGATCCCCGGCGGCCGGCAGTATGTGGACACGGCCTTCAGGGACTACGAAAAGGTGCGCAGGAACCACAAGGACGAGGCCGACGCAATCCTCAAGGATGCATATGACCGCTTCAAGGAGGTCAGCAGGGGCGGGCTGAGCCTGGACACGGCGAAGAGGGGCCTGGACGTCCTCGCGGACGTGGTCAGGAAGGTGGCCGAGCTGGGCAGGGACGCCGCCGGCGACCTGCTCGACGAGCACCCCCAGGTCAAGGACAAGCTCGGCGGCAGCATCGACCAGCTCAAGCAGCTCGGCGAGAAGCACGGCCCCGAGGCCAAGAAGCAGGTCGACGAGGCATGGAAGCAGGTGGCCGACATCGTCAAGGGAGGCTTCTCTGCGGAGGGCATAAGCAGGGCCAAGGATCTCATCCAGGACAAGATGGAGCAGGTCAGGAAGATGGGGGACGAGGCCTGGAAGAAGGGCCTGGAAGAGGCACAGCCCCTCCTGGACAAGAACCCCCGCATCAAGGAGCTGATCGAGAAGAACCAGGACGCGCTGAAGCAGGGCAATGCCAAGGAGCTGTTTGACAAGGCCCGCAGTGCGGCCAAGAGCGGCCAGACGGGTGACCTGGAGGGTTACGTCAACCAGGCCGTGGACAAGGCCAAATCGGAGGGATCCAAGGTGGCAGCTGGTGCTGGTGCTGGTGGCGGCGGCTCATCAGCAGGGCTTGAGCAGTTCCTGGACAAGATCCCCCGCGGGAGCGAGATCCTGCCCAAGCTGCAGCATCTGAAGGAGGTCGCGGAAAAGCACACCGACGAGAGCGAGAAGCTGGTCCGCGAGACCCTGCAGGAGCTCAAGCAGGTCCTGGAGAGCAAATCCGCCAAGGCCAAGGAGATCTTGGACAAGGCCAAGAAGGAGTCCTCGCATTAATTAGAGTGCATTGCATACCCTTTATATCAGGGCTGCTTGTAACTAGACACATCATATGTGTTCTTGACTTCAAAAAGTACGGCGTCTCGGAAGCGTGATAATTCGTGGGAGAGGGAGTCCAAAACCATCACTAGGCCGAGCTTAAAAATCGTTCAAATTCATGGAAGTGCAAGATCTGCTAAGCACTATCTCTCCCCTGAAGTTGATGGACGGCCTGACTGCGAAAGTGATGAAGTGTGACTAGGCTGGACCTAGAATGGCTTCTTGCAACGCATGCTTCATCCACCTACCTTGCTACTGCTGCAGGACTGAGCGTTCCCCTGTCTCTACCACCTCCCAGCCTAGTCAGGCACTATTAATACGGTCTTCTCTGGACAGGATTTGTCTCCCACCGTCTACTCATACCAAGCGGTCAGATTTTATATGAGTACTTAATACTCGCAGTGCTGCAGTGCTGCAACAGGTTTGTCTGGGAGAAGAGTTTCGTGATTTTACTATAAACTGCTATGCCGGAATCTAATATCTTGACCAGCTCTTCGACCCCAGGCGGTCTATGATCGTACCAATTAGGGCCTTCACTTCTTGGTCGGTAAAGGAAGAAGTTCTGTTGCAAACGATGGTGGCACCAGCATGAGGTTCAAGACAGGCAGGGCCTGGCTGTCGGAGTCAACGCAGACCTTGAGCGCCTCTACAGAGCTGGTGTCGGGCTGCAAACGACGAGAGAAGACCCGGTCGAAGAGCTCGTACGTAGATTCACGTAGGCGGTTCAAGATTGAAGTTGGACGACGCTCAGAAGCAGCGATGGCGACGGGATTGA
Organism: Immersiporthe knoxdaviesiana; assembly: GCA_021117315.1. Classification (NCBI taxonomy): domain Eukaryota; kingdom Fungi; phylum Ascomycota; class Sordariomycetes; order Diaporthales; family Cryphonectriaceae; genus Immersiporthe; species Immersiporthe knoxdaviesiana. The sequence continues at coordinate 3,154,137 of CP088210.1, forward strand.
TGGTAACACTGGGCTGCTCGCGGCTGGTGTTGATGGTCGGGTCTTGGTTATGGTTGTGGTCACAGTTCGCCATTCCGGGTTAATTGTTGGGTAATACTCGGGCCATCGGGTGTGCCAGAACCGATAGCAGGTCCATTCACAACAGATGGAGCTGACATTGTGGATGTTGAGCAAAACTTTGGTGTCTTGCCGTCGCGGTGCAACATGGAGTCCAAGGGGTGTTGTGTGTGTGAAGCTGCTGTGGATATCAGTGGGTGGAGAAGGTTGAGCCGGTCTTGAGAATTTGCAGGTAGATAAATATGGCCTCTCTGCATGTGCCTTGCACATCAGCACACTTTTCCTTGTTAGTTAGTGCTGTACATGTGCTATGAGAATTCACCTTGTTGCTATTTTGGCTGCCTGCCAAGGTTAATTAGTGTGCATAGTTGGATGAGCTCCTCAATGACTCCCTTGACAGGACTTTACAAAATGGAATAAAGAAGTGACTGGGCCAAAGAAGCAGGCCTGCTTCCCCCTTCTTGTTTTAGAATATAGAAACACTTCGAGGTCCCCAGATAGTAAGCCATGAAGTCGTCTTGATCCAAGGAACTGCTTATGAGTTCTGCACTGCCGTGAGGTCCCTTATACTTGCTATTGAGACCTGGAGAATACTCGGAGTCCTGTGGGGGTGGGTGTACCCACAAGAGACGACATCAGGTCAAGCTCTGAAGCAGATCTGGAGACTATGTTGCATTGCCCCTGTGGTCTCTGCATAAATCACTTGGTTCACGTGAAAAGAATCTTCACAGTACGACTTGTCTCAGAAGGGCTTTGAGATCCTGGGTGTGTGAGAGGACCATCATGCGTGGTATCAACTTCAGCGGGTTTAGTTTATTTTAGGCATGAATGAGCGAGAATTGGATTGCAGCGCAACCTTGTGGTTTTATTCTGTCTCTCAGTGACTTGCAAGGTCACTCCTCTCGTCTTGCAAGCCGAGAAGCAGAAAAGGAAGCATCTGATGAGTAGGGTAAACGATAACACTGTACTCGCACAGCCCTTCTTCAAGGACCAGACCCTCCCACCAGCAGCGAATTCAGGGAAGATGTGTATGATCATGCTACACCACATCTGCCCAGGGCACAGAGGAGATAGGGTCGCCGCAAGGAGGGCAACAGCGCCTGGGGCATGGTTCAGCACTTGGTTCAAACCCACAGCGACCGGCGTGATCCTCGCCGGCTCTCGTCGGTTCTTTCTGTGTCTTCCTTCTCATATGTGTCCTTGGCTCCCAATGAAATTGACAACACGATGATGGGCCGCACAGGGCGAGGCACCCCGTGATCCGTGTCCATGTTTTTAACCACAAAGGCAACGGGCAGGCGATTTGGGGATGTGCTGCTTACCCGCACAGGCATTTACCGCAATTTCCTTGTACGCACCTGTCACCACAAAAGAAGAAATGAGAGAAGATCAGTACCCCGAAATGTGTAATATGTTTGGGCGGTCGACGATGATATGTGTGGGCATCTTGATAACTCACGCGAGGATCGCTTCACACTGTTTGCGGCTCCGATGGCCTGCGAGAGGATTGGGAGTCGTGGCAGCCGGGGACGCCTGGACGAAGGCAGTCAGGCCGGTGAGGGCCAGCGAGGCTATAGTGACGAGATGCATGCCGAGAACCGATCGAGTAGTGATTATGGTGAGAGAGAGAGGGGGTGGAGAGTCTGGCAGAGGACTAATAAAGATTAAGCAAATGGATAAGGGGAAGAGATGGTGGTGGTGGTGGAATGAGAGGTGGAAAATAATCTTCAAGGTCGATGGACATCGCATTCCAGCCTCTTTATACTTGGCTGCAAAGATAGCCTACGAAAAAAAGAAAAGAGGACAGGCCATCTCTGTAGAGGGGTTGCTCGTATATCGGATCAACGAGTGCAGTCGTTCGGCTGCAAAGATGACCGGCGCGCTGGCCACAGGTCGATCCTGCTGGGAAGCCGCAGCTTACAAAAGTGACGAAGCTCGACCATTCGAGGAAATGTGCCATAATAGTGAGCTCCGTCTATTGAGAGGCTTCAACGAGGCTGTCGCTCAGAAAAGTGAAACTCAGGCGAGCACTATTGGTGAAATCCTGTCTCAGAGGGGCTTCAGATGCTGATTGTTCACCGTGATCCGTACATACCGAGATGCTATATCGACAAGATGACAGGCTTATACATGACGTGGGACTGGCTCGTCTGGTTGGGACCTAAAGGCAGCTTGACAGCTGGTTCTCAAGACAGAAATCGGACTTGTGCCCGATATGATTCATAAACCGGGTCGTGAGAGCTCGAGGACATGTCAAGAAATCACAGTTGATAGCAGTAACAGACTATAGTAATTTACCTAGCACCGTCAAGGCCATGTTTGAAACTTGTACATAGAGAAGTTCGGAAAACGGGAAGCCTTTTGAGGTGCATCAGAAAGCCAGCCTCACACCTACTAGTGAGGCCCAACTATTGGGCACCCACGAGGCTGTGCGGGCTTGTCGAGGTCTTGTCTGGACCGTGGTCCTAACCATATGCAGGAACACAAAAGCCAGAAGAACACTCACCTCTGTCTGTCCCGGCTGCTCAGACCACTACTCGTCGCTGCAGCCCTACCGTCGTGGCTGTGGCCCGTCACTCATGGGCGAGAGGCTACTGTGTATTTTTACAGTACCGCCCATGTCCCAAAGAGCCGCGATAGGCTATTCCTGCCTATGGCAGATACACCGATGTTGTGGTCCTCCCCTCTTTGCGACATCTTGTCTTGGCACAAGAGCCGGAGAGTATGGAGCTTCCACTGCAGAACTGAACCATGAGTCTGTAACAACGGCACGAACGCAGGGCCCAGCAGACCGTGTTGTGTGTGGACAGGTCAGAAAGGTGGCGCCACGCGTCACGTAGATTTGCGCCACCAGTCTCTGAGCCCGTAAACACCGACAACCTGGCGTTTTATTGAGACAGACGTCAGTCCTGCGCGGGGGGGGGGGTTGTTCCCTATCGGGGGCAGTTGTCATGTCTCGAGTTGAAACAAATGAGCGGTGCCAAGGAACAGTCGTCGCCATGTCTGGAATGTCCGCGAGAATAGTACAGAGACAAAACACTGATAAGGAGCCTCACAAAGTGGGTAAAAGGAAAAAGATAACAATGATACATATTGCAGAGTGTCTTTTCTTTTTCCCTTGGCAATGGCGTGAAGCTGCTGGAACGCTTGTTCCGGACCTTGCACTGGCGGGGGTCTCTTGAGATCGATCCTAGGCTCAACTATACACACTCTCTGTAATTAGGAGAGCTGTCATACTTGATGTCGCCCGCTCACGTTCTGTCGGGTCACGCACACACACACACACACACAGAGAGAGAGAGAGCTTGCCAAGCTCGACCTGGCTGGACTCAGCATCTAGGTCAGCCTCACCTCCCACCGGGGAGAGCTCGCAGCAGCAGCACGCCTCCAGCCCTGCGTGGGGCGATCCCTTCAGCCGCAATCAGAGGTTCGTCTGACCCTGGGCTCTCTATGGCGGTGCTCCCAGCCCAGTATGTGATCTGAAAGTTCTCTCCCTGTCATGGCTGTGCCTGCCACCACGTGAACGGTTGACCGAGTGCGAAGGACTGAGTGGTCATTAAGCCTCCCGAGGGGCGGTACTGTAGTTCATGTACCACACTGTATCATAGTTCATATAGTCTACGTCCGTATAGGACTACTACATAGTACTGCATACAACATGGCATTGTGCTATGTATAGCAACATGGTAGGCTGGAGTGGGAGGAGAGAGAAAACAGGTAGAAAAATCTTCACGAGTGGGGCCGACCCGACGTTCGACGCCCTGCATACCATAGTACATAGTATTCCATTCTTTGGAGCATGTGGGAACTTGGGAGGTTAAACTGAAGCGGTAGGTGCCATAGGTATCATAGCAGGTCGACTCCTGTTGTTTGTCTTCTCTCGCAAGGCAGAAACGGCGGCGGTGGCGGCGACGAACGGGGGCCTTGCTGTGGGTTGCAGCTGAAGTGGCCCCTCTGGCACCTCGGGATGAGATGCCAATCTGACCTACCCCGCAACATCAGTGGGTCCTAGAGGGTCAGAATGACCTGGAAAAGTCAGGGGTAGCAGAATAGGGGTCTACTTAGTACTGTAGGTCCGCACTATGTGCTTGATTTTGCCCCCCTTTCCATCCCTTCCTCTCTCTCTCTCTTTTTGTCTTCCAATCTGCTAAAGGGCTGTTTCCTGCAGATTGTAAAATTGCCTTGGTATCTGCTGCAGTGGAGGATGGATGGAACTGCAACATTGGTTGATGATTGACATTATGTAAAATCATTGATGAGACTTGGTTTGTGTGTGTGTGTGTGTGTGTGTGTGTGTGTGTGATTTTGAAATTAGAATGGGACTGGACTGGGCACAGGGATCAATTGAAATGCCTGTGGGCAGCTATGAGCCCTGAAAGCTGCTCAGTGCCAGCAGGATTGGAATTTGTTGTTCTAGTGGATGGTCCAAAGGGTTTGTGGGAAATGTTTGCTGCTCCTAATTTCCTGGCAGTAAACTGTCCTCTACTAGAGAGAGACAGAGAAAGAGATATTGCCATATTAGCAGTACTCAACTTTACTGGTTTACAAAAAAAGCCGCAAGGCTGGGGAGATCTGCACTTTTGATGATGGCCTTTGTTGATCACCTAGGTTATGGGCAGGACCCCCGTCTCTCCTCGTCTCTCCTCTGCTGACGCCATACCAACTATATCCATGGAGCTACTGTAGCGCAGGTCGACAGAGGTGCGACAGGCCCCAAGTACAGTACTGCTTTCACCTAGTCAGGCACCAGGCAGTGTCCTCAGGGTCATGTATGCTGCTGTAGCTTGTTCCGTCTAGGCTGTCACTCCTTAGCCTCAGGGGCACAGATGGCCTGCACTGGTTTCCCCTGCTGCGGGAAGATAGAATAAGAATAACAATGCAATAGTACCACAGTATGGGAAGTGAAAGACCCAGGGGGCAGGAATGCATGAGGTTCATAAGGGGGCTGGCAGAATTGAGATGAAGTTGGAGAGACCCTGCAGAAGGATCCACTGTGGTCGGCAGAAGGTAGAAAAAGATGGCGTCTTTAGGCTTTAAAAAAAAAACAAAAAACAGCGAGAACCTCGCACAGTGGGGGGAAAGAAAAAGAATAGAGAAAAAGAGAAGGGGATGATGAAAAGAGGGAGCCTCTCCGGAACAGAACAGGCATAATCAAGACAAGGGCATGACAAAACAGCAGACTAACAAGGACAATTACGAGTTGAATTGGAGGGTTAAGAGCAGTGGCAGAGAGAGAGAGAGAGAGAGAAGAGGCACCTGCCTGGGGCACATACCTGTACTAGTAGTACCCCCATTGTATGTACTATGTAATCCTGCATGCACACACCTCATCAAAATGTCAGCCAATCTCTGCTGTGGAATCCTCAACTTTTTGTCCTCCCTCTCTTTCCCTCTTCCTCCCTCTCTCCCTCTCTCTGACTCTCTCACTGTCTTCCGCCGCCCCCTGTGCTTGGTGCTTGACCAACATCCTCCTCCTCTTTTCCTCAGCCTACTCCAGTCCCTATAATAAACAATATTTTCTTTTTTATAATTAAGAGAAATTTTAAACCACAGGATAGGCCCTCGGATTCCCGCCCTGCTCGACCGGCTGAATCAGGGCCTAGTCAGCTCACCCCCTGACCGGCATCGAGAAATACACCGTACGATCTCTGTTCCGGAGTGCTGTCATCAAGCGATCCTAGTCTACCTTGCCCTCCCTCCCTCTCTCTTTTGCCTTGGCACTGTCACTCCTGGTTATACACCATTTTTCCCCTCTTTTTTTTTTTTTTTTTTTTTTTTCACTTTGGCCCTCGAGGTCCTAGCCTAGCGATACCCAAAAAGCATCGAAACAGCGAAGAGCCCTTGTCCCATCCCCCCTCCTCCCCCCCAGGTTTATGAGTGGTGGATTGGTGGATCAAGCAATCAAATCCGAGTTCCGACTTGCAACTCTCTCCTCCCCCAACCCAACCCAACCCAACCCAAACGTCATCCCCACACTGTCTGGACTGTCTGGCCCATCTTGGGTGCACTTCTGAGCTGTGCTCCTCTCTCTCTTTTTCTCTGCCGTCATCAAGGACTTACAGTGCTTCGTCACAAAGCCTAAAGTATCCACGCCAAGTTCTTCCGACCCGGACCCCAAGTCCCCGGCCCCGGTAGTGCGCTCCTCAATCTCTTATTAGACCACCTCAGCGGTCTTTTCTTCCAACAATTGCAAGCCACACAGCCTCCTCGACTACCTCTCCAGATCCTCCTCCCTTCGTATTCAGCCTGCACACCGAACGAGTGCGACAAATAACCGCCCACGGCCTTCAAATCCTCGATCGAGCGCTGCACCTGGCTCTTTTTTTCTTCTTCTTTTTCTTCTGGAACCTACAGCAAACCCGACCCCACGAATCTCGCCTCCCGTCACACGTTGCACCTCTGTCCAGGGACCCAAGCCGGCTGAAACGGAACGTAACCAAGGGGAGGGGGAAACAGAGAAAAAGAAAAAAAACAAAAACCCCCAACGAGGGATTGAACCGAACCGTGCCTCCGAGCAACAAGATCCTGTATATTTCAAACGGGCGATTCTCACCGGACCAGCGCCACCCACTTGCTGCCACACCGATCAGCACACAAGCCCTCTCCTCTCCGTTGTGACCGATATTACCTCGAACGCCAAGAACAAAAAGTAACGAGAGTGGGACGGACGACCTGACAGACGACGTGCTGGCACCAGCTTCAAGAAAACCACTCTGCCCCCTTTTGAATTGGGGCTAATCTGGTGGTCTAGTCGTGGTCTTGAGAGAAAGAAAGAGACAGCGGAATTGACGGTCTCCAGAGGGAACACCGACTTTGTCGCAGAGTCTCCCAAGACAACGCTCTCGCCTCTTGCCGTGGTCTCCTGCTCTCGGACTCCGACCGCTTGTACGACGCGCACACGCATCAAGTCCATCTTGTTGTAGCTGAGTCAAGCGCTGTGTTTGTGTGTGTCTGGGGCCCAGTCGCTTCCGAGCTTAGGCCTTGAGCAGTTGAATCCGGACGCGTGCCTTGGGGCTCCTAAGTGGTATTTGATCTTCGGCGAAGCGGGACAGCCCCTGAAACGATCTTCGAGGAGGGACGCGCAACTATCCACTGTTTGGCCCCTCAAAAAGGAAGAAAAGCATCCAATCCCAGCTCGACACCCGCCTCAACCTGGAAACGAAAAGAAAAAAGAAAAATGGCTGCTGCCCAACCACAACTACTAGGTAAGCAATCAAGAAAACCCCCTGCCAGATAAACAGCGATCTGCTGCTTTTTTGTATGCATATGTGGATGTGTGGATTAAGGGTTATTGTCTGTGTGTGTGTGTGTGTGTGTGTGTGTGTCTGGCATGTGTCAGTATGTCAGTATGTCGGAGAGAGACAGACAGACAGACGGAGAGAGAGAGAGAGAGAGAGAGAGAAGAGGGTGGTGCCAGTTGCAGCTCTGCATTTCTGGATATTGCCGATAGCCAGCGCAATATTCCTTTCCCCTGCCAACTTCCCAGTTTTTTGCTTTTGCCTCCCACATCCCTTTACACCCTTTCCCCCCTTTTTTTTTTCTTTCTTATTGTTATAATTATTTCTTTTCTTTGCTTCTTGCACAGAGATGAATGTCGCAGGGACTTAGAGGTTGGGTCGTGTGGGTTCTCCCCGTCTTGGCTGGGAAGTGCGCTCGGTCCTAATCAATGGGCCTGGGCTGCCTCCCTTTTTTTTCCCTTCTTTTTTTCCTTCTTTTCTTTTTTTGGCATCAAAAGGAAAAAAGAAGGGGATGGCCATTAGAAGGAAACAAGAAAGAGAGAGAGAGAGACTGGGGTGGGGGTTGGTGGCAACTCTAACCCAGACACACACACACACACACTCACACTCACACTCACACTCATGCGCACTCACACCCGCATGCTTGACAGCAGGCGCTGCCTGGCGCTGGGGTTCAGTGTTGATGGGGGGACGGTTGGGTCCACTCATACCGCTCAACCCGCCCGTGGCAAAGAGATTGCTGTTTCATGTCCCCCTATCACAGTCGTCATTTGGCATTTGCATTGCAACCCACCGTTTGCGTTCCTGACCCTTCCCTCCCCTCCCAAAACCAGCCTTACCAGAAAAAACCAGATTGCTAACCAAACCATCTTGTTTTTCCCTCTTCTTTTCCCTGCATTTTAGACGACCAGCACTCTCCTGGTCTCTCCATCAGCCTCTCGTCCAATAACCCCTTTCGCAACCGTGCAGGATCGCCGCTGCCCAAGAGCCCTTCGTCCCCTTTCGACGACCCCTCCTTTTCTTCACAGACCCAGTCACAACAACCTGCCCGACCTGTGTCAAACAACCCCTTTCTCGACCCGTCGCAGAAGCCTGCCAGCCCAACAACAACCACACTTGCACAACCACCACCCCTCATCACCATGGCTGACGACAAGGACACCACCACCACCACCACCACCACCTCTGCTACTGAGGACCTCTTTGTATGTTGTTACCCTCTGTGCCAAAGGAGAAGAAAGAAGGAAGTGTAGCGATGATTCCATCACCTTGCTGTGTCTTTTTGTCGAGGGAGAGAGAAAGACCGCAGTAGCACCCAGTTGCTGCCCAACCTTAAGCCTAAGCATCACCGGCGCTGACCTCAAATCAATCTTACCCTACAATCAGGCAAGCCTCAACATCGATGATAAGGACAAGGGCCAGAGCCCCAACCGGTCTCCTCAATCGCCCCAGGCCAACCGTCGACCCCCACCGCCTCGAGGCGAGAATGGTGCCCCTCCTCCTGGCGGCCGTCGAGGCCCCCTCCACCGGGCCACCGATCGCGCGGCAGCGTCCCTCGGGGTCCAGAGTCACCACCGCGCCGGATGGCCTCGGGCGCTGGACGGCCTTCGCGCGGTTCTGGACGGCCCCTGACCGAGGAAGAGAAGAAGAAGCGCCGCGACCACGAGCGCAGGCACCGCGACGGAAAGTCGAGCAAGGCCAGACCCCACAGGGACCACGACCTGATCGACAAGCTGGATGAGACCAACCCCTTTGGCGCCTCTCTGGGTAAGTTTCTGCTGCTGCTTGGCGGAGCTTTCAAGCTTACCTTCTCTTACTGCTCGCGCTGGCTGGCGCGTCCGTTGTTGTTGTTTTCCCCCTCCCCCTCTGAACGCGACGAGAAGCTAACGCAACCTCTTCTCTCTCCCCCTCGTATAATATAGTCCACCACGCCGGTCCATACGATGCCGTCTTCAGCAAGAAGAAGAAGAACTCTCCCCTCGAGGCCTTTGCCAAGGATTCTGCCAACATGTCCATTGGTGGCTCTGGTCCTGTCAACTCCCGGGCCGACCACTCTACGTTCATGGGCAGGGCGACCGATGAGGCGTTCGCCGACTATGGCATCTCTGTTGCGCCGCCCTCTAAGAAAGACGTGGCGCTCTTCAACCCCCACGACCGCGCCTCCATGATCCACGGCGACGAGACTGTCGGCCTCGGCAGCTCCACCTTCCTCGAGGGCACCCCGGCTGCCAAGGCCGCCGTGGAGAAGGCACAGCAGGAGAACGCCCAGAGCCAGGACGGCGGGCTGCAGCGCAAGAAGTCCCTGGCACAGCGCATCCGAGGCATGAACCGCCCCCTCGCGAGGGCTTCGGCGCCTCGGGCCGCATGACCAACCCGGAGGGCGTCTACTACCGCGACCGCCCCTCTGCCGGCGGCGGCGTCTCGAGCCCCCGTGGTGGTGAGAACAACCCCTTCTTCGCCGAGTACGAGCCGGGCAAGGACGGCGAGGAGGAGATCTCGGTCAGGAAGATGAACAGCAACAACGGCGGCCCAGCCTCGCCTCCGCTGCCCGGCGGACTCGAGCGGCGCGCCACCACCGATGCGCTGAGCGACCAGCCCAAGCCAAAGACCGGCCTCCTCGGCCGCATGAAGAGCCTGAAGGGAGGTCCTCGGTCGCGCCCCGCCGACAGAGACCTCGGAAACGCAGAGTAGGCAGACGTTCACTCTTCATTGGTCGATTGGAGTTGGGAGTTGGGGGGAGGGAGGAGGGCAGGGGGGTTCTATACCTCAGTGATCACTATCATCTTTAAGGAGCAGAATCACCATGCAGTCGACACATGCCGTTGTGCCATTGATGCCAACCAAGGATGTGTTTTACCTGGCATGATCAATCTGTCCATGTCTAGGCTAGGTGGTTGCATCAAAAAGCCATGACCTGACATTGGAAAAGGGGAGAGAGAGCCCTTGATGGTGGATCATCAACAAATCTTGTACATTTTTCTTTCTGAGCTACTGGTTTGGAATAGGCATTTTTCAGAAGTCTGCTAGGTGCCTATCTGTTTACCACACTGCTCTGGCGTCGTTTGGGGGGAGGGGGAAGGGAAGGGAACGAAGCAAAGGGATAGGGAAAGGGAAGGGGGGAACCAAACCAGCTCTGCATAGCAACAGGCTGTTTGCAGGAGCCAGAGCAAAGCAGGAAACAGGACTGAGGACTGAGAACTGGTTGAAAGATCAACAGACTGGCTATTGGTAGGGACCTGCTTCCATAATGAGTGTCAAGGCCAAGTGCTTATGAGACGAGAGCAAAACCCTTCTCTTCTTTTTCTTTCATTTTTTTTTTAAAGCACAGAAAGACGAAGGACTGAGATGTCAGGTGGGATGGACGAGGTGTGGAAATAATTACTTGTTTGTTTTGTGAATTGCTATGCCTGATGCAATAGACACACAATCTCCTTTGGTCAGAATTCAATTCAAGGGCAATGGTTAAACATGTCTGCAGAAAGAAAAGTAGTGAGCTGTGTTGGCTATCAGTGGTCTTCCTACAGGGCCTGAGCGTGCTGAATCCGGACAATGTTACCACCACAGCACGGCGGGACGCCCTGCAGTAGGCCCTAAAGAGGTGGCCCACCTGCCTACCTGGTGCATTCTCATCAAAGACCTGCCCACTAACTTGAGGGCATCAAGCTTTTCTTGTCTTCAAAAAAAAAAGTGTCAGCCTCAGCATTGGCCTTGGATGCCATCAACACTCTTCCTGCACTGGCCAGAATGGGTTAATTTAGACCAGAACATCAACTTCTTGACTCGGGTCAGTGGTGGGATGTGGTCTTCCCATGTTACAGGTGAAGCCTTTGTGTTTCTTTCCTCCTAGTGGTGTCTAATTGTCAGCCTCTCTCTCTCTCTCTCTCTCTCTCTCTCACTCGTTCTTTCCCAGTTTTGTACCTGCCCTTTTGCTTTTCTTCCACCACACTTTTTTTTTCTTTTCACGAAATAAAATAAAAGTCCAAAATCTGTACTCCATCACTCACATTGCATTCCACAAAGAACAAGATGGATACTCCTATCATGATTGAGGATGACGACAGTCATGATGACAACTACAACAGCTCCCCACAAAACCCCCCAACGGCAGCCAGACATCCTCCCATTTTCCCCAGGAAGCAATGTCAGGCACAACTTTGTTCGAAGCCGAGGCCGGACGTAGAGATGCCCTCTGGGACCAAGGCCGGGGCAACCTGACGACAGGATGCCGGGAGATTGACGAGGCTGTACTTGTGGGCGGCGGCTTCGAGAGGGGCTTCGTGGTGGGTCTCAGCGCGGAGGACGAGCGGTGCGGGCTCCTCATTGGGCTGCAGACGCTGGCGAGGTGTGTGCTGGCAAGGAGGGGAGATGGCAAGAAGTTCAGGGTTCGTATCATCACTGCGGCGTCGATGCAGCCGATGATCTGGGACCTGAAGAGTGTGCTGGCGGGGCAGATCGCCGAGCTGGGACTGGAGACGGGAGGACAAGACCAGGAAGGCGCCGCCGAGAAGAGCTCGCTCTTGGCCGAGTGCCTTGAGATGATTGCGGTCACGAGGGTGTTCGACATAGTCGGCCTGTGGGAGGCGCTGTGCGAGCTGGACCCGACGCCGCCGCCGCCAACCAGCCCGGAGGCAGAGCCGCCCTCGAGCCTGCGGGCCAGCACCGATGACGAGGTCCAGTATTCGACGATGGACGACGCCATGTCGATGGTCACGGAGGAGGACGAGATGGAAAAGATGTCGGCCGTTCCAGAGAATTTAGTCTCCAGCTCGCCGCCCCGCGAGGTCCCGAATACGAGGCGACAGTGGAGGGTGAAGCTGCCCCGGAACACACCGCCTGGTCAGAGGGAAGAGGTATCGGACAGCCAAGGAGACGATGAGGACTGGTCCTCGTCTCCGCTGGAGGCAAGGAGGTCGTCGCCGGCGATGCCTTCTGTCCAGATTGTCGAGCAGCCTGGACGGGAGGACGACCAACACACGAGCACTGCTGAGCCGTCTGGGGACCCCATGGCTCTTGACGACAACGAGAACGACGGCAGCGACGAGAACATGGCTACGACAGATCATGCAAACAAAGGTACAAACCCTGCTGCTACACTCGACCAGAATCTACCCCAAGAGCCCGCCGTCGGAGGACCTACGGCCCCTATCGGAGAACCTGCCGCCCCTGTCGGTAAAGAAGAAGACGGAGAAGAGGGACCGGTACTCTCAGACATGATACTCATCACACACATGTCAAGACTCCTTTCCAACGTCTTCTTGATGCGCCGACGCAAAATCGCCCATGAGATGATCCAGCATGTTGCCTCACACCTCCGCCACATCAGCCGCTCCCCGAATACGGCCAGCCCCTTATCATGATCCACAACTCAACCACAACCTCACGCGCCGATTCAGACTCAGACTCGGAGACAGATGGCACTGGGAAGTATCCTGAGGTGACATGGGCGATCGAGTATGACCATGATTTTGATCCCGATTCTCCAGATGAACCCGACGTTCCAGATGTTCCAGATGTTCCAGATGAACCCGAGAGGCCTGGGCCCCCAGAAGATCCATCGGATTCAACGCCCGTCAGACCCCTCGACCCGACCCTGTGCTCCATCTTTGACCAGCCCCCTTGGAACTCTCCGAAGAAGAAGAAGACATGACCGACCCGTATAACACGCCGCAGAACTCACGCCGCCGCAATAAGCCCTCCTTTGGGCTCATCTTCTCCCAAATGCTCGACATGCACCTGCTGTGCACTGAACAGCACAAGACGAAAGCGGACGCCGAGGCCATTTGTGCGCCTGACACTTCTGGTGCGGCGAAGAAGGTAGAATACGCGCAGGTGGTGGAGGTCCTGCTGGATGACATGGGCGTCTGGAAGGGCAGGGACAAGGTGCTGGACGGAGAAATAAGGGAGTCTAGGGAGCAGAACTGGGGCGCTGTTGCCATCAAACAAGATCGCACTGGGACGTGGATCGTAGATGCTTTTGAGAAGAAGGAGAACGAGCAGAAGCCAAAGGAGGTGGCCCTTGCTGCAGGTTTTGGCGGACCGAGGGTTTGAGCGTGTGTATGTGTCTGTCTCGCTCGATTCAAGGTCCTGGTGGATGGGTGGACATGCAGTGAGCGTGCATCTATCAGCAGGCGGCGTCGATAATTTTTGGAGTCCATGTTGTGACAAAGATCTCATCTTGTCATTGTCTCATGATATATTTAACAAATGTTGGAGGTTTATGGTACTGGGGCAGCTGTGCTCCACCGGCTAAACTCTGTCGTAATACAAATGCCATTCTCGGGAAATTCCCCCTCCTCCTCCTCTCCGTCCGGCGCGCATCTCCTCCCCAGGCTGACGACCTCGCTCTCGACAACGCACAGCTCGCTCTGCCGTGTTGCCGTCTCCATGTTCTGTTCCCACTCCCACGCGTCTGGTTTGGACGCGAGCTTGGGTGGCGTCGTGAGCACGGAGGGGGAGCCGCGTCCTGCTGTCGTCGGCAGAGAGCTTCTTGACGCGCCACCAGCTGTCCTTGCCATTTGGAACCTGTTCGCCAGGAAGTACCGGGTTGTTGTTGTTGTTGTTGTTGGGGTTGTTGTTGTTGTTGTTGTTGTTGTTGTTGTTGTTGTTGTTGTTGTTGTTGTTGTTGTTGTTGTTGTTGTTGTTGTTGTTGTTGTTGTTGTTGTTGTTGTTGTTGTTGTTGTTGTTGTTGTTGTTGTTGTTGTTGTTGTTGTTGTTGTTGTTGTTGTTGTTGTTATTCTTGTTATTATTGCTATTATTGTTGGGATCATCCCTCTTGTCCTCTAGTGTTGTCCTATCATGATGATGCGCAGGAAGGCAAGGGAGGATGATGGGACTCAGCACCGGCAGACAGGCGGCTATTATGCCTGCGGCGATCTCGATCTCTGTCCAGGCGACCACGGGTGCCAGGGAGTAGGTTGGATCGGACATGGTAAATGTAAGGAGAAACCTGAAACGATACGCAGAGGTGGAGACGACACTGACAAACGAAGAGTGTTAGTTTGTTTCAACATGGAATACACTTAAAAGACGGGGATACATAAGCTCACAACAGTCCTTGCGCAAAGACAACAGCCAGAGCGATCTTCTCGATCGGCCTGAGCCTCAAGCCCCAGATATGCGGGATGGGAAACAACAGGATCGCAAGATTTGTGGCGGTCGTGGAGATCATGTTGACGACCCACGTGGTCGTCTGGTCCATGCAGGTGCCAGGCAGGCTCGGGTCCCAGATCTTTTGCACGGGCACGCACATGAAGAGGTAGATAAAGGTGGCGGCGATGGCCCAGACGACAACGAACGCGCCGGTGGCCCAGAGGTAGGCCCTGGAACGAGCCGACACGACCCGAAAGATCCTGGAGAACCAAAACAGGTTCGAGATCTTGGTCAGGCACAGGTTCCAGGAGTACATGATCTCGGCGGCCAGGAGGACCTGGGCCATGCGGACGATGTGGTCGAGCTGGACCTGTAGGACGTGGAGGCCGAGGCCTTGGGAGTACATGGCTGAGATGAAGAAGCCGACGCAGAGAAGATTCCAGCACTGAGGGAGGGTGAGAAAAAAGCGGGAGGAAAAAAAAAAAAAGAAATGGTCAGATCTTTCAAGTTTCTCATATCTTTAGGCTTGAGATATTTTTATTTACCATGGACAGGAGGATGACCCAGTCATCCCACCACAAATTCTGATGCGTCAGTCGTCTGCTGACGAGACGGAGCCCCACGAGTAGGGTGGCTAAGATGGCCATCGATGAGACGACTCTGACGAGCCATGGCCGCATGGTGTTTCTGTGGTCTTCAGAGGAGGAGGAAGAGGAGGAAGACGACGATGCCGACCCCATGATGTCTGCTTTGCGTTTGCTGGCAGGCCTCGCTGGCCGCCTCGTTTTCAGGAGGGGGACAAGCAACGAGCGGCAATGACCCCTTTCTCTCTTAAGGGAACCATAGAGTAATGATGGTGATGTCAAATCGGGAGGGTTTAATAGAGGTGAAATTCGAGAATCATAGGCACACTCTACTGTACCACGTCAACGCACAGGATTGTGCAAAGGGGCATTGCGCACAAAAACACACACACACACACACACATGCGATGTTGGGAGAGAGAGAGAGAGAGAGGGTAATATAGCTCCAAATGAAATAATGTCTCAAGCGGCCTCAATGCCTGATACCCGATCACATTGTCCACCACACTCACTCGCTCTTCCGCGCCGTGCTACCCACCAAGATCTTTCCCCCTCTACCACATTCCGCTCTCTCGCATGTGCCAACAGCGTGTAAGGCAAGGGGAGCCCAGCTTGAGGCTGCTATTCACGGGAAAGCGACTCGACGGTTGCGGAAGGTCGTCTCAAGTTTGTGACGAGCCGCTTTCGAGAGCAATAGGCGACCAGGCGAATAAGTAGCGCTGCGTGATGTCTCAGTCGTCCCACAAAGAGGTAACGGCCGGGTACGGCATCTGGCACGGTGATCGACTGATCTGCTGTCCCCCTTGATGGGAAAGATGGAAGCTTTTTTCGAATGTTCCAAGGTCTACAACGTGAGACATGGGTGGGAAGGGACAGGGAAGTGACGCAGGCACGGCAGGTGAACCTGAAGTGCCGGGCCGGGGAGGGGATGGTACGAGGGGTTTGGCTGTGACGGGTTGACACTAGACAGCAGGCTTGCTTTGGTATTTTCTGCCCCGGCTCGCACGCCGTCGAACGGTTTCTCTGCCGTCCTCAAGTTTGTTGTCGACGTTGCTTCTCCTTGTCTCTGGATGTTTGACGGGCGGGATGTCCTCCAGTATCTTGCAGAGGGCAGCAGATCCCGTCCTGCGTTGTGGACAGTTTTGGAGGTCGTCCCTGGACGAACCTCGCCTCCTCTGCTAATTAATCTCCTTGATTTTTGTTCTTTTCTTTTGTGACCAGCACTAACCCTGTCCGCTGAGACACACAACTTGTGACATTTCCGTGATGGGTGATGGCGCGGTATTTCTATACAATGGCTGGGGAGAAAACTGTGGGCTGTTGACTTGAATGAAAGCTTGTGTCAGGCGAGGTGCAAAGGGGGCAACATCTGTAGACATTTCAGTGAGAACACCAAAGAATGGAATTGGAAGATTGGAGTTAGGACTTCCTGTGTGTCACTCCTCTTGTGCTTTTGTCCTTTGGTCGGCAACAGGTGGGCTGGGAAGCAGTTCGCGATGAGTTCTTCCCATGGGTAAAGAGCCGTGGTGGACAGAAAGAAGGATGTGTGTTGGTTAGCGGGCCACTGGCCTGTGATTGCCTGCTTCCCAAGCACCTTCCCTCCCCAAGTACTTGCAGTAGTACTTAGATAGCCTCAGAGGCAGCCAGGCTAGCCCCTCTTCTTCCCTCCACTCCTTTCTTCTGTAGCACACACCAAGAGAGTTACTTTTCCTCACACGAACCATTAAAGCGTTGACTTGGGAAAGAGAATACCAAAACAACCACGCACGCACACACGCACACACACAAGATGCACACAACATTTGTAACCCAGTCAACCTGGTCTTCACATTTGTGATTCTGAGGACTTTCTATACATACGAGAATGGCTTGTCGGATCGTGTTCCTCAACAACAACACTTGTGACAATCTGCATCTGAATTCCACCGTCCAGGCCCCCTCATGTCCATACTGAGGCAACGACGGCTGGCTGCTGTTCCTGTCCCCGAGCCGCCACCAGCCCTGATCTTTCTTGGAGTGCCACGACTGCCGGTGGTGCTGGATACGGCTGTCCCTGGCCCTCCCTCCCTGCACAAACACGATATTCCCCAGCGAGCGCCCCTCGGGTGTGCGCATAAAGGTGAACTTGTCGAGGCCAATGTCGGCCAGGTCCTCCCTCTTGCTGAACAGGATGATGCTGGACCAGAGGATGGCGTCCAACAGGCCTGTCGTCGCCAGCAGCACCGCCGCCGCGGCCATGAAGATAGTGTTTTTCTCGAGCACGGGCACCATGGACCCCACAATGAGCGGCGTGCCCGTCACGCAGTAGATGCACGGGTATATGAGGAAGGCCGGGTGGTGACCTGATGGTCTAAGCGCCGTGCCGGTCCTGCCGTGGTCGTCGGCCTCGTCATCGTCGGCGGCGCCTCTTGTCGTCATACTTATTGGTTTTGTCGTCGAGCTGTCTGGGCCAGGGCTGCTGCAGCGCTTGGGCATCAGGCGAGAGGAGCGGCCCTGGCGTCGGAGGTTGAAGAAGATGTAGGAATAAATGACGGCTGTCGCGATCATGGCTCCAAACCCCCAAACATAGACTGAGACCCGCCAGTTCCTTCGATTCTCGCTGATCCAGCACTGTTGACGAGGGTATTGGTTAGCTGGTTTCGAGCGTGGTTTCCGGTTTCCCCCTTTGATCAAACAAACTTACCCAGGCAGTGTCTCTTCCGTAGAAAGCGAGGTTGCGGTAGTACATGGACCCGAGACTGGCGAGAACAATGGCACAGGACCAGATGACGCAGCACGCCAAAATAACATCCCGAGACGTCGCCTTATATCCTCGAATGATGCCCAGGTAGCTAAAGACGGCTATGGTGAGGAGGAAGCCGCTGGTGGTGAGACACCCGAAGCTCACGAACCACCCCTGCGTGCTGCAGTTCCACGACGGCACCAGGATCCCGTTGATCTGCAGCCAGTAGAAATTGTGGACGTATGCGGCCGACAGCGTGGTGTCGGCAATGAGGAGGTTGTAGATGAGCAGCAGCAGCGGGTTTGGAGGTTTCTCGCGGCGCGTCGAGGACGCGCTGTGTGCTTGGTGGTGATCTCCTCCTCCTCCTCCTCCTCCTCCTCCTCCTCCTCCGCCTCCGCCTCCGCCGCCGAGCGCGCTCGACGTTGTGCCCAGGGTCTCTACTTCCAGCTGGGTCGACGAGGACGACGGCGGTTCGACGGCGAGGTCTGCGTCCTTCCTGGCCAGTTTTGTCTGGTAGTAGTGGTTCTCAGACAGCCCCAGGCTCAGGTCGATGGGTGTCTGATTCTGTGTCGTGCTCGGGGCTTCGACGGGCTGCTGGAGCTGTTGCCTCTGGTGCTGGGTGTCCCTGATCTTCCAGCAGACAAGTCTCCATGTGATGTGAACGAGTAACAGGCCTGCCGACAGGAGAGAAATAAACCCAGTCGTGGCCAGCGCCAACAGAATGCCTCGAGTCTGTGCCGGTAGGGGCGAAAGTGATTCGAATGAAGTGCTCATCATCACCGTCATCATTCTCCCTCCCTTATGCGACTCTGTCGATTAAACTGTGATTCGCAATTCCCTAAAAGGAAAAGAAGAAGAACAAAAACAAAAGAAGAGAGGGACAACAAAAAACCAAGACTCATAAGAGTCTTTTGTTAAAACATTGTGAGTGCTTCAAAACACATACACAAGACACCTAGGCGTATACACACCCACACATGCCCCAATGTTCAAAAGATAATATCACAGAAATCGCTGCCCCCTTGCAAATGATGTGAGGGGTCCACGACAACAAAGTTTGTCAAAATGGTACAGTAGAGCAAAAGTAAAATAAAAGCAAAGCAAGAAACGAAAAACCCCAGGGCACGACCAAAATGTCGCCTTCCTCGTCATGTTCTATTACAAAGGGCCAGTGATATGACTTGGTCAATGTCTTGTCTGGATTGGTTCGGGGAACGGCCGGATGAGCAACCTTCAATGTGTTGTGCCATCCATCTTGTGTGTCTCATATGACACATGCCATACAAATACGGCAACCCTAACTTTAGACGGCAGAGAAAAAAACAGCGTTTGATAAAAGGGGGCTCAAGATTTCAGGCATCAAATGACTCGATTTGTCCGAATGGCAAGTTCCGTCCCATCGCCAGTGGGTTGTTCATCTTGGAAAGTGGCCCTTGGGACCGTGGGCCCTGTCTGGGGTAGGATAGCCTTCAAGGATTTTTTTGACTGTTATCTTTCTCCTTCAGTAGGTAACTCTTTCGTCGGTGGATCTTGTCACATGGTCGACAGCCCAAGCGGTTCTATTCAACATCCCCCTGCAGAAGCTTGATGGGCTCGGCTACACCGACTTGCTTTTCTGCTATGGATTGACAGAACTATATCATTCGGAGGAATTTATTCCATCTCTCAACCGCTCAGGGGTATCAGATCCTACCAGGCACAGCAGGATGATGGCCTAATAAGGCTTTATGCCCTTGTGCCTGTCTTTTTGCTTAAGTATTTTCCTTATACAGGATCAGACATTGTGTGAGAGAGAGGAGAGAGAAAAGGAGCTCGAGCAGGGTGGCTCGTGAAGACTCTCAGGCCCACGACGTCGCGGGTCTTCCCGTCGTTTCTGGTAGAGAGCTCCGGTAGCCTGGAACTCATATTCTTGGTTTTCCTGCTCTATCAAAGCCCTGGGGCAGTGGGGCAAAAGCGTCGCGACAGGGCGTCCACTCCAGCTGTAACAGTGGGTGCGTAGCCAACGTTACTATTTACATATTGCACGCCATAGTAAGGGGAGAGCCAGAGAGGCACATACAGGGGGAGAAAGAGAGAGAGGCACAGCGGCAGTGAGCGGGGTCGATATCGTGTATGCTGGCGCTATATTAATTATTTTCCGTTGTGATATGTACATATATGTATATGTTGTGTGTGGAAACTCACCGTCGATCTTCGCTGCCCTGTAATTAAGCTGTCATCAATCTCCCCGGCGAGAAAAAAAAAAAAAAAAAGCCACCAGGGGCAAGCGAGCCAACCCACCCCAGTCTCTCCCCCGTCAAAATACGCGCGTGTCAAAGGCATCGGTTAAATAAGATAACCCAAGACCCATGCCCAATACCCCATTCAATGGTTTGCGTAAAGCCTTGGGTTACACGCACACACGTCAGGTTCCGACAATCTCATGATGCAGAATGGGATCGAAGACGACGAGTTATTTTTCTCAATATGTAGAGAAGGGCATGGGTGGCCTCAATCGAGATCTGGGTGCAAAAATGGGATCTGTCATTTTTGTTCAATGCTAGAAGTAGTAGAACTTGTACTTTATAGGGTGGTATTGGCAAGGCTGCTCTCCCTACAAGCCCCTGAGGCTCCTATATTGCTTGGCTCCCTCCCTCTCTGCTTTCTCTGCTATCTGCCTTCCCCGGAGCAGGGCATGCCATCCTGAATCCTGCAGGTGAGCCATCCTGATCCAGGCGTCCCTGTGCTGCTGCTACTGCTACTGCTACTGCTACTGCTGCTGCTTATAGATGCCAGGGGGCTTGTCGCTTAGAGGCCCCTTTGAGTTCTTGAGTCGCGTCCCGGCATGAAGCAATACAATACCAATATCCACTCACCAAAGAAGAAAAAATGGATAGCAAGAGCTCGCTAAAGAGGCCCAATGGGATCCTGCGCACGTCCATAATAATATGGGGTGCAGGAGCAAGGAGAGACAGCCTGCATATGCTATATACTTAGTACTGTCCTGTCAAACCTGGCAGAGTTTGCGAAGGGCAGTGGGCCCTGGTTCATCATCATAATCCACCAAGACGCCGTTGTGATTCCTGCCTGGGCTATCCACGCCTGTCAAAAATGTCATATCGAGCTGTCAGGGATGTATCTGATGGTCTTGGTATGGAGACTCAGCCTAGCAGTTCAGTGGCTGTTCTTCTTTCCAGCTGAAGCCCGAGAGTGGTCCCGGACTGGTCCAAACTATGATGTCGACATGAAGGCCTGGTGGTTGCTGATTCACCTCGACTCAGTGACTTCAACACTGTAAGAAAGCAAGGGCTGCAAGTGCACACAATGGTGGTTTTTTTTTCAGAAATGAGGTTTTTCTTCTTATTTTCTTCTTTTTTTTTTCTTTGAACAAAGGCACTTCTTCTAGTTTCCGCTCCCTGAGAATGTCAATTTCTGTCCTACCACCGACTTCAAGACTGTATTCGTAGGAATCCCCGGTACTGTCCCATTACCACCTTGCATGATGGAGGCAAAGCTGTTCGAGACAAGCTGGATGCCACTGGAGAAGCCCTGTCCGTCAAACTCGCAGTGACCTCCGTTCGGCGTGTTGTCTGCGGTCTGGAGGGCGCCGACCTGCTGGGCGCTGAGGCCCGCGTCGGTGGCGAGCTGCGCAAACGCGCTGATGGACTGGGGGATGGACTGCTGCAGCTCCGCCAGGTCGTTCTGCGACGACTGGAAATGGATCTTGGTGGTCGAGACGACCTGGCTCGCGTTCACAAAGTCGACCTGCGGGGCCAGGCCGCCGCACATGAGCAGCACGCCCGTGCCTGCGAAGCTGGCCATGTGCGCCGGCACAAAGAAGCCAGACAGCGTGAGCGAGCCGCCCGACACACCCGTGAAGAAGACGTTGGACGCGTCGAACGCGACCATCTGTGGGAGGACCTGCTGCACGAGGTCGTTGACGGCCTGCGAGTGCGCGACGCCGTCTGGCCGCTCCAGGCCCTGCGGCTGGCCTGTCGACTGGCCCCAGAGGAGCTGCTCCGAGGGCGCCAGGATGACCACGCCCATCAGCCCTGCCTGCACCGCCTGGTTCGGGAAGTCGAAGAAGGACTGGCCTCCGTCGCCGTGGAGGAGGACGTTCAGGGCCCATTGCGCCTTGGGCGCCGGGCTGCTGGGTTGCGCCCTGGATGCCGGTGGTCGTTGCGAACTGGTCTGCCGGGGCGCTGATCCTAAAGCGAAGGTTGAGGCCACTGTGTTTAATGGGAAGGGAACAGGGACTCTATTAGCCAATGACTTTCGATTGTGCGAAAAAGGGCTTTGGTTGGCATGTGCATGTGGTTCCTTACTTGACCGTCGCGTTCGTGTCCATGATGGTAGATCCATCGGTCGCCTGAGACACGCCTTGGGGAATCGCAGCCGCCTGCTGGTGAAGTGTTTGTTGTGCCTCTACGCGACTGCTGCCTCCTCTGTTCTTTGGCAGCGCGCATACATTGCCTGTGAAGAAGCTGAGCAAGACGAGGAGGAGGGTGGCGATCGACGAGCAAATGGTCAACATTCTGCAAGTAAGAATCAAATTAGAGGCGAAAAGGTGAACATGTACAAAGGGGGCCAGCCACCTCTTAATTAATCAAAGGCTCTCCCACTGTAAGAAAAGAGGAGGGGAGAAGAAGCAGCCGCCGTATGCATCATCAATGAGAGAGAGAGAGAGAGAGAGAGAGAGAGACCCGCCATATTTTAATTGATTCACATCGTAATGCCTTGACCGGACTGACCCTCTTGGCGTTGCAGAGACCTGTCGTGAGTTGTTTTGGGTCAGTTGTGATTACTAGACAGCAATGCACACAACACAGCGTACTGGCAAGTCATCAGCATCTAGTGCTCCTTTTTCCGACTCCAGGTGTAAGAGAGTTGACGAAACATGGGATGATATGCAAAAAGGCTCCTCCCACCAGCCTCTCGGCTTCTTCTCGCCTCGTTTTGGCTGATTCTCGCCTGCGGACTGTGCCAAGCATAGGGCGACCTCCGTTTCTTGGCGGCTGTTTTGGCCTGCACCAGGCAGCTCAGATGAAGCCCATGCTTCTACAACCCCGCTCGTGGTTTTCCGCCTGTCAACTAAATACTTGAATAAATCAATTCACGCCCGGGCGCTTCAACACCATGGATGAACTGAAAACAATCTTCTTAAGAAGAGAGGGTGTTGTTCTGAAAGTGCATCTTTACCATAGAAGTCACTCGGAGCACTTGACGACAACCACGTCCCACACCTATAATCATAGGGAAATTAAAGATGAAGCAGGAGTGGAATCTAAGTGTTAGTATTTTGTCCAAGGAAGACTAGTGATGAGTACTGAGGAGGAACATGCCCGCCGCCATCCCCAGTGATACACCCATAGTATGAAGAGGATTGGTGTGGGTGATAGGTTGATGTGCATAGGAGAAGTGCTATGGTGATTGCAATCAAGGGAATCAAGGTTCAGAGCGGAATGATGGAGAGGGAATAGCAGGCAAGAGTATTGTTAGGTCATTGATCAGTGATGATGTGCAGTGCCAGATGTTGTTACAAGGTCCTTGATACATGCAATAATACAGGCTATCGACACCAGCACATTCTGGTGCTCTTCCTGTGTACAAATGCTTCATTGCTCTCCCATGCACAGCGTCCAGATTGACAGCAGCATATGTTCCAAAAGGGGATTGCCTTCTAACCTCCCTCCACCCCAATGTGTTCACAAATATCCAAAGATCCCTCTCCCCTGCTTGTGTTTGTACAAATCAATCACAACTTTGGCCCAGCCTTTGCCCTGCTAGCCTTCTCTCTGTCCCTCAGAAGGCGTCTCAAGATCTTGCCGCTGGGGCTCTTGGGCACCTCGCCCAGGTACTCAATGCCACCCTTGATCCACTTATAGGGTGCCTTGTGCTCCTCAACGTGCTTGAGTATGGCCGATGTGACTTCCTCCTCCGGCTTGCCTACAAAGGCTGGTGCTTTGACGACAAACGCCTTGGGGACCTCGCCGGCGCGGTCATCGGGGACCTGGATAACGGCGCAGTCGGCCACGGCCGGGTGGGAGAGCAGGTGGGCCTCGAGCTCGGCGGGTGCAACCTGGTGACCTATCGCGGGAGTCCGGCGTCAGCTTCTCTCTCTCTCTCTCTATTCTTAGGAGGGATGGCATGCGCGCACCTTTCACCTTGATGAGCTCCTTGATCCGGTCGACTATCACCACGTGCTCGACACCAGAGGGGGCCAGCGTCACCAGCGCCTCGTCGCCCGTCCTGACCCAGCGGCCATCCTCATCATGTACAAAGGTCTCGGCGGTAGCCTTGACGTTGTTGAGGTAGCCGAGGGTTGCAGACGGCGACTGTATCCAGAGCTCGCCGGGCACGTCGTACTCGGTGACTTCCTTGCCGTCCAGCCCGATGATCTTGGCCTTGGTTGCCGGGCAGACGGAGCCCGAGGACTTGGGCATGATGTCGTGTTCGCTGGAGGAGACCGCCAAGGTCGCGAGCTCGGTCATGCCTATAGATCATTACATTGTATTCTCAGTACACTAGACACGTGCCGCACTTTTGTGGACTTGAAAGTGGAAGGAAGGAGGGGGGGACCTACCGTAGCCTTGTGCTACTCGCCACTTTGGATAGAGCTTCTTCATATCCGCGACGGTCTCCTCTCCCAGTGGTGCAGCTCCGCAGAAGACAATCCTGACGCTGTCCAGGTTGTACTTTTTGCACTCCTCTGGGCTTCTCGTCATGCGAATGACAATGGGTGGGACCTAGTAGTGGCAGAATGTCAGTTGGGAGGAAGAAGAAAAAGAAAATCCTTAGGCCGGCGGGCGAGGCATGTGCGACGCAACATACCAGGTACAATGTGTTCAGCTTGAAGCGCTCAATGGCAGCAAGGAACGTTGGCATCTCGAATTTAGGCAGCACAATGACCTCGTCGCCACGCCAGACATTGCCGTGGGCCATGATGACGAGGCCGTAGATGTGGCTGAACGGCAGCAGCCCGAGCGAGGCCTGCAGGCCGACGCCGTACTTCTTCCTCGCGTAGCTCTCATGGGTGGCAAACTGCATCGTGTTGGCTATGACGTTCAGGTGGGAGATCATGACGGCCTTGGGCAGGCCCGAGGTCCCGCTGGAGTAGCAGAGGAAGGCGACCTGGCGCGCGCCCTGGCCCCTGGCCCAGCTCAGCGCGTCGAGCTCCTTGGCCCCGGCCCCCTCGGCGATGAGCTCCTCGACGCTCACAAAGCCGTCCGCCTTCTCAAACCCCGGCATGCCCATCAGCCACACCCGGTCTTTGGGGATCCCGGCAGCCTGGGCCGCCTCGAGGCCGACCTTGAGCTGCGGGCCGCCGACGAAGAGGACCGTCGCGCCGGAGGACCTGAGCTGGTGGGCGAGTTCCTGCGCCGAGTAGGCCGCGTTGGCGGGGGTGACGATGCCATTGAGCCTGTGTACAGCATATGCGACTGTCATGTAATCGATCTGCGGGCAGCCGAGTGGGTGGTGGTGGTGGTGGTCAGCATCCAGTCAGCAATGCATTGTGAGTGGGGAAAAGGAGGGAGCGGGAGGGGGCGGCACACTGCATTACACGTGGTCTCGTCTCTCGATGTCTCAAGGAGTCCGAACAAGGGGGAAAAAGGAAACTCGCGGGTGAGCTGTGTACAATCAAGTGTAGTTACAGTACGTACCGTGTTGAAGGAGAACATGCATGCCACCTTGTCCCACTCAGTCTCCTCGTTCGGCTGCCATCCGAGACGCTTCCCGATCGCGCGTGCGAGGGCCTCGCGCCTTGCGCAGGACTCGCCGAGGGAGAAGGTCTTGCCCGTGAGGCCGCAGGTGAAGGGATTCCTGCTCTGGGCCGTGGGATGGCGGCCATGCTTGTCGTTGGTGATGAACTCGGCCACGGGGATGCTGTCTGGAGGGTCTGCGGCGAGGGATGAGTGAGTACTTGATCTTTTGGGGGAGGGTTTTATTCCTCGTCTCCCTTCCTTGACCCCTCTGCGCGCGACCAATCTTGCACGTGAAAACTAACCGAATGGCAGCTTGGGTACCCAGCTCGGCGGTTCAAAGACCATCTTTACGCTGCTGCTGTCTCGGTCCTGCGGGGTTCCCCTCTCTCTTCTCTCGCCCGCTCTAAGATCAGGTCGGGTCTTGTCCTCGATGATGCGCAGGCAGCAGTGGTAGTAGGGGCGTCGACAAGGTAGCGGAGAACCAGATTTGTATACGTGTACTTCAGGTTGAAGACAAGAGAAGAGGAAGAGGAACACACACGGCTGTGGGAAGAGAGACGATCTGCACGTCCGAAGACGCGAGCTCCAGGAGGGGGAAGAAAGACCTCGGTATAACGGAGATGGACAGAAACCGCCAGCCGCCACACATTGCCGCACCGTCTTCTGCCCCGCACCCCTAGGGCCCGCAAGCCCGGTATTTGACTTTAGGATCCAGCTCTCACGAATCGCCGCGGCCCTGGAGCGACCTCGGGAGCTGCATGAAGAAGGTAGCGCGTCCCACAATGGCGCTGTCCCCTGGGCTCCTTTCCGTCCTTTCCGTCCTTTCCACCCCCTCCCCCATGGAGACCCCGGGCGCCCAAGCCTCAAGAGCGTCGCGGAGCCGCTGTGGGACCTGCGACCAAAAGGAGAAGTGTTTGACTCCGCAAACTCCGTCTTCAACGTCAAACCTATTGTTGGCCAGTTTGCTGCACAGGGCAAAGCTTGTGTGTTTGGATTGTTGGTAGCAAATAAAAACAGTGTTCACAGCAAATAAAAACACCAATCAAACCGTGATGCTTGTGGTGAGTCGTCGAGCTATCCATAGGACACTATCATGGGCCTTTCTGGGTATAAATACCTGCATCTTGTCCCACCTTTTCCTCACCTGTCCTTCTTTCCACGCTCCAGACATCTCTCTATGCTCAAGCTGGATAGCCTCTCCTCTTGGAGCCTCACAAGGTTGAGATCATCAACTGGTCGACATCTTGTTTCTTTTCTCTTGGGCGTGCTCTCTCGGGGCTTTCCTTGCTCTTCACTTCAGCATCAATGGCGAAGTCAGAGCTGCCCATCATACCAGGGCACTGAGGTCCACCTGCACTGGTCCTGCACCAGTCCTCTGGTACTCTGGAGGTATGTCTAAATCAGAAATCAAAACCCCTCAGTGCTGATGCTCACCTGCATCTCTAAGCTCTGCCCGAAGCTCCAGGCTAGGTCAACTACCTCCCACCTTGCCCTCACCCTTCCCCCAATCTCTCAGACTTGGGATCCGCTATGGGGTTTTGTTCAGGGTTGTGCTTCCCAGCTTCTCATCTTGGTTCTTCAAAACTTCAAGAGTGCACATGTCTCTATATTTCATCTTTGTCTGGATCTTGGGTCCTGGAATATGTAATAACTAAGGCCAGAGAGGGGGAAACCGACGTGCTTACACAGGCTGTCATAGCTGGAATCGTCACTTCCTTTTTACATATGATATCTACTCTAGAATTCCAGTCTTATTGCTTACTATCAGCTGCTTCAACCTTTGCATACTGATCATTCTACTATCAGCTATTTTGCAGTGTGATGGGAATCTGTCTAGCCCCCTCAAAGCAGTCCTCTCTCTGCTGGCGGCCTCGGGCCAACATACTGTGGGCTACCCCTCGCCGTGCCTTCCTTCTGAGTGCACCTCCAGAGCAGCTCCTTCCTCCTGTCTCCTCAAAAAGCTGTCTACTAAGTAGCTAGTCACTCCTTCCTTCTTGTTGTAGGCTGTCGACTGTCACGCGTTTTAGTGCGTCACTTTTTCTATCGAATCACTCCAGCCTCCTCGCCCACATTCCATCTATTTAAGACCCCTTCCCTCCCACCACCAACTCTTCCTTTTCCTTCCATCTTCTCTCCCACCACAACCTCTCTTCCCTCTCCTCCACACCTTTCTTCCTCAACCACAACCTCCATCCACCTTCTAGTCTGAACATCAGTTCAGATATCAACCTTGATCAGAGCACAGCTCAAAGACAATCATCATCACCAACATTGTTCCCACCCACCTGCAGGCCTGGTTGTTCTGGCCAAGCATACCCACCAGCATACCCAGACCACCTGTTGTCGAGGGCTGATCCAAAGACAGACCTGTCATCGCGCACCTTCTTACAGTAAGTACCTCCACATTCAAGCTTGACGCCGCAATCCCCAGACCTGCACCATCTGTCCTTGCACACCTACCTGCCTCCAGACCTGCACATTTCAATCCTCACCCATCTGCCTGCCTTGAAACCTGGACTTCAGTTCCAGCTCACCTTCCCTTGTACCTGGACATTCAGTCCTGGCACATCTTCCTGCAAACCTGGGCATCCTCAGCCTTAACCAACCCACCTATACCACCTACATACTTCTTACCCAGACATCCTGCCCCACCACTCTCACCTGCGCCTTTGAGGAGTCTTCATAACACGCGCTTACCTCTTGGGCAGCAGACTGAACACAGTCAACAGCATACCTGGACATCCAGTCAGAGAGCACTTGCCAACCTGTCTTGTGATAGAGCACCTACTTCTGGTAAGTACCTGGACATCAATCAATTCTGGCACACCTGCACCCATCTATCTCTCTACTGCACATTCAATTCTGGGCACATCTACCTGTTTTCAAACCTGGGCTTCAGTTGCACCACACATTCCCTCCCACCTGGGCTTTCAGGCTCAGCCGCACTTTTCCCTCAAAGTTTGGAAATTCTGCCTACACCGCACCTTCCTCCATGAGTACTTGAAAACTCTGCCCCGCACCTTCCTCCACCTGGGCACACCTGCCTTGGACTCCTCTTCTCTGTTTTCTACCTGCACACCTACTTCCATCTCTACCTGTGCACCTACACCCAGCCTTACCTTCACCTCTGCACCCACCATCCCTACCTCGACGCCCATCTCAGAACCCTTCTCACAAGAGAAAAACAACAGCATAGGTAGCATTGGGCTAACAAAAATAGTCACTATGGCTCCCAGCAAGAGCCACAAGCGGGGCTGCTCCAGTGGACCAGCCCCAGGCCCTAAGCGAGCCAAAGAGGACCAGAACCCCAATGAGGGTGATGGACCAGCTGGCTGCACCACTGCCACTCATCCTGTGGCAGATACCCCTGTCGAAGACTCCTCCACTGCGAGCTACACTGGTCCAGTGACCCGTTCTAAGAGTGTCAGCAAGGCCCCTTCCTCTGTTGAGGATGCGGCTGCCGAGGATTCTCTTGTCCAGGACACTCCTGTGGAAGACTCCTCTACCCTGATCCCCTCTTCTCCTGTGGCCTCCTCCTGTACCTTGGCCCCTTATTCTCCTATGGCCTCCTCCTGCACCTTGGCCCCATCTTCTCCTGACGGCGAGACCCTTGCCGACGGCGGATCCTCTGGCAATTCCATGGTCCCTATCGACAATCACGACGACAACCAAGTTGCCAACCAGCAGCCTGGCACAGAGCCCTACAACAAGGCTGTTCCGGTCTGGTCTTTTAACATCCAGGCTATGTGTGACAGCCAGGATCACTACAAGGCCCACGAGAGTGGAACCTACACCCAGCAGTGCCTTGTCACCGGGGTCCGACTCAGTGGCTATGTCGAGGTTCGAGACCTGTTCACTCGAGATACCATCATCACTTGCGCGTAAGTCCTGCCAACCTGACCCAATCCAGTACAGCAGAATGAGATGCTAATCATTCTGTTCACCAGTGGCGGCAATCACTTCGAACCCATCAACCCCCTCTCCAAGAAGAAGTACCCCGCTGGACCCCCGGGCACCACCACCAAGAAGATCATGATCCGGAAGCAGACCATGCCCGCACAGGCCAAGTACTGGGAGGATACCGTGAAGCTTGGCAAATCTGTCCTGGTTGTCATGGGTAAGTACTGAGATGTTACATCCTGTGTCCCAACCTACCAGCTGAGCCCATTGGCACTAACAATGAATCACCTCGATCAGACAAGGAGCACACCAGCTGGAAGTCTGGTGAGATCGACCTGTCCATCATTCCCTGCGAGGACGGGGACCGGGCCAAGATCTTCGGCATTGTGCTCGGTCGCTACTACATCACCGGCCTGTGGCAGGAGATGGCCAAGCCCTGGAATTTCCTCGAGACCTTTCCCCTGTTCAAGGTCAAGCTGCAGCGGATGGGCGCCTCGTTCCCAGTCTGGTCCACCAACAAGACTGATGACAAGCGAGTCTACAGCGAGATCCCCACTTGCACCGAGCAGGCCTGCACCACTTGTTCCAAGAAGAGCCCCAAGATCTTCAAGAACATGGAGTGGATCTGTCTGAACCACAAGTGTGCCCAGTTCTTCATCCACAACGGCGTGAAGCTCATGGGAAACGAGGGCCTGGAGTACAGTCAGGACTTCATCAATTGGGCAAGGCCTGTGCCTGCTGACCTGGATGCCCCCTCCTGGTACACAACTCTGCCCAGCGCTGACAATGCCATGTTCGGCACTGAGAAGGCCCAATACGCCGGAATGGTCTGCCCAAAGTGCAGCTGCTGCAGCCGCCGCAAGGACTGGCTCGGCTGGGTCTGCGAGAACAAGAAGTGCGGCTTTGAGCTCCGAGCAACTATGCGGCCCGTCAGCATGGATCACATCAGCTCCGAGAACGAGAAGCACGACCTCAAGGTCCAGCCAGACGGCGTCACCATCAACATTGAGGACAACTTTGTTGACAAGACCATCATCACGGACAACGATTTCACCGTGACTGCCTACCTCATCAAGGGTCGGGACGGCAAGCTTGCCGGTAGCCTGATCCACTCTCGACCCAGCGAGGCCATCCTGGCTGCTGAGAACGGTGCCAATGCTCTCTTTGAGGAGCTTCAGAGCGTCCAGGATCTCGAGCTGCAGCGCAACATCGCTCTGCACCCAGGTGGTAAGCCAGCCCCCTCCTCCCTCCCCCCAATCACAGCGCACAGTGGAGGAGCTTCATACTGATGAGAACAATTACAGGTTCGCGAGAGACGCTGTGCCGACACTTCTCGGTCAACTTTGTAAGTGTTGCACCGCCAACAAGACTACAATCGCCAAGAATCATGTCTTCTAACTGGCTCCCAGGGCGTCGCCTACAAGTTCAAGGTCGAGGTCCCAACCCGGGCCTTCGAGGATGCTCCCGATGTCATCCTCAAGTCTCTTGCAATGCTGACCTTCTACGGCAAGCAAGCTGTCGAGACGACCCAGCGTCTCATCAACAACAAGGGCTCATATGTCCACGTGCCTTCCTCGGATATTATGCAGCCTTGGAAGGACTACAACGAGGAGCTGGTGCTCGGTTATTTTGAGGATAACCGGATCCGGGTAAGTATTGATGAGCAACAACAACAGCATACAGGACTCTAAACTAACTCTGAAAAGTGGCACGATGATGGAGAAAAGCAGCTGGACGGCACCGTCACGACTGCATCATGTGGCTCTCCATCCGAGATGAGCCTTCGCCTGCGATCGGAGCAGAGCGGCGCCAAAGGCGCAAAAGTCGTGCTTAAGATTCAATTGAAGCACGGCGACGCTGTGACCATGTGTGGTACACAGCTGCAAGCCCTCTCTGAGGTGAGTGCATTCGTTTCCTTGCCCTTTTTGGAGTTTGAGAGGAGATCCTGACAAAGTAATAGCATGAGGTGACCCCTAGTGGTGTCCGTCGGTTCGCCCTCACCGGGCGAACCATCAACATTGATCATTATGATGATCAAGGTGTTCGTGATGAGATGCGCGAGGCAGCGCGGATCCCAGACCATGCCCGGGACTTTCAGTTCCAGGGAGTCAATCTCGCCCCCAACACTGCTTAGGTAGTGCGTGGCATGCATCTGACTGACAACAAGCTGATTTCCATTCTTGTTGTTGAGCCGATGCTACAAGGAGGGTGTTTTTGTTTTTGTTTTTGTTTTTTGGGAGGTGGAGATTTCCTGACCTCCTCGCAATGGCTCTGCTGAAAACTGCCAGATGTCAGAGGAGGGGATGTTTCAGTCTCTTGACGGGGGTTCTGCAACCATGTGCGGTTCTGGGACAAAGGATTCTCCACCATCATGTTGATGTTTTTTCAGATTTGAACGTTCGAGATGCCAATGCGGGCAGCCTGATCTTGAGAGGACGGGTCTTTTCTCACCTCTGCGTGGATCAAAATGCAGAATTTGAGGGGCAGATTTCGAGGGACGGATTTTTGAAACCACTCATCAATCACTCACTCTACAAGCGACTAGGCAGCACATCTTACCAAGATTGTGGCAGCCCTGGTAGCTAGCTAAGTAGTTTGCAGAATTTTGGCAGGAAATTGATGATATAACCCCAATCACCCAGTCAGTGAGTGTGCTGAGCAAGATTTAATCATGCAATCTGAGTGGATCATGTGTGTAGAAATGTCTTCCATGTTGGCTTTCACCTACAAAGTGTGAGAAGTCCTGACTATTTTGGTCCAGTTCCTGACACCAACAGCACCACACTTCCCAGCTGGCGGCGCAGGTCGACCTTTTCCACATCATGAGTATCTTCTACCTCACCCCATTTTCTTGTCTGCCAGTCCACCTCGAGGCTTGCTGCCCTGGCAGCCTCCTCCACACCAAACTTCCTCCTGGCACCCAGCCCCTCTGCAGCAGCAATCTCGCGGCCAGCCTGTCCTGCAGCCCCCTCGCTCCACTCCACCACCAGCCTCACAGCACCGAGCAGGCCCTTGCCAGCCAGCACAGCCCTCTCCAGGGCAGCAAGCTCCCATGCATCAAGGCCCATCACCCAGCCCTGGATAACCTCCCTGACCCCCTCCTTCTGGCCCCGGGGCATGATGCTCCCCTCGTCCAGGACAGGCTCAATCTCCACGCCAGGCCAGACATGTGTGCTCAGGTAGCCAATGATGGCCCCAGCTGTGCGCTCCTGCAGCTCACGCAGGCTGCCCTCGGCTTCTGCCTGTGGCTCTGTGGACGGCGGGGCCCAGCACAGGAGGGAGTCGGTGTCGAGGTACCTGAGGACCATGTTGGTGATGCTTGTCCGAGTGTGCACAAATGTGCTGTCGGAGGAGGCCACAGCATCGTTGGCTGCTATGTCGAGGGCGCGGCAGATCAGGGATGTGAGGGGGATCAGGTGCTGCTTTGTGGCCTGCTGGGCGGATGTGAGGAGATCCCACTCCAGGGCGAGGGCATGGGCAAGGAGGGGCTTGGTGAGAGGGATGTTGACTATTTCCTTGGTCTCGGGGTGTCGGAGGGGGCGGGCGTCGAGGTGGATCTGGTAGGCACCTATTGAGGTGGGATCTCTTGGTTAGTTTTGCTTGCATTTTGAAAGACATTGCTAAAGGTATAGGGGCCAGAGAGACAGAGAAAAAGAGAGAGAGAGAGAGAGATGATCAACTCACCATCAACCTCCTTCACATGGACATCTGTCCAGAACCTCTTCTTCAGAGGTACCTTGTTCTTCCCAGCACTCTTTTCTTCTTTCCGGATCTCCTTTGCACTTCGGAGCAGCTCAGCCTGCTTTCGCCTCCTCTCGGCCTTGGCATATGGGTGTTCTACTGCTGGCTGTGGTGGCTCTGGAGGGGGCCCAGTGGCATAGAAGGGGGCGACATTGGCAGGGTCGGGGAGACGAGGAGTGGAGTGTTCGGTGCTGCTGGGGCTGCTGCTGGCGTGTCAGGGCCACCACTGCTGGCGACAGGACTGAAGAGGGTCGGTTGAGGGTGTTGTTGGTCAGGAGCCTTGCTGTGGCAGCAGCTTGTGCTGAGAGGCTTGGGGCTGGCTTCATTGTGGCTTCGAGAGGATTGTTATGTCAATGTCTCGGAAGGGGGAGAAACCGGAGCTTCAACAGGGGATTAATTCGGTTGTCGAGGAGGAGGTACTGTTGCTTGCTGCCAGCAGGTTGGCGCACACCTGTGGAAATGGCAGAGGACAGAAAGCAATCAGCCCTAGTCCCTGTCTTGGGAAGTGTGCTGGTGGTAGCTTCAAACTGAGTGATGATGATGATGATGCGGTTGTCTGGAATTGGAGTTTTAGGAGCTGTAGTGGGGGGAGGATTTCTTCTTCACATGGCGACAGGGATTCATCCAGTAGTAGTACATGCTGTGGCGCGGCAGAGGTAGCACTGCAAGGTGCCGATTGGTCAGGCTGGCAGCGACAACGCCCCGACCAGTGGCCCCTCTGAATTGCCCCCCACCCCCAAAACCTTGGCTGCAAGGCTTCGGCAATCCATCGATGGATCCTCTCATTGAACCACGACAACATCAGATGACTTGTCTGATCCTTGGGAGATTTCCATGTACAACATCTGACGGCAATGACGACAGGCAGGATTGGTTCATCAAGTAAGTCTATGCATGTGGGCTGCCAGCCACTCAGACTTGACTTAGCCATCCCTGAAGAAGATCGAGACAGCCTCTCTGCTGGGCGAAACCCCATCAACAACCCAGGCCGATGGGACCCAAACCCTCAGAGAAGAGACATCAGATGTGACTCTTTCCTCAAAAGCAAAACTGGACAGAGTGTTGGACATCGAGTGAGTGGAGCAAACTTGGCCCTACTACCTTTGTTTCGTCAGGGAGGACACCCACTCCAAGTAATGCGCATCAATTGTTGTTGACATATGGACAAGAAGATGGCGACTTAGGTATTATACACTAAAACCAATGATATGGTGAAAAAGAAAAGAAGAAATTTCGCGCCAATCCTCACTTCCGTCCACCCAATTCCGAACCTGCCTTTTTTTTTTTTGTTTCCTTCCCCTTTTCCTTCCTCGGGCCTATGGGATTCAGGGCTCGCCACTGACTGACCACTCTTTGGTCACGCGAATGCTCCCATGACGGCCAATATCTGAATCCACCCGCACCTGGTCGGGCACCCTGAGACTTGTGCCTCCGTGTCTCGTCATGTCTTCCCGGTCCGACTCAGACAGGTCCAGCCAGCCGCCACCGCTGAACCTCCTGGCAGGAGACGACGCCAGCAGCATGGACTTGCGGTCGGTCCTGCTCGTGCCGGGGGTGGTGCCCCCTTGGCGTACAGGTGCTGCAGGCCATAGCTCGCGTGGCTGCGGCCGCGGCTTGTGGCCTTGCTTGTTGTTGCCCTCGACGAGAAGCCGGACACGTAGCGGCTGACGAGCGGGCGTAGGGTCGACAGCGAGGCGATGATGACGCCCGTCAGGACTTCAGCTGTGGTCCATGCGATCACGGACACCGACTGGAACGCGATGTCGGTCTGGTTGATTGAGGTGAGGGCGACGCGGAGGATGGCTACGATGCAGGTGCTATATCCCCATTCCCCCATCAGCAGGCCGGTCATCATCTCAAGGGCAAGAGAGAGGGGGGAGGGGAGGTGGCTACTCACAAGAAGCCCAGAGAGAAGATGGCCGTGACGGCGTATTTTGATCTCCGAGGCAGCGCCAGGCGCCAGATGATGGGCAGGGGCAGCAGGAGGATGATAAAGTCCGTCACGATGTTGCCCACGCTGTTCATGGTGCGCGTCACACTGATGGTCCGGCAGGAGCCATTGAGGGTCAGGTCCCAGGAGTAAGCGATGGGCTGACAGGCGAAGACCTGGACAAAGATCTGGGCAAACTGCCATGCTGCGATGACGGACATGACACAGGCGTAGAATTTCTTGAGCCCGCCCCAGCTCGTCTGCCGGATGATGCGGTAGAATTGGAAGAACAGGGTCAGTTTTGTAAAGAGGCCAGTGATGTTGTATATCACGAGGCCCAGCCATAGATCCTATGGTTGACATATGTCTAGGTCAGTATCGCCTGTACCGCTCCGTATTCTCGTTGGGGACACACAAGGATGAACAAAGACTGCCACTGACTTTGTAGAAGGCTTCTTGCCCCGAGGCCGGGATCTGATCAAAGTGTGATCCAAGACCCGTGGTGACGCCGTGGAAGTTCTGAACCGCCAGTCCCATAAGGCAGGCCTGAACCGCGAGGTCGAGGTCCGACGTCAGCCATGTATGAACAGGAGGAGGACGAGTATGGGTGTAGCAATGCGTCTCACGGCCAGGCAGACTTACCCAAGAGATGAGGGCGAAATAATCGTCGATCCATATCTGGTTCAAGACAACCTTTCGCGTGTACAGGCGCAGAGACACGGCCAGGGTGCCGATGATGACGGCTATGATCGCTACAGCCAGAAGCCCACCAGAGTTCGCACCGGGCTTCATGTTGGTATTTTTTTATTTTTTTTCCTTTTTTGTCTGCGAACGGGGTTGCGCTCCTGGCGCGCGCGCTGCGTTGGTGGGTTGGTGTGCTTGTCGAGGTTTTTTTGTGGATGGGGAGGGGGAGGACCCGAAAAGCCGGGGGTGGGTGTGGCCTCAGATCATATCCAGTGATCGTCTTGCTTTTTCTTTCTTTCTTTCTTTCTCTCTCTCTCTCACTCTCTTCCTTCTGTATGTTGTCGGAACTCTATCTGGTCTGCCTGAGTCGTCGGAACGTGCATGAGACAGCATCGAGGACAGGACACCTGATAATTGTGGGGTCCCTGCTCTCTATTAGTAGAAACAAATTGCATCCTCTCTTAATTCAATGCTCCTTTTTTTTTTTTTTTTTTTTTTCCTTCCTTCTTCTTCCGCCCTTATCTACAAGCCCTTGTTTATTTTTTTTCCTTTTCCTCTTACCTACCCCTCCGGGCCGCCCTTCCCCTCGTGGGTCGTTGTACCTTGAATTAAATCCGGACGAAGATCCGGCTTCAGTCGCCGTGGGAGCGAGGGGTCTCTTTCCCCCCCACCTACTCTCCGTGGTCCCCCACCACCAACCCGACTACGAACCATTTTGTCATGTTACCACCGGATGTTGCCACTAAAATGTGCGTCCAGGTCCTCCTCAATGTAACACAACCTCCATCCCAGACGGCGGTGGAGCGTGGAAGAATTTTGTATTCATCCGGCGGGACCCCTTGCATAAGGAACCTGGTGTGGGTGGCAGTCGGCATCATAGTACATTACTTGGTACGTCCGTATATTAAAGCACTATGGGCGAGACCCGACCGCTTCTTGGAAGATATATATTCTCGTCGCACGAGTCCTCCCTACATGGAGCGTGGGTCCTAGTAGCATTTCAACCTGGAGAGAAACACAAGAGAACAAGCCGATGGCTCTCTGTTGTTGCGCCAATATGCCTCGCGGTACTCGCGCCCGAGGCAGAGGTTTGCTCTGTACTAGAGTGCATCTGGGCTCCGTCGAAAGGCTCCGAGATTTTGTCTTCTTCCTCTTCCTTTTCTTGCGCACAATGCGGCGTGTGGGTCGTGTTTCAGCCCCAAAAAAAAAAAAAAAAAAAAAAAAAAAAAACCACCTCCCCTCGCTCGGAGCAGCCACCCCCAGGATGGACCACAATTTAATCGCATCAGGAGCACCCTCCGCTGCACGTCAACAAGGCTAGGTGCGGAGACTGGCTGTGTCGATCAAGAGATACAATACTATGTAGTACTATGTAATATGTGTGCTTGCATGACTTAACTACTGTCCAGTATAGTACAGTAGTAGTGAGTACATTGGTAAGTGTGGTAGGTAGTAAATAACGCCATCAGCACACTTGAGCGTGACTGACGCGCCAAGCAGGCTCGGCTGCATATCCTCGTGACTAACCTCTCATGATCTTAGTCGCTTTGGGGAGAGAAGAAGAAGAAAAAGGTGGGTGAGGGGTGGGAGGCAGGCAAGGGGAAGAAGAAGAAGAAGAAGAAGAAGGAAAGGGTTGTCGGCCTTTTTCGTGTCCTGAACCCCCGTCTCAGGTGGAGAGAGAAGAAGGGTGGTGAGAGAGCCGGGAAATACCTTGAGTTGCAGTGTGATCGGCTCCGGACTCTGACCCTGGATTCGGTCTCCGTCGAGAGAGGCATTTGGGTGGTGCTGTGTGCATAAGTCCGATGCGCCACGCGGGAGGAACATCTCCATGGAGAAGAAGATCGACCTCTTGTGTGTGGACTAGCTGGCCTTGTTTTTGATCTGCCGAGGCGACACCGAGACAGCACTTGCAGCAAGTCTACGGGGCGTCATCCCTCACGGCGATAACACAATATGTAATTAGCTCGCAGAGCAGGCAAAGCAGGCAAAGCAGCCTCTGGGCCGGGCCCCAGTCAACTCCCCTGGGCACTGCATGTCTAGAGCAAGGACTAGCTAGTATGACACGGCTCTCGGTCCTTATTGGCTCTGACGGAGATGAATTCCTCCCCAAATCATGATCAAACTGGAGGGCCTGTGCTGCTGGCGGGCTCGCAAGAGTGTCCAACAAGAGGACTGGGCCTCGCCTGCTAGATTCTCGAGTGCGTGAGTGGAAGCGCAGGCTTGAAGAGCAAGAAAAGCTTATTGCTGTACGTCTGGACTGAATTCGTCAGAGCCCAGAGCTACTATCGAAAATGCTTTCCAGGGCGTGCAAGGTTCTGGGCGGGGACGCCACCTGGTAGGCATGCACGTTTCAGGGGGAGAAAAAGCAGGGCTTCGGCATCGGCATGGCAGAAGACTCATTGGACAACCCCATCTGTGCTGTAACCAAAAGATGAGAAGAACATTGGGTGGTGTGTTTTTTTGAGGGGGCGGTTCTTTTTTTTCTTCTTTTTCTCTCTCCCAATTCCCTCTCCGTCGCTTGTCTCCGAATGCTGCAACACAAGTCACCACAATTATAGTAAGATGCGCTGGCTTTTCCTCAGGTTGATGCCGCACTGCCGAGCAGCATGATTAGTAGAGAAATGCCTATGAAACCCCCTCCAACAATGTTTGATCGCCCCCATTTCCTGCTATCATCAGCCACACACATCATTGCGCTTCGGTCAATGTTTAGGGAACCCCAAACAACATGCGTAGACGCAACATTACGCCGAGTATGGGATGTTTTGGGCGGGGGGAGGGGGGTCTCTGGATCTCTCTATTTCGAGCGAGGCAAGGAACCAAGGATCAACCAGATCTCAGCCCCTGGTCAGTGTGCGTGCATGCATGCATGGTATCGTCCCAACTCTCAACTTTCTCCACGCATCAACGCGGCGCGGTGGACGGACGTGCCCCGAGACAATGGGCGCCCCCAGTCAAGGTCCTGTGGCCCTGATCTGCGTTCGCTTCCCGGCAACCTCATCTCTCCAGATAGGCACGATAGGAGAGTATTCAAGGCCTCTCGAAGGATTCCTAGTGAGGCAGATGGCTGGTTGTACCATAGTACATGGTATAGAGAGTGGCAGTCTCGGTGGAGTGACTTTGCCCCCCTGCCCACTGGCCTGTCTGTCGGTAAACTCCGCACTGGAGGAGGAGGAGGGGGATATTGAGTCAATTTTATCGTGGATGCTGAAGTAAAAAGCCGAGGCACCGAGGCCGCGTGCAATGAGGCGGCAATGCCAAAAATTGAAGGGCGTTGAGCTCGATGGTCAAGAGCTCAGCAGAGACACGTAATCATGGGGTTCCTCACATCGAAAGATTTCGGAGATGAGGGAGATTTCCCCATCGCCTCAGGCACCAGCATATCACAGTAAGTATCTAGATTTTCGAAAACTGGGACCCTGATCGGGATACGACCTCCGCACAGACTCTGATCAGAGTATCCTTGCAAGAGACTCCCTCCCCGGTTTGCCCTTCTAGATGTTTGATATCAAACTGCACATAAGGGGCGCATAGTCCAAATCCGTCATGACTGGCAGCCAGGGCCAAACCTTACAGTTATAGTAACCCCTCGGCCCCAGTGTTAGATCTCATGTTCTTTTTCGCTCATCCGAATCATAAGACTATATAAAAGGGCCGCTGACAAAGTTTAAATCAAGGTTGCATCCAGCAAAAGACAAATGAGATGGGTATAGTATGTATTTGCCACTATTATGACATGAGTACATTGCATTCGAGGATCAAGATCGCTGTTCTGGTTGGTTCCAAAGACAAAAAAAAAAAAGAAGAAAAGAAGGCCGATATGTTCGAGACCCTTCTCATAGCCTTCTAAAGAAAGAAGCCATGACAAACCACCTGGGCACTCGGCGGGATTGCAGAGCCCCATTGAGAATATCAAATATAGTCTTCTTGTTTATTTGAATTCAGCCTACCAGTGATATCTGTCTGTCAAGACTGAGCAGCTACTAGGCAGTGCAGGGTGAGAATTTGATTTGGCAAAAGGCAACCCGCCAAGGCAGATTCCCACACAACGTTTTTTTTTTTTTTTTTTTTTTTTTTTTTGCCATAAGTAATACGTCAAATCACCGTTGTTTCTAGTTCAGCTTACGTAGGTGTGAAGCCCCCGATCGACACTTGGTCAGCACAAAGCGGCGGTAGTGGCAGCAAGCCTCACCAGATCCTCCTTATTCGGCTGACTCCGGATTGATGGTCTCGAGCGATGATGCAGCAACACTCAGGTCAGATCTCCTACAACCAATTTTTTTAAACTGGATTTTCCTCTGATTTCCCCCTTCCAGAAGCCCACGTGTGTGAGAATGCGAGGTCTGACCAAAATGTGTTTCATTTCCTCACCTGTAGACCAGTTTTACTGGTCAATCCAGTGCAGACGCATGCAATGTAAGCTTGAGGTTCCAAGTTTCACCGCATAAGTTGCAGGGGGGTAGTTCTGGGCCGCCCTTTTTTATACAAACTACCCCCTGCAACTTACGAAGCCATGTGCTCACCTGACCTGCTTCAGCCCTACAATATGATATTCACGAGATATCAAATCTGATTGACCTTTTTTCTTCTGGGTATGAACGAGCTTTATACTGAAACACTCGATCTAAAAATGACTTTGGTGAATTTTTGGGTAATTATTGAAAATCATTGAACGTCGAGAACGAAGCAATTCACCCCTCTTCCATCCCTTGGAGAGAACATAATTGCACACGCACCATATGCTCATAGTACGGTGTAGGCAGCAGGAGGCCGCCTGATCTCCAAAAAGACTCTCTCACCATCTACGGCGCTTGGTATTGGGCACGGTTCGTCGGGCTGACCCCAAGTCTCATCGCATTTGTTTGCCTAATGCGGCGAGAATCGCACATCTCTGCACGGACTCGAGATTATGAACTGACCAATAACGCATGGGAGAAGCTACATCATCACCCCCCATGGAGAGTAGGCTCAACATGGTTGGCTTCTATTAGAGGCCCATCACGGAGCGACTGGAGTCCTGTGGTCCACTATCCCACGTACTGACCGCCACGGAGTATTAGTTCAGAGTTCAGCTCATTGACCAACCTCGGAAACACCCTACACACCCTCCTCCTCAACGTGTTGAACAATGATCGAGAATAGAGTGGCAATAATTGAATTAGGTTGAGACATCCTGGTGTTTAGCTAGGTAGGTTGGGTATAATTAGGTTTTTGGCCACTCAAGTGATGTAGATCTAGTATTGGGTATGTTTCTTCGGTCTTTGACGAGGACCTTTTGCAATCGAGGGGCCTCCAAGTGAGATTCTGCGTATCTGATTTGAACACAGATGATAATGACCTTTTTCTGTGCGTCGAGGCCCGGTCTAAATCTCGGCGTCAAACAAAGTCATCCCAGGTCTACTACTGGGCGAGATGCCACGTCAGACCTCGTGTTCCTGGGAGGGAGGGGGAGGGGGCGCTGAACATGATGAGTTAGTTGTTCATGAACAGCATGATTATCAGCAATGATGCTCTTCTACCTCTCATCAAGGAATGTAGAGGTTGCTTAACAACTGCCCTCAGTATTGTGCTCTGACCTGTGGTATAATTAGCCCTCCTTGTATTCACAGCAAAGCATGGTGATACGTAGGGTAGGGGAAGACTCCTAATTACTTAGGCAACTGAGCCACAACGACAATACAAATCACAGAGCAATAGACTTTACTCGGCAGTGGTAAGGCATAGTAGTAGCATATGTGTGGTGAATATCAGCAAAGCCTCAGCGACACTACCCACTATCAATTAAGGAGCATAATTAAGGATGAGGTTTCGAAAACTAGCAACTCAAAAAAAAAAAAAAAAAAAAAGGAGGCACAATCTGTATGACCTACCTGGATGCCATTATCCCAATTTCCATATAAGAGGGTGAGTAATCGATACGAAGTGGCTACTCGTGTGGCAGTGCGGTAGACGGGTCTGGCACAGCGCAGCAGTGGTCGGGAAATCTTTGAAGAGGGCGGCGCGGCTGTGTTGGGGGCCATCAGGGGGATCTCGTAATCAAGAGAAGGTATCGCCATAATAACATCCCTCGATATTATATACAGCCTCACCCGCCACTAAAAGAAGGCGGGTCAATCTCGGTTCCTACCCCTGCTGCCACGCGAACCCAGGTTCACGGGAAAGGCATTCTTTGCTCTTCTTAAGGACACACACGCATTTTCTGTCATAAGGATGGCAGCGGCTGCCGTCCTCTGCTTGGTCAGATCATACTGAGTGGTAGATGCCGAGCGGGACTCAGCCAATCTGCAAGGGCAATTAACACCTTGCGCCCTCAGCTGTGAGCAGGGATTATCATCCTCAGCATCAGCAGCAGCAGCATTCACCACCACCAGAGCCCACTAACAGCCGTATGACGGCCGAGTTCCTGGGATCTTAAAGATCTGATGGCCAGGGCGGGCGGCCGAATGGATTAAATAAACGAATTACCCTTTTGGGACCTAAACTGCGGCGGATGTGGGACCCACATACGAAGTCAGCGACTTGAAGGAGCACCGAGGGCTTAGTAGCCCAGAGCATTGTACCAGGGCTCCTGGCTTCAACTACTGGTTCTTTGGCTTTGGGAGAGGCGCTGCTCAGCCCTAGCAGATGGGGCAGACATGTGTAAGGAGGACGGGGAAAAGGGGGGGAGAACAAGCATGAACTTATCCGTACACCCACCATTCGTGTCGTGGGGGAGGGAGGGTTGCAAGGAGGATGCGGTTGATTCTGCTGCTGTGGGGTTTTGTTGCCAGCATTGTCTCGTACATTGCACGATGGAAACGCCGAAACGTTTTATGTGAGCGACAATGGCATTGCTGGATGAATATAGGCCAAGTCAGCTTGTGTGTATCTGCGTGGGTATGTGTCGCGATCAAATAAAGACCACCCTACTCCGGCGAGCTCGAGGGAAAAGAGGAAAGTCCTCATGTCTTCAGTCTCGACTCATCTCCTCTTTCTTCGGCTCTAGATTCTACGCCAGGTAGGATTGTCCAGCTTCCATCAAAAGATGACCAAGACTGGCAAGTGTGACTGCTGTCGGCAGCGTAAGGTCAAGGTGAGTGTTCTCTCAAGGTTGCAATCCTGGTGATGTCTTCA
Source organism: Immersiporthe knoxdaviesiana (assembly GCA_021117315.1). Taxonomy (NCBI): domain Eukaryota; kingdom Fungi; phylum Ascomycota; class Sordariomycetes; order Diaporthales; family Cryphonectriaceae; genus Immersiporthe; species Immersiporthe knoxdaviesiana. The sequence continues at coordinate 3,196,877 of CP088210.1, forward strand.
ATACACACACACACAAAGAAGGGAAAATATGTCTAACGTATTACGCTCACTTTCAGTGCGATGAGGTTCATCCGACCTGCGGTCAGTGCAAGAAGGTCGGGCGAGAGTGCAAGTACACCTACGGCCATGTTTCCAAGTTTGTCAGCTACCAGCATGCAAGCTCAGAACCTTCCTCATCATCCTCTCGCTCGGGAAAGGGAGACTCGAGACAAGATTCAGCAGACCGGAGGCACAAGTCCAAAGAACAAGAGATGGTCCTGAGCCTGCGATCCTCCAAGAATCTGCAGTCAGGCAACAATCTGATGCAGACTTTCAATCTTGTGCCCGCCAACAAGGGTGACAAGTCCAGCCGCAGGGGGGAGGAGGAGGAGGAAGAGGAGGAGGAGAGGCTCGTTCTGGAGGTGGACAAGATGTACCACAGGCCAACGAGGCCCACTCGTCATCGCTACTGTCCGTCTGGCTGTCCTACCTAGAGAGCGGGCCCTCTGGCGAGTCGTCGCTATACTGTATGGGTGACTGGATGGATCTTGTGCAGAGATACATCGGCAGAGGCGAGGTCGTGGACGCAGCGGTGATCGCCATTGTATCTGGGGCCAGAGCGTTCTCGAGCAGGGCAGAACAAGACATTGCGACGGCTAGCGAGTCCAACATCAACGCTCTGCGGGTGCTCCGGCTATCTCTCTCAAAGGACAACCAGGCGAGCGACAGCAGGAGGGCACTGGTAGCTACGAAGCTTCTGTACATCGCCGAGGTAATGTGACAAAAGGCGCCTGGCTGTTTTGAGGATTTGAATTAATTAGGGAAACTGAACGCTGACAATCTCGTACACACAAGATCCTGATCAATCCGGAGTCGTACGACCATCAGTACCACGTTGGAGGGCTTGTGAATATCCTGCGTCGGCTCTATTCACAGAGTCACAGTTATGATGAGACCATCCAGTCTATCTACTACGGTCACTTTTTCACCGAGGTACGCACAACCCGTCGAGTCGTCAAGGTCCATATAATTAGTATCATATCATGGAGAGTTGAAAGAGGACTGACACCCCACTCTGACAGATCACATCTGCCATGTTTCGAGGAGAAAGATCGGCCTTTGAGAAGACTGCGTGGAACGACATGCCAGCGCCCCAGTTCGCGGAAAACACATGGCCGGGATACGCAGCAGCCCTGAGGGCTACGATGCAGAACTTCATAAGGCTCGCGCGGCTGGTCCACCTCACGCGGCGGGTCCAGCAGAAGCCACACGACGCCGCCCTGCGGTCTGATGCTACTGGGCTGGCCGGCCGGCTGTTTGGGAGCAGCATAGAGGCGTGGATCGGCGAGCTGATGGGGTCTGGGGCGATCCTGGTGGTCCCCTCGGTGGCCGACGACAACCTGGTCACACACTCGTACCGCTTCCAGTCTCCACGGCTGTACCAGCTCATCGTGACCTTCTGGGCCGGCCGTGTCATCCTGTGCGGCTGTATCCAGAGGCTCGCGGATACTGGCCGCCTCCCGTCTGCCCTCAGCCTCACAGCCGCGCACGAGACGGACATCCAGAGCGCACAGGCCATTGCCATGTGTGTCGACTACTGCGTGCAGATCGACACGTCGCTGCCCTGCGCCCAGATTGCGCATCTCCCCGCGCTCAGGATGGCCTTTGGAGCCTGGCAGCGGCTTGGAGAGCGGACCATGGGCCAGTCGGCCGAGTCAGAAGAGATGACGACGTGGTGCATGGGCACGCTGAACGTCATCGAGACCATGTTGTCGCTCCGCCTGTCCACGCACGAAGAACTGTATCGGAGAACGTCCTGCCTGTCGGGAGGACCAGTGTATGAGTCGGGGTGATTAGTCTGGAAGACGGACAAACTCTGGTAGACAAAATAACAAAAGTGTGGACCGGAAAAGCAACATAGAAGGTGTTTTTGGGGATACTTACTTTTTCTTCTTTCTTTTCTTAGATGCGAGTTGAGGGCTGTTGGTTTCTACTTTCTATAGACTTTTTGCTAGCCGGTCTGGCTTCTGTATCATTCATCCTCGCTCTGTAGTCCTGAAATATCACCAAAATTCAAAGGGGGAAAAAGACGAACAGTAAGAACAAAGAAAACGGAAATGTGTTGATGGATTGACTGGTGTTGCATACCGCCCGTACGGTAAGTATTGCTTTCAGGGCTGCTCCTGCAGGTCCTTAGTGGCTAGTACCCTAGGTACGGAGTACAGCACAGCGCAGTCTAGGTAACCCGTCACGTGCTGAACGTCTATGCTGTGTACCGATAGGTTCCAGAACCACCCCCAGGGTCCCCCTACCCTCTCCCCAGCCAGCGAACTATCTGCGCAGCCGCCCTCGATCGCTGCAGATTTGCATGCATGCCTGGTTACACGAACCCGCGGTTCTGCCGTTGTCGCATAAGTAGCAGAAAGACGGGATTGTGGTTGATTCGATCCGGCAAACCTCTCTGTGGTCGCAACTTTTACATACTTGCCTGCGTACCTGCTCGTTCATCGCCCTTCACACGCAAAGTAAAGTATGTAGCCATGCTCTCGACAACAAAAAGAAACGACCGACCAGGCTTCGACCACAGAGCCGAGCCGTAACATCCCAACCCCCATACAGGGGCCGCGATCTCTCAGCCCCCATAACCCTCACCCCCTCTCTCTGTCTTCCTTCGTCTCTCCTATCCTCAGAATAATTACCCCTCCAGAGAAGCAAAAAAGACAAGCAATATCATTCAACCGGCACAAGAGTTGAGTGGCACATATGTCGTGCTGGTAGGGGAGGAAAAAAAAAAAAAGGATCGTCGTTGAGGACTCCGGGCCTTTTGATCCCAAGCGTCGGGGAAGCGATGTCTGCCCCGAGCAGATCGCGGACCTGGTCGACCAACGCTCAACCCGCATCGCGCGCACGCAAGAACACCCTGCCGTCCTTCCCTCCGTCCTACGCCTCAACGACGACAACCACCGCCATCACCGCCGGCGCCGCCACCACCACCACCACCAAGACGAAAGATGCCTCCTCGTCCTTGTCCTCGTCCTCATTCCTTCCTCTTCCCCGCTCCTCCTCCTTCCCGCCAGCTGACGACGATAACGCTCCCGATGGCGAGCCGGTAGCCACACCATCCTTCCTCCAGCCCCGCGTGGCTGCCGTCCTCGGCGTCTCGCGACACTGGCACCCCGTGCTGTTCTCCCTGCGCCTGCTGTCGATCCTGCCGGCCATCGTCCTCGGCTTCCCGCTTGCCATCCGCTTCCTGCTCATGCTGCATGCATTTGCGACGACGACGACGACGACGACGACCGATGGACAGCCTGGGGGCCACGGCGGAGGCGGTAGCGGTGTGGGCGAGGAGAGGCTGTTGCTGACGGAGCTGATGTTGGCTATCATATGGGTAAAAAAACTCGTTCTTGGGACTGGACGTAGGCCTGTTTGGCTGACTTGACGAAAATAGTGTGGGTGTTCGGGATACCTTTCATTCTACTTTACAGACTACCTCATGTCCAGGTGGTGAGTTTGCGATCCCCTTTTCCTTCCAGCGTCGCCGAAGCAGAAAAAGAGGGGAATCAGGTGCTGACCGTGAATGCCCTCTTCCTCTTCTCTCAGGCTCATCAACTACACCCCTCCGCGACCGCCTTCCGCCTCGTCTCCATATCCGCCCTCAACGGCTACCTGCAGTCATGGACCCTCCACCTGAGCGGCAGCTCGCAGGACCCCTTCCTCCTCCTACCTACATGGATCATAATTACCAGCGTGCGTCTCTCTTATCTCCAAGAGCACATTTTCTATTCGCTCGCTTCATACACACAGAGAGCAACATATATATTGACAGACCCGCTGCCGCGCAAACGCACACACTCCCTTAGACTCTTACTCTGGTATACCATATCACCTACCGCAAGATTAACATCCGCAAGGAGACATCCACCTCCATCAGTGTCTTCTCCATGGCAAGCTACATTAGCATGGTGGCTCTGCTCATACAGCAGCATTGGGACAGGACCGACTGGCTGGAGCTGCCATTCGTCGCGCTGGGCTGTCGGGTCCTCAGGGGTGGCGGGGATGTCGTGGTCTGGGTTGCCAAGTATGCGAATATAACGGTGGCACCCTGAGAGGGGGACGGAATAGTCGACTCTTTCTGCTGGAAATAGGATACTTCACAGTTTGCTCATGATACCCCTCCATTTGCGCAAGAGAATATATGATTTCCTTGATACTTTTCTCAGGAACGTCACGATGGTAGCACTTTACGACCAGGAGAAAGAATGTTTGCCATTGCCTTGGGAGACTGTGGATTTTCAATCTACTCCCCCCTCCTCACCCCACCAAAATTCACCAACAAAAGGAATATGGTGCCTTGCCTTCACCTGTGTGGTAGGTGACCGACTAAATCAGACTCGCTTCCTGACACTGTCCTCAAAGGATACGTCCGCTTTGCGATAAAAGTTCCGAGATCACCACTGGTCGGCACAGTGGGATCATTGTCAAGTAGCGCTCGACAAGCCAAAAATAAGCCTCGTGTACTACTCTGAGATATTTCTGCAGTAAGAAGACGAGACGTGTCCTCATCCCACCGGTACAGGCCTTGTCGTATCTCTACGGCCAAGCTGTTCCCGCAACAGACGTGTGTTGGAGGGAGGGAGCCGACATGACGATGAAGGCCCCATTAGAAACCGTGGACACGGACCATCTCCTTGTCGAAGCCAAGGCCGGTGGTCTTCTCGTCGTTGGTGATCTCACCGCAGAGGAAGTCGTGCATGTTGTTGCGCTGGTCGCCCTGGAGCTGGATCACCTGGCCGTGCTCCTCATCCTCGATGACGGTGCCATTGCAGTTGTACCGCTTCTTGGCCTGCTTGCAGATCTTCTTGAGGTTCCACTTCTTGGGAATGTTCGTAACCGTGGTCAGGGTCTTGCGTCCATTGCGCTCTATATACCATCGGTCCTTTTGTCAGCGGCGATGTGTACTCCTTGTGCGAAGGAGGGAAAAAAAAAAAAAAAAAGGAAATGTAATCACGGGATCATGAAAACATACGCTGGATGCGGATCTCGATCTTCTCAGCAGCCTTGGTCGCCTTCTTCTCGCCCTCACCACCGTCTTCGTCAACTTCGGCGAAAGGATCTGCACACGGCAAGAGGCGGTCAGCATCAGGGTGTACCAGCGATCAAATGGAACAAGCACAAGTGAGAATAGCGCCGCAGTGAGGGGAGAGGTATTCTTGAAACTTACCAAAAGATCGGAGGTTCTCGATGACCTCACCCGCGTCGGCGGACTTGGCTGACTTTTGTTTCTTGGCTAGGTCGTCGGCCTTGGATGCCTTCTGTTTCTTGCCAGAGTCTTTGAGGTTTCCCTCAGCGACCTGGGCCGGTTGCTCCTTTCCTATCTGACCGTCGGCCACATCGGCGGAGGAGACTAGACGAGGGGGAGGGTCGAGGTTAGTATCGACGACATGTGTTGGGGAGTTGGAGGAGGAGGATGGCACCTCGAGGCGGGGCACTGTTTTCGGCCTTACCAAGGTCCTTGTTGTTTTCGATTGACATAGGCAGCGACGGACGGCTCTAGCGACGTCTCACTGATGGGAAATGGGTTTCTTTTTTTGGTTTGGTGAGAAGGAGAACGCGAGGTTTGTGTAGGTGGCCCTGGATCGAGTAGGATGTTGAGGTGTGTGGTGTGATGATGATGAAGACGACAGGTATCGTTGTGGGCGAGGTTGGTTGGAGGGGGAGAACAGGGGAGAGGAGAGAGGCGTGATGTGTGTGATGCTCAGCGGTTTTATTGTTCGCACAAGGAGGCGAGGGAAGCGGGGTGCCCGAGTGGGTGACTAACGCAGGGGAGGGACGAGGGGGCACTTAGAGGTCCGTGCCCCAGCCACACAAGTCATCTGCTGCTGCCGGTGCTGCTGCTACTTAGTGAGTGCTACCCTAGCACTCTAGCATTTCCAGCACTCCAGCACTCCAGCACTCTATTACAGCAGGTCTAGTACCGTACTGCAGTGCTACGTTCAGTACCATTCCATTGCACTATTGCCTAGAGGGCGGCAGGGCGGTGCCGCGGAGTGCCACTCAAGCCACTGTAACACACAGTCCGTGGGTACAGTTACGCCCTATGCTGTGGCACCGTACAGTGGATGTTTGGTAGCACGTACTATGTATGACCTGCAGGAAGGCGGTGTCCTGAACCTTGCTTGGCACTGGCCTAGGAACACCAGAGGCCCTGCCTCCTGATCATTCCGTACTGTTACATTCTAAAGGGACAAGTCACCACACCTTTTTTTTTTTTTTTTTTTTTTTACTGTAACCCGCCCTCACTCAGCAATCTCACCTGACGACCACTTCTTGCCGTTCCTGGTTGGTCAAGATATGCCCTTTGCGCCTGTCGACCTCGATCAGCCCGAGAACCAGGCTGCTGCTGCCTCTGTTCAGATATTCGAGGAGGACGAAAGTCAGGATGGCCCCTCCTCTCCCAGGTGGTGGCCTCTGTTCAGAGACGAGTGTAACTTCGACGCTGAGATCTTTGAGAAGGTTATGTTAAACCTGATCAAGAATCCTAATATCAACTCATCATGGCTGTTCAGGGCCGACATCCTGCTCGACCGGGTCGTCTCAGAAGTTTCTGAGTGCCCTGATTCCGCTTCCTCAAGCTCCCAGCAGCCGCTGATACCAGAGTTCAGGGGCCTAGGTATCAAGAGGTTCCTCGTCCGCAGGATGATCCCCCGGAATGAACATCGGGACAAGCCCCTGGAGCAGAGCTGTGTCTTCTACAGAGGCGCCCTCTCCGAAGGGGTTCAGAGGTCTCTCATCATCTATCTCCCGCATGTTCGGTCGGAGCAGGACATCCCCTTTTACCACCCAGCCGTGAGAGGCATCGCCTTCCTTCACGACTGGAGGCCGGCAGAGGCCAAGGGCACTGTGTCCACGCAGTACTTGTTCTTTGACTCGGGCACCAGGACCGAGAAGCTCAACAGGACGGCCCTGCATCTGCTCAGGGTTCTGCACAAACACGGTGAGGGCCAGGTGGCCGGCTACAAGAAACGGGTGCACCACGATGTTCTTGTCCCACAGGCCTCCCTGCAGAGCACCTACGCCGCGCTCAAGCAAAAGTATGCCAGGTCTCTTGTCGACGGCTGGGAGGAGGTGACGGACCCTTCGAAACACGTCTTTGAGGACCTCTGCATCGCCGCCTTCCTGGTCGAGCTCTGGAAGGACATGTATAAGGACGTCGAGTTTCCCGGCTTCGTCGATATCGGTTGTGGAAATGGCCTGCTGGTCCACATCCTCAACAGCGAGAACTACACGGGCTGGGGATTCGATGCAAGAGTGCGGAGATCTTGGGCCAAGTACAACTCGAGCGTCTCCGTCCGCGCCCTGGACGGCGGCTCCCAGGTCCAGGATTCCTTGAAGGCGCACGTGTTGCTCCCTGCTGTCACCGCGAAGCCGACGGACCACAGCAGTGTCAAGATCAGTGAGGGTCAGACCCATGATGGCATTTTCCCCAAGGGCACTTTTATCATCTCGAACCATGCCGATGAGCTAACGCCATGGACGCCGATCCTTGCGAGGCTGTCGGACTGTCCGTTCATGATGATACCATGTTGCAGCCATAACCTCGCCGGCGACAGGTGGCGGGCACCTCCACCCAAGGACAAGACCGCCTCCCATTCGGCCTACAACTCGCTCTGCGGGTGGGCTGCTGAGATCGCCGAGGACTGCGGCTGGGAGGTCGAGAGGGAGGTGTTGCGCATCCCATCGACTCGCAATGTGGCCATCCTAGGCCGGCGCCTTGCCAACGAGGAGGAACTGGATATCCACTCTCTGTTGTATAGACATGGCGGGACCGGTGGCTACTACGACAATGTCGTCAAGCTGTTCCGAGCATCAGCCCGCGGCCATTAATACAGCAGGCAGCCAGACACATCAGTGCGACAAGCCTCAGTGATGTGTAGTCAATCAATCTTGAGTGCCTAGAACGGTGAAACTGCACACGAACGCTCGAGGAGGAACACACGCCAGATTCATGGGCGGTGGAAAACAACGGCTCAATCTGCTCGTTCTCTCTCTCTGTCTCTCTCAATCAAGGTCGGGAACAGGCAGGTGATCCACCAGCTTCAGGTTCAGGCCAAGCTTCTTGAGCTCTTGGGTTGCAAGCTTGTCCCGCAGGTCCAGGCTCTCCTTCTCGGTCACCAGAACGAAATCTTGCCTCAGCAACCAGCTTCCCTCTTGCACGCCATACTCCCTGGCCGTCTCCTTGTCAACCTTGTCGAGATCGATGACCAGGCTCTTCTTGACGCCAAACACGGCATCAGACTTCTCGTATGGATCGTCGCGGATGTACAGTGCACTGGATGCCAAATGGCTTGTCAGCAAGAGGACGCCCATGCGGTGCTGTCACAAACAGCAACCCCACCACCCACCATATATGACTGTCAACGGTGACGGGGGAGGGGTGGTTTTCAACGCTTACGTGATGAGATGGTCCCAGCCCTCCTTTTGGAACATGAAGTGCACATGTGCTGGCCGCCAGCAGTGTCGTCCCAGCAGAGCCAACAGCTTCCCCACGGGGCCGTCGTGCGGGATAGGGTAGCTGACCGGCTTGATGCCCTTGAAGAAGAACCGGCCCTGCTCGTCTGAGATCATGACACAGCGCTCCGAGGGCTCCTGGCGGTCCGAGTGCTGCACGTCGTAGTGCCCGCTGCTGTCCGTCTCCCAGATGTCGATCTTGACACCCTGCACGGGGTTGCCCGTGGTGTCCTTGATGGTGCAGATGGCCAGCATGGGCTCGCCTTCTGGGTCAGATGTCATGCTCGCGCCGTTCTCGATCGTGGGGGCATCGTGGGTGTGAAAGGGGCCCAGGACCGACCCTTCTGTGCCTTCTGGCGGCTTTGGGTGGTTGATGTTGTCGACGAGGAGAGACAGGCCGAGGATATCGGAGAGGAGGATGAACTCCTTGCATTAGTAGTATGTGTGGTTAGTTTAACAACAAAAGTAACATCTGAGCGGCACACAACTCTACTTTTTCCTCTTTTTTTTTTTTTTTTTTTTTTAAAAAAAAAAAAAAAAGAGCAAGGCACCCAATCCAACGTACATGTCGGACGTCAGTGGAGATCTGCCCACACTGAACCAGGAAGTCCAGCGCTGCCATCCACTCTTCGGTGCTCAGGCGCGTCTCGCGCGCAAAGTCGTGCAGGTGGGTGACCAGGCGCTCCATGAGATACTTGAGGCGCGCATCCTTTGTCTGGTTGTTAATCTTGATGGTGTTGGGCGTTATGTTATCGATGGTCAGGTCCAGAAGCTCTGGTGTCTGCACTTGCTGGGAGGCCATGGCTGCGACGGCCCTTCCTGGACGGGGGGCAAAGCGTAGCTAATACGAAGAGCAGGCAGATAAAGAGGTATATAGGCAAAGTTATGAATGGGAGTCCTGGAGAGGCAAAGATGGTATGTCTCGTCTCGGTTCCCTTTGCAGCCTGTGATTGTTGTGCAATTGTCTCTCGGGCCTCTTGTCAGGAAAGAGAAGGAAGCCACTTTGCTTTTCAAGAATGGTTACGAAGTTTTGGGATGGGAGTACAAGATACGTTTAAGGGGTCTAAACGGAGCTGCGGAAATACGGCAATTGGATCATCTCCTCCTCCTCCTACTCCTCTTCATTTTCAGCGCTTTTTGGAGAGCTCCTTTCTACTATAATACCTGAAATATGAGGGGTGAGAGAGGTCTGTGGTGGGGTGTGCATCACGCACGTCACTGTCGGCTCACAGGCGGCACCGAAAAGGCAGCCCACTTCTTTTACCCCTCCTCCGCCATTTGCTTGGGCGGGTCCCGTGCTCGGGAAAGCTTTGTTTAAGTGGCAGGGCCTGACAGAGGGCGCGGAATGGTAATGCGGCGGATCGTTTTGGCGGGTTTTGCACCCGAGGCCTTCTCTTTTGCCGGCGGTGCTTGGACGCTAAATGTAAAGTACTCGGGCTATCAGATCTGAACACCGGCTCTTGTGTTTTTGTGATGTGTTGTCCGAGCGGTGTACGCCTGTTGAGAGTGTGATAATAGAAGAAGGAAAAAAAAGGAGTGTGTTGCTGGAATAAATGTACTTTATCGCTCGTCGCTGCACTACAGTAACATACAAGTACTTGCTTTTCCAACAACAACCTCAAAGAAATTTCAATCCAAGCCACCCACCACAGACTCAACCAAGCAGCACGACCTGTTCCCGACAGGCAGCGCCAAACGCATCGACATGTATCCTCCCGATGCCCAACCTCTCCACGACGCCATCATCTCGAGGCTCCGAAAGTAACAGCACGTTGTACAGCGGCCAAAACACCCTGGGGCTACAGCATTTCACGTCGTATTCCAACCCGTCCAGCATGACTCCATCATCCTCATCTTCTTCTTCATCGTTGTTGTCGTCGTCATCGTCATTGTCATCATCATCATTGTTATAATCATCACGCACAAACCTACTCTGACCCCGTTTCCGAACATCATCCCAATCGACAACGACATCGTCTGAGCTCCCACAGTCAGGGTGTGTCCACGACCGGTAGACTTTTGCAGATGCATCCCACGACGGGTCGGAGATCTCCCACTGCGTCGTGCGAGACAGGGCGAGGAACTGGTGCCGCCGGCCCTGCAGGCTGGGGAGCAGATCCCCGTCGACAATGATGACGCCCGCGGCCCGGCCGTGCTGGACATCGAGCACCGAGAGGTGGCACTTGACGTGGTGGCCCTCGTCGCAGCCGCCCTTAGAACCGGGCGGTGGAGAGGAATACCCTTCAGCGTGTTGGTCTGTCAGCTGAAACTCTGCGACCCTCCCGCGGATCCGCAGGACTGATGGTGATGATGATGATGATGATGGCTTGGTTGTGGGCGTGATCGCCACATCGCCAGTGGTGTGGTCGAGGAGGACGGGGAGGAGCGGTCGTGGGTAGCGCAGTCCTCTGGTCGCCGCCTCCTCTGCTGCGCTCGTGTAGTAGACCTCCTCGGACTCCTCATCGACGTGACGAGTCCAGCCGTCTATCTTGTGAGGTCCCGGGCTGGCCGGGCTGCACAGCTGCGTCTTGCTATCGTTGGTCTCTCGATGGCACACCTAGATTATCATTCTCTCTTTGTCAGCGGAGAAGAAGAAGGTTTATCTTCTCGCTTTGCTTCCTTCTTGCATGAATTTTCCAAGACACAGGGAGCAATGAGTATGCCTTACTGGCTCACTATATGTTTAGCAATGTTCATGTGGTGATACTGGACGACCCCATCCCATCCTGCCCAGGACCAGCTCGGGAAGGCCTTGTTCGTCCTCTTCCCCCGCCAGACGGGCTCCCAGAGGAGGCCGGCATCGAACAAGGTCGTCGGGAGGCCCCCGACAAACTCGCCACGGAACGGCTTGCTCAGCTGCTTGAGGATGCCGTCGAAGGCCGAGATCTTGTCCGCAGGACTGGTGATGTTCCTCCTCGTATACTCCTTGACCGCGGTAGCATAGATCTCGAACAGGTTCTGGTTCTCAAAGTCCAGGCCGCCCTCCGAGGTCATGAAGATGAACCTCAAGGCGCCCGAACATTCCTTTTTTTCTTTCTTTCTTTTTTTTTTTCCTCTTCCTGCTGCTGCTCTGGCATGCGGAACTGCTCCTCGAGGGCGCAGTCCCAGTTGCACTGGAAGTGCACCTGCGCTGGCGTGAAGGCCAGGAGCCTCGGGGATAGAATTCGCTCCTGGTACGTCCAGCCCCTGGTGTTCCAGGCCGACGAGGCGATGTGGTCGCTGAGGCACGTCGCCAGCGTGACGCCATTCATGACCACCCTGCTCTGGACTTCGGTCCGAGGCACACTAGACACCCCAGGGAGCCCGCTGTCGGCATTGTCACCTGCTGCTGCCACGATGGTGAACAGGGCCTCGGCATAGATCCTGTCCATCCTGTCGAGCTCGTGCTGGATGCTGCCCAGGTCGTCCTGAACGATGCACAGCGCGTCGACCCAGATATAGCGGAGCCCCATCGCCCTCACCACGCAAAAGGCATCGTCGATGGTGAGCGACGGCCGTCCGCGCTCGGTCGCGAAGAAGCCCGGGGTCGACATGTCGTCGAGGGTCCTTCTGAGGAGCTTCAGCTTCTGGTCCTTGCCCCAGGTGTAACTAAGCGCCACGTAGTCGGCATCCTGCGGCAGAAAGACGAGACACGACAGCGCGACATCAATCACGCGCAGGCCTGGGCTGCCCCACTGCGCCCGTTCCTCCGAGGAGGGGGAGGAGGCTACGCCTTGCGGGTCCCCACCACACCGCCCAAGGTAATTGTGCAGCCAGCTCCTCGGGAGCGCCCAGTCGATCCTGTCGGGCTCAACGGGGCGGCCGAGCCTCGTCCTCGCCTCGACACCTCCTCCTAGTGCTGCTCCGTCGTCGGCCAGCGCGATGATCCGAGGAGTGCTCGCGTTCCTAGACCAGGAGGTGGTGTCGTTCTGCAGCGCAGCGCGATCGGCTTTCTAAGTGGACGCAGAAACACCGTGGGGCAGGGGCCGTACTGGTCGCGCCGATGGGGATTCCAGCGACACGCCGAGGGGCTCTTCCGAGATGCTCAGGATGGACCCGCCACTGCTCGCCAGGAGGCCGTCTATAGCCTCTGCGCCGTAGGCGGTTTTGAGCAGGATGCGCAAGAACGCGCAGAAAGTGCACCTTTCCTCTTCCCATAGTGCTCTGAGGGATCCAAGGCTGTAATCGTCCGTCATCCAGTGCGCAGGAGGTTTGAGGTCATCGTCGAGAGGGATCCGGCTACATTTCCTGCAGAGGCTGGAGGCCGTTGTGCTGCTCATTGCTGCTGTTATTGTCGTTTTTGTCCCAGGGCTTTTGTGGCAATGACCATTGTGCAAGAGAGAAAGAGAGAGTCGAAGGAGTAGGAAGGGCATAGACAGGGGTCAGTGTCGAGGGCACAAGTAAGCGAAGACTCAGCCTGCTGTGCCTTAAGTACACCACTTGTGTGCCCTTGCCTCTGCTGCTGTTTGTTGTTGGTGCCCCAGTTCTTCGCACGCCCCTGCTATCCAAAGGCTGAAGCAATTCCAATCATCCTGAGAGAAGTGGTTAATATATACGGACGTACATCTACATACATATGGGAATGGACCCTCAAGTCGATATTCGACCAGCCATGGTCTGTCCATAGTCACTACACTTTTTTTTTTTTTTTTTTTTTTTTTTCGTACTCCGACGTCTTGCTCCCCTATCTCTCATAGGCTGCTGGTTGTCAGTCTCCAGGTCTTATTCTCCCACCTCTTGCTAAAGCCTCTTTAGGTGCCTTCTCTCAGCCCCTCTCCAGAGCAAACTAGCACGATTTTTACGCGTTGAGATGCCACCCCGGCTTCAATAAATGAGCAGCTTACGCCTGCCACGAGCTGGGCAAAGGGAACAACAGCGGATCAATATCCAACAATAACAACCCGTATCGGGAAAATGAGCCAATTTCAGCGCGTGGGTACGTTTTCGATCGATCGTCTCCGCAGCTTTTGTTTCTTGACGCTGGGGGAGAACAAGCGCCGGAGCAGGAGACGGCAGGCTGTCTGCGAGAATGCCACTTGGCGATACATATCTGGTGGTTTATCAATACGGACGATTGGAGATTGCGACCGCGCACTGGAGCATATGATAAGCATGGCTCAACGTCAAAATAGCCGCTCTGACTGTGCGTGGTAACCCAGAGCCCAGTGATTGTCTCGTGCGCTAAGGATGGGTGGGCACATCAACTGGTGATCATCATGATTATCGCCATCACCTTGAGATCAAGCAGGTGAAGAACCCCTGAGAGAGAGAGAGAGAGAGAGAGAAAGAAAAGATCGACTTGTTGTGGTAGGGGGATGGCGAGGGCAACTTTGCTCCTGAACGAGTGGATTGACGCTTGTCATTTCCCTGCCGAGCAAGTCGCTGGCTGCTGTTGCTTATCACAGCAACCAATGTTGTTGAGGTGTGAGATATCATCGATCGTCCAGAAGAAGGAAAAAAGACCTGGGGATGTTTGTCAGCATTGAAATTTGGTGAGGTATACTGTAGGCATTCGACAGCAAGAGCATGGCTTGATGCCTAGCGACGTCCCTCCCCTTCCGGCTTCATTGCTTGGTCTCCGTTGCAGCAGTCGGCGTTCTGGCTCAGAGGATGTTATTATAATCATTTCTCGGGTGAACCCGAGCGATTCTAACGCAGGGACCGGACCGATACCCCCAGACCCGCCCAATTTAAAACAGCTTTCGCAGCTCCATCAGAGAGAGAGAGTGTGTGTGTGTGTGTGCGAGAGAAAAGAGACAGCCTCACCGGGTCTGAACGCAACCTGTCCTTTGTGATGATGAAATTGGCGGGGTAGTCAGTCCATTTGCAATAGGCTGTTGCCCCTTGGACGAGGCATATTGAGGATGCTGATGGCCCCCAGAGTCCACTCTGAAACGTAGCCTTGCTGGTTCAGAGGCAGACTGCAACGGCCAGAGTATGAGTCGTCAGCGATCCGTAGCTTTCCCACCAACAAGGTGTGGTATAGCCTTGCCGTCTAGGCTGAGCTGAGCTGTATTGCATTGTCTTTTTTAGCAACGGGGGGTTTCTTTTATTTCTTCTTCCCTTCGCAATTTCACGAGTCGACGGCGGCGCGGCAAGGAATATTGATGAAATGCGACCCTGCAACGTGGCTGCAGAGACGAGGCCCCCCTTCGCACAGACCAAAACACACGCGTCGTGGCTCATGGTGAGGTGTCTCTTTCAAGGGTGTCTGCTCTTACAGCGGGTCACTGCTGCTTGCAACTGCGCTTGCACTGCGTCCTCATCACCACCACCACTAGCATTAGTTCATTGAGAGTTCATTGGGGGTTCCAGGGACGACGAAGCTGCTGACGAGCACATCATTTCCACGGGCCAAGTCCGGGAGAAAGACGCCACTGTCCTATTTTAGTGTTCGAACCGGTCGTGGGGGAGGGGGAGGGGGGTCATCAGCTCTCGTGCCCAGCCTCGCTATCAGGCTGGGCTGGGCTGGGCAAACCAAAGAAGAAGAAGAGGAGGAGGAAAAGAGACATGAGAGACATCGAGAGAAGACCTGCCTTATCAGGCTCGCCCTGATGCTGTCGGCTGCCCCAAATCCCCGAGCGGCCGCAGCGCCAATCGCTTCCGTTCCGTGGGTTTTCTGGCCTGCCTGCCTGCTTGTACTTTTTTTCTTCCTTTTTGTTACCCGGGTGTGTCCTCACATAATCTTGTTTACTTGCTATTTTGAAAAACCCCGAGGCGAGGTCCAAGAGTGGTGGTGCGTTTCGGCGTCCGAAGAGGGATTCCAAAAGAAGTCAACATGGCCCTGGGGGGAACAAGGGAAGGGAACAGGGCCTAAAACATTCTAAAATGGGAATACGGATGGTGTTCTTCGCCCGGGGATCCGTCGCCTTGCCCTCCCCACCGGCCTGCCGCAGCCGTACTACCACCGACTTGCATGACTGGTGGTGGCCAAGTCAGCTATTTGTCTGTGACCAACATGAATAGTATCGAGGACAGGCTGCAGGGGGTTGTTGTTGGTTAGGCCAGATGTGTGTGTGTGTGTGTGGGAAAGGAAAAGAGGGTGGGGAAATTGGTATTCCCAGATTAATTGATTGACAAAAAAGAAAGAAAAAATACCCCTCCAATCCTCGTCAGGAGAACTTCTCCAGGTTGATCCAAAACCAGCATATTAATTAATTCCTCTCCAGCCACGTTCCGGATCAATTTACCTATGGAACTATGTATGGCACAGGTCAAGGTACATAGTAATTCAGGAGAAGGGCCGCGTATGCCAGACCGTAGCGCCACCCAAAACCGTTCGCAACATACTCGATTGGCACTGTGGAACAGAGCACGGCAGTCGGTGCTGTCCCCCAAGGCTGAATGAACTACTGTAATTAGTTTCCAACGCCCTTTTTTCTCTCTCTCCATCTCTCTTTTGCCTGGGAAACTTATTACCGCAATCCCACGCCAGGGCCTAGGCCTAGGCCTGGATTTTTAGTGTCCGTAGTGCTGAGTGCCTCGTCCCGTCTGTCGTCGGTCCTTCGTCCCAGCAGCAGCGCGGGAGTCGGCCAGGTGTACCTTTTGGGCAGATCTCAGGCGGAAGAGTACTTGAGTGCCTGTGGTGGTAGAATCACGTCATTCGGCACTAGAGGTAAAAAAAAAAAAAAAAAGAGAGAGAGAATTTCTAGAAGCCTACGGTAGCAGCAGTAGCAGCAGCCGCGATTACAGGGCTTACAGGGGAGAGTACAGGGCAGGGCGGTGCTCCGGTTCAGCGCCGGGTTTTGTAAAAAGAAGGGGGAAAATGTATATCTCACGACGTTTGTTCCCTCTGCAAGGAGAAAATGGTTGATGACACCTACCATTTTGGACACCCACGAGAAAGGAACAACAGACAAGGAGAAGAAGACAGAAGAGAAAAGAAAAGAAAAATACCCTGGAGCTCTAAAGCATCCAAGCCCTGTCTGTACTCCGTTGCCGGCACAGTGAGAAAAGAGAAGGGGAAAAAAAAAAAAAAAAAAGAAAATCAGCTACCTCTCAAAGGAGAAGTGACAGGCAAAATCGAAACCACAGCCAACCTTGTCTTGACCGACGGTCGAACGTGTTCTTCTCCTGAACCACACAACCTGGTAAGACTGGATACCCTCCCTGGACCGGGTTTCGTAAGTTGCATGCGCGGTGGATGAGCCTTCTGGATCTACACACTACATAAAACCCACCTGACCGCTCCCCTCGAGAATCGTTCTGGAAAGACGACAGCCTGTTGTTGTGTCCTCTCTCGCTCTCTCTCTCTCTCTCCTCTCTCTCCTCTCTCTTGCTCTGACCTGTCACTTGCTTTCCTCCTCGAGCCACCTCATCAGTACATTAAGTACTACTTACCACCGTCACTCCCTTGTTCGTTGTTCCCTCCGTGTCTCCTCGTCCTCTCCTTCCCTAACCTCCCTCTCCTCTCTCTTCCAGAGTCCTAGCGACCGTCTTTTTAACGTTGCCGGCATTCGAAGCTTCCCCTCGAACCACCAACCCGAGACCCGACTCTATTCCCAAGAAAAACACACTACACCACACACATACACACAAGGCACAATGGCCAACCCTCCTCACGGTGGTATCCTCAAGGACCTGCTCGCCCGCGATGCCCCTCGCCAGGCTGAGCTCGCCGCCGAGGCCGAGACCCTGACGGCTGTCGTCCTGACCGAGCGCCAGCTCTGCGATCTCGAGCTGATCCTGAACGGTGGCTTCTCCCCCTCGAAGGTACGTGTGTGTTGTGTTAAACTGTCACTGGTTCCACTGGTGGAACAAGAAGAATCAAGAGAGGAATTACATGGCAGCAGCAGCAGCAGCAGCCGCCATTATCCTTCTTTTCCTCTAGTTCTGCCTTTTCCCCCTCAAACCCTTCCCTCCTCCTTTTCCTTCTTTTGTCCCACAGGCATTGTGTGCCTATCATTACTCGAACACGCCGACACCCTCGTCTCGAATCCTTTCTTCCCACCCCTTAGCTCTCTCTGCCTCTGCCAATTGGCAGTGTTTCGGGGAATTCGGGGGAAAGACGAGGGGCACAGAGTACCACCCCAAAAGAGCTGTCGTGTGCCCCCTGTCGGCGGGGCTCTTCACCCCCTCCCCCCATCTTGCATTTCAAGGAGCCTGCGCTGCCCCGCTATTATTGCGTGGCCGGCTGAGGATCCCAATGCGA
Organism: Immersiporthe knoxdaviesiana; assembly: GCA_021117315.1. Taxonomy (NCBI): domain Eukaryota; kingdom Fungi; phylum Ascomycota; class Sordariomycetes; order Diaporthales; family Cryphonectriaceae; genus Immersiporthe; species Immersiporthe knoxdaviesiana. Next base: position 3,214,494 of record CP088210.1, read on the forward strand.
TGCGACGCCATGGACAATTTGCGGGCCATGCCATTTTTTTTTTGGAAGCTCTGACCCTCGATGCTTGCGATGACGTGTGTGTACTGACTCGTTTTCTTTTTGGGTTGTAGGTTTCATGAACGAGAAGGACTACAATGGGTATGTTTTTGGTGTCTTGATCTCAAGAAGTATCATGAGAATTTGAATATTTTTCAAGAAAAAAAGAGAAGGAAAAAATAAGGAATAAAAAACTGACAAGATGCGTCTTGGAACAAAACAGAGTCGTCAAGGAGAACCGCCTCGAGAGCGGCATTCTCTTCTCCATGCCCATCACCCTGGACCTGTCCAAGTCCGAGATCGAAGAGCTTGGCCTCAAGCCCGGCAAGAGGGTCGCCCTGAGAGACTTCCGTGATGACCGCAACCTGGCCATCATGACCATTGAGGACATCTACAAGCCCGACAAGTGAGTTGTTATACTGCCTCTGCCTCTCTTCTGTCACTGACCCACTCTCTGCAGGGTTCTCGAGGCCAAGGAGGTCTTTGGCGACAACGACGAGGCTCACCCTGCCGTCAAGTACCTCCACCATACCGCTGGCGAGTTCTACGTCGGTGGTAAGCTGGAGGCTGTCAACCGCCTGCAGCACTATGACTTTGTCGACCTCAGATGTGAGCAGACCTCTTGGAACCCCTTTCATCATTTGAAATAGTGTTTGTGTGTGTGTGTGTGTGTGTGTGAGTGTGTACTGACCATCATTAGACACCCCTGCTGAGATCCGTCTGCACTTCGACAAGCTGGGCTGGACTCGTGTTGTCGCCTTCCAGACGCGTAACCCCATGCACCGTGCCCACCGTGAGCTGACGGTCCGCGCGGCGCGCTCCCACTACGCCAACGTGCTCATCCACCCCGTCGTGGGCCTGACCAAGCCTGGCGACATTGACCACTTCACCCGCGTGCGCGTCTACAAGGCCCTCCTCCCCAGATACCCCAACGGCATGGCCGTGCTGGGCCTGCTGCCCCTGGCCATGCGCATGGGCGGCCCCCGCGAGGCCATCTGGCACGCCATCATCCGCAAGAACCACGGCGCCACGCACTTCATCGTCGGCCGTGACCACGCCGGCCCCGGCAAGAACAGCAAGGGCACCGACTTCTACGGGCCCTACGACGCGCAGTACGCCGTCGAGAAGTACCGCGACGAGCTGGGCATCGAGGTGGTGCCCTTCCAGATGATGACGTACCTGCCCGACAGCGACGAGTACGCGCCCGTCGACACCATCCCCAAGGACGTGCGCACCCTCAACATCTCGGGCACCGAGCTGCGGTCCAGGCTCCGCAGCGGCCGCGAGATCCCCGAGTGGTTCTCGTACCCCGAGGTGGTCAAGGTGCTGCGCGAGTCGCACCCGCCCCGGTCGCAGCAGGGCTTCACCGTCTTCCTGACGGGCTACATGAACTCGGGCAAGGACCAGATCGCCCGCGCCCTGCAGGTCACCCTCAACCAGCAGGGCGGCCGCTCCGTGTCCATGCTGCTGGGCGAGACGGTCCGCTCCGAGCTGTCCTCGGAGCTGGGCTTCTCCAAGGAGGACCGCAACAAGAACATCGGCCGCATCGCCTTTGTCGCCTCCGAGCTGACCCGCTCCGGCGCCGCCGTCATCGCCGCCCCCATCGCCCCCTTCGAGGAGAGCCGCCGCCACGCCCGCGAGCTCGTCGAGAAGTACGGCGACTTCTATCTCGTCCACGTCGCCACCTCGCTCGAGCAGTGCGAGAAGACCGACAAGCGCGGCATCTACCAGGCCGCCCGCGCCGGCAAGATCAGGGGCTTCACCGGCGTCGACGACCCCTATGAGGCCCCTACCAAGCCCAACCTGGTCGTCGATGCCGAGAAGCAGAGCGTGCGCTCCATTGTCCACCAGATCGTGCTGATGCTCGAGAGTCAGGGCCTGCTGGACCGCTTCTAAACGTGGTGTCTGTGTGTGTGTGTGTGTGTGTGTGTGTGTCTACTTGGTGTGTCCGTTGGGGCGTGTGTAAAGAGAGGAAGAGGTGGGAACAAAAATGGTTTAGAGAAAGGAGGAAGAAGCAAGAACAAGGTTACCTAGAGCAGGGAAGACCTGACTTTCGTATGAGGCTTGGTAGGGATCAAGTGATGTGTGTGTGAGAGAGAGAGAGAGCACGCTCTTTCCTAATCGAGAGAGACATATATATATATCTCTTCTTTTTTTTTTTTTTTTTTGGTGGTGATCTGTCTTTTCCATATAGATATCTTTGTGTGTACTGCTGCAGCAAAATGCCATCTTGTTAAGAATTTGGAACCTGCTTTTGGGTGTGCCAGGGATAGAGTGTTAGGTGGTAGTGCTGCGAAAGTCAGTGACCGAGTGTGACGGTAATTAGGCCATGACAATCCTCATCAAATTTGACCAAAGGGACCCGGGCTATTTATACTTGATGCCCTTGCTTTGGGTGTCTTTGCAGTTGGACATGGAATGGTACAGGTGTGCATGGCTCAGTACATATCCATACCATGATTGCTGTGGTCCTAGTGAAGCCTGTGGTCTGTTCTTTTCTTCTTCTTTTTCTTTCTCTCTTTTCCTGATCCAGTTATTTGGGCAGCCAATCATACTTCAATCATCTGATGTTACTCTACATCTAGATGTCTACCCATGCTATCATTGTTAAGCATATGCTGTGAGTGCAGAGTCCAAGGCAAAAAGATCCCTAATGTGTGGTCCCAACAGCCACCTAGGTTCCAACTTGACTTACATCCACCACCCACGGCCAATAAACATGTTTTTGAGTGGCTAGAATCAGCCCTGCTTCTTCAAGAATCATTTCTTGTTACCAGAGAAAATGAAGCCATCACCCCACAAGCCCCTTGTCACCACAAAACCTGACCTCTTCACCACACAAACCTGATGCCATCCCCAGAGCACTCAGCTTACACCCTTCTAGAGGCCCAAGCGTCTGTTCTAGAGGGACGCTAGGCCTGCTACAGACCTATAGCGTCCTCCTACAGGGCCTAGCACTCTTGCTTGGAGACCTAGCACCCCTCTCCAGACAGCCAAGTGCCATACCTACACTCCACATACACACACCTAAACCTCTCCACTTACAAGACCTAGGCATCGTCCTAGGATTTCTAGAGGTCTTCACGCATGCCCTAGTGTCTTTCTACTGCGGCTACACTCCCCTGACACTCTCAACCAGGCAGCCAATGGCCATGCCATGCCATGCCATGCCATGTCTACCCTCTTATTTCCCCCCTGCCTCACTATATGACCTAGCCACCATCCCATAAGGCCAAGCCCTCGCATTAGGAGCCTAGCATGTGTGTTCAAAGTACCAAAGTACTATATGCTATAGCCAGACTCAATATCCCCTTACCATACAACCAGTCCCATTAATTACTACACACACACATCCAAGGACTTGTCCTTATTACAAGACTTGGGCATCATTCTATAAACCCTAGAGGGCCTTGACAGCCTTCTCACATGCCTTAGAGTTCTTCTTACAGACCCTAGCATTCTCAACTAAGGACCCAAGACTTCCTCACCATGCAACCAAGTGGCATGACCACACACCCAAACCCCTTCTCACTACAAGACTTAGGTATCATCCTATGGACCAACCGCTCTGCTTAAGAGACCCTGGCATGTGTTCTCAAAGACCTAGTGCATCTAGTAAATAGCCAAGTGCCATGGCCAACTCCAAGACTGGGCAAGAAAACCCACACCTTGTCACCACCGCCACCCACCCAAGCCTCTTCACTACAAGACCTAGGAAACAGTCTACCAGGACCAAGTGCTCTCATTAGGAAAGACCTAGCATATATGTAAAATGACCAACTGTTTCCAAGTGCCCCTACTACAAGACCTAGTAGTCAACTCCTTCTCACCAACACAACCAAGTGGCTGACCACCAGACAACCCAAGCACCATGACCTCCCTCCCCTAGTTCCACAATGATCCCCCTCTTGAAGCACAATTCTATGTCTATCCAGCCCCATGATACAAGAAAAAGGAGACACAAATCTAGAAATACATCCCCCTCTCACAACGCCTTGACCAGAATCCAATCAGTCTGCTCATCCCCACCAACATCAAAAACATGCTCCCCAACCCGCTGATACCCTAACCGCCCATACACCCCCTGGGCCCGAAAGTTGTGCTCCCAGACCCCCAGCCAGGCCGTCTCGTAGCCCCCTTCCACCCTCGCCAGCTCCTCCACCGCCCTCATGAGCGCCGAGCCGATGCCCCGGCCGTGTGCGCCGAGGTCTACGTACAGCCGCTGCACCTCGACAGGGCGGGGCAGACCGGCGATGGCGGGCTCAGAGGGGGAGCTGGTGTGGTTCAGGACAGCGAAGCCTAATATCCTGCCGCCGCCGCCGCTGTCCTCCCCCTCCGTGGTCACGTCGGCAGCCACAAGCGTCTCCTGCGCCGGGCCTACAAGTGTGGCTTGGATGGCGGCCACCGTGTACGCCTCGTCGAGGTACGACCGCAGCTGTTCTGCCGTGCAGCCGGACTCCTTGAAGGTGTGCGTGAAGACGGCAGCGCCGAGGGCGGCGATCTGTTCAGCGTCTTTGAGGGTGGCTTTGCGGATCTGGAAGGTCGGGGCGGCTGCTTTGGGCGTGGTGGTGCCTGGGGTCGGTGTGGTAACGGAGCCCATGGCAGAAATGGGAAATGAGGGTTCAGTGTTTTGTATGAGTTGGGTTTCGGTGGGTGAGAGAGAGAGAGAGAGAGAGAGAGAGAGGTAGACGACAAGAGAAAATTTTAATAAAGAGACGGGTTGTGAGAACACCGATTGATGTGTGTGTGTCTAGGCTTTTGTTGCTCAAGAGCCGAGCTAGGTCTGTTATAAATCAATCTTTAAATCAGGATTCGATGAGAGAGGGTGAGGATGAGATTGAGAAATAACCTTGTGGTGTTGGTGTGTGGTAGTAAATTCGCAAGCGCGCCTGCGCAACGGCGCAAGACCCAAGATAAGACTCGGGATTGATTGACTGACTCAACGACCAGCCCCGTCTTCGTGACGAAGGGGAAGAAAGAAAAGAGAAGAAAAGGAAAAATTGTAAGAATAAGTTCCTTCTGCCGGTCCTCACATCCTAAGTCAACCGAAATATAGGCCGTACCCGGGACGAAAATAATGAGCAAGGACAAGTCGTGGATTCACAGTGTGTTGTTGCAGCAAGGGGCGGATGCTGTTCCGGAGCCGGGCCCGGTGGCGGGACGAGAGTCGCGATATGGTCTACTTAAGTAAGTGTAAGTATGAGACCATTAAGACGACTTTCTTTGGCTATGATTTTGATTTTATTTTTGTATTTTTATTTTATTTCTTTCAATGTGTCAGTGAATGCCCTCTTGGACAAACTGTTAGATATTTGTACATCAGTACTCTCGCCAAGAAGTGCAAGTATGTGAACTGTGCAATGGCATACACACAAATCATTAAGTGCGGTACAAGAGACAACAGCCCTAATTTAAGAATGAAGTGTTTTAAGAAATAAATGTCTGCTTCCCGCTTGGAGGAGTGTGAAGACGCTCGAATGGTCTGATTCACAAACTCACACTCACACCTACGCAGACAGCATGTCGATCTCCTCCCTGGTGAACCCGAAGAGATAGAGCAGATCCAGCAGGCTCTCGCCGTTGATCCTGGCGCCGGCCTCCATCTGCACCCTGGGCTTCGCGTTCCACGCCACGCCCAGGCCCGCAGCGGCCATCATCTTCAGGTCGTTGGCCCCGTCTCCCACAGCCACCACCTGGCTCAGATCGATGCCCTCCTCCCTGGCGATCTCCTGCAGCAGCTCTGCCTTCCTCTCCCGGCCGACAATGGTGCCCTTGACCTCGCCCGTCAGCCGGCCGCCCTCGATCACCACCTCGTTGGCGTGGGCGTGGTCGATCCCCAGCTCCGACGCCAGCCAGCTCGTCAGCGGCTGGAAGCCCCCGCTCAGCACGGCCGTGCGCACCCCGAGCCGCTTGAGCGCCCTGATCAGCGGCCGCACGCCCTTGGTCACGTCCAGCACCGCCCTCAGCTCCGTGAAGATGGTCTCGGGCAGCCCCTTCAGCAGCGCCACCCTCTCGCGGAAGGCGCTCTCGAACTGCAGCTCGCCCAGCATGGCGCGGTGCGTGATGTCTGCCACCTTGTCCGCCAGGTCGGGCGGGTCGGAGATGGTCGCCGCCAGCAGGTCGATGACCTCCTGCGTGATGAGGGTCGAGTCCATGTCGAAAACCACCAGGCGGGGTGGCGCCGCCACAGCAGGTCAGGCTGCAGCGCCACGTCCACGTTCCACTCGCGCTCGAAGCGGTAGATGAGCTCGTGCTTGCGGAGATCCGCCAGCGAGAGGTACGACGGCGCGGGCGCCGGGGAGAGCGTGAGCTCCACCACGAGGGGGTGCTCCGAGCTGTCGAGGCACCTGTGCGCCGAGGTCATGTTGTCGGAGCCGGGCGGCAGCGGGAAGCTGGACGTGAGGTGCAGGAACGAGGTGATGCACAGCGGCGAGATGAAGGAGCCGTACAGGTGGTCGAGGGGCTCCGGCTCGGCGGCGGGTGGCTCGAGGGGAAAGCTCGAGGGGTCGGTCGTGGGGGCCATGTTGGCGGGGATGTCAGACCCTTCAGGCGTCACCGCGGCACCGGGCTGGGGCGACGAGGGCTTCTGGGGCGAGGGCACGGCGTTGTTCGAGACGCGCTGGGACTTGGTCTTGTAGAAGAGCGTCGCGATCAGCCTGCTCGACGTCTGCCCGGGGGCGGGGCGCAGTTGGGGTGCGAGAGGTCGTGGTTCAGCCCGTCGACGACCTTGGGAGGGTTGTCGGCCGAGGGCACGCCTCTGTAGGGAGGAGAGGAGGACGTGGGGTTCGAGGGCGCGGCCTTGTTGGGCGCAGCAGAAGCTCCAGGGACATCCTCGACTACGGTGTCGATGCCAAAGTGGCTCTCGGGCTTGTTGGGGGCCGGTACTGCTGGAACTCCTGCAGGTACGAGCTGCTCCTCCTGGAGGAGTCAAGACGGGGCCGGGTCACGGCTGCGCGGGTCGTGGGACTCGACATGTCTGCTGGTTGGGCCTTTTGGGGAGGTTCCACTGGTACTGACTGGATGATTATGGTCGCACTAAAACAAGATCCTTCGTGTTCTGGGTGACGATGCAAAGGGAGGACTGTCGCCGGGAAAGCCTCGAGAAGAGTTGAAGTGGGGAAAAAAGAAGAGAGAAGAGACAGCCTTAGGCGCCGGAGTATATTGGGTTGGGAAGGGAGAGGAGGACAGAGGTGGTGGTGAGTAAACGCTGAGGGGCTTGTCCGAGAAATTGCGTAAGACAAAGCAAACGCCCAAAGTGGAGAGGGGCGCTGCCCCTGCCGAGCTAGCCAAAGACTCCGATTCGCCCAAAAGCCCCGTTCCTGACTATAGTCATTCCATCACAAGCCACACGTGGCGTTCTGAAGAGTTACAGATTGACAGAGCATAGGTTTGATGCATGGTATGGCTATGTGCACTAAATATTGGGCATCAAAACCCCTTGATTGATCTTTTCTAAATATGGACGACCTTTTCATATATGTATACATTGCCTGGTAGGTGGGAAAATTGAAGTAAGCGTTCTATAGTGGGGTGAGACAAGCTGGGGAGAGACATGCTTCGTAACACAGCAGCCGTCGCTGACGAGGCTCTCTAGAGTTGATAATAAAAAAATAAAAAAACGTTAGATCTGGTTTGAAATTATTTATTCTTATATACAATTCTACAATGCTCCGGCTGCGCGAGACACTGGATGATAATCCATCACCCTCATCCCTTGTAAGGAGAGGGGCCGACCATGAGCTCAGGCTTGACGAGGCTGTCAAACTCCTCCTCGGTCAGGGCATTCAGCTCCAGGGCAGACGCCTTGAGGGTCAGGCCCTTCTTGTGGGCATTCTTGGCAACCTTGCTGGCCATGTCGTAGCCGATCTTGGGGTTCAGGCAGGTCACAAGCATGAGACTGGAAAAACCAGCTTGTTAGCACACACACACACACACACACACACACACATCCTCTCTGTGGTGTCTTGCCGCTGTATGAGAGATGGGGAGAGAGACTTACGATTCCTTCATGATGCTGGCAATCTTCTCCTCGTTGGCCTGCAGACCGGCAACCAGGTTCTTCTCAAATGACCGCATACCGTCAGACAGCAGGCGGATGCTGTGCAACAGGTTGCGGATGACCAGGGGCTTGTACACGTTCAGCTCAAACTGGCCATTCATGCCGCCGATGGTGCAGGCGACGTTGTTGCCCATGACCTGGGCGCACACCATCGTCAGGGCCTCGCACTGGGTCGGGTTGACCTTGCCCGGCATGATGCTGGAGCCGGGCTCGTTCTCGGGCAGGATCAGCTCGCCAAGGCCGCACCGGGGCCCGCTGCCCAGGTACCGGATGTCCTGGGCGATCTTGGTGAGCGAGGCGGCCAGGGTGTTGAGGCAGCCGTGCGACTGCACGACGGCGTCGTGGGCTGCCAGGGCCTCGAACTTGTTGGGCGCCGTCTCAAACTTGGTGCCCGTCATCTTGGAGACCTCCTCGGCGATGGCCTCGGCAAAACCCTGGAAGGTGTTGATGCCGGTGCCGACGGCGGTGCCGCCCTGCGCCAGCTGCCGCAGGGCCGGCAGGCTGGACTCGACCCTCTGGATGCCAAAGTCCAGCTGGGCCACGTAGCCGGAGAACTCCTGCGCCAGGGTCAGGGGGTGGCGTCCTGCAGGTGCGTGCGCCCGATCTTGATGATTTTCTTGGCCTCAAACTCGTCCACCTTCTTCTGCAGCGCGTCTCTCAGGCTCTTGAGGCTCGGCACAAGCTCGTTCTCGATCTCGAGGACAGCGGCGATGTGCATGACGGTAGGGAAGGTGTCGTTGGACGAGGCGGAGCGGTTGACGTGGTCGTTGGGGTGGACGGGCTTCTTGGAGCCCATCTGGCCGCCCAGGATCTCGATGGCACGGTTGGAGATGACCTCGTTGGCGTTCATGTTGGACTGCGTACCGGAGCCGGTCTGCCAGACGACGAGGGGAAAGTGGTCGATCAGCTTGAGGTCGGCGACCTCCTTGGCGGCCTGCTGGATGGCCTCGGAGATCTTGGGATCTAGATTGTGTGCGCAATTGTGTGTGAGTTCTCCGCTCATGCCTGCAGGATCTCTCTCTCTCTCTCTCTCTCTTTCTTTCTCTCGGGTCTAGAGACCCTTTCTGTCCTTGCGCCCAGGGCACATCACATACCAAGACCATACCGCACGTTCACCGCAGCAGCCGCGCCCTTGAGGATGCCAAAGGCCTTGATGATGGGCGGGGGCATGCGGTCCTGGGGCTGGTTGATGCGGAAGTTCTCGAGGGACCGCTCGGTCTGGGCGCCCCAGTACTTGTCGGCGGGGACCTGGATCTCGCCAAAGGCATCGCTCTCGGTTCTCGTGCCGGCCATTCTGGTGGACGAGGCGTGAAAGTATCTTGCCGTCGTCGTCGTCGTCGTCGTCTTGGTGTGGTGGAGTGACGTAGGAGGGGTACGGAGGAGGGAGCAGCCGCCGGCCTGTTGGTGCTCAAGCATGTGCTTAGAGCCCTCGTGCTGCTGCTGCTGCCCCTCGGCCTAGCCAGCCAGCTCCTGGCCGAGCTAGAGGCGCATGATCGTGCCGACTGCAGCATCCTGAGAACCGAGGCTTGAGGATGGATTGAAAGAGGAGAGGGAGACAGGGGGAGGAGGGAGGGGGGGTATATGTCCAATGCCTTGACAGGTATCAACTGGAACCTTGTGCGTATTCTGCTGGACACCTTTTTTTCTCCTTTTTTTCTTCTTTTTTCTGGCCTCTGTATTTTACTGCGTACTTCGCCTAGAAGAAAATACCTCCGCAGAAGCATGGGCCACTTCGGGCCATCCCGCGACACGACCCCAAACTCGCGCTGTCCCAAGCTCCAGCTTCCCCAAATTCCCCCGATGTCGGCGGAAAACGGAAACAACATGGCTAATGTAAGTTACCACTTCTCATATTTTACTTCCAATACTGAGTACGTGACTGACAGAATAGAGCCAATCAAAATAGCAGAACATGCTGCGTTAACGTCCCTTTGATTTTCGGGGGTCTTCGAGACTGACACTATGGGAAGAGATCTTACCTGGCAATGTCTTTCCTGCGAGGATGCTGTCATCTAAGTGTACAGCGACCTCGTCCTGCCCATGCCACGTCACGTCCTGCAGCTCTCACCAGCGCAAGTAAAAGTGCTACCTCAGCTTTTGACAATCTCAGCATGCGGTGACTAGTTCAGACCGATGTTGCCCGTTTTCGCGAGGGTCTGCACGCACGCCCAGTCATTGGGAGGTGATTGCCCGTTCGGCAAGCATATGCTAGATATAAGTAGAAGCAATGGGAAACAAATTGAGTAGATTGTCCTGTTTGGAGCAACGGGGCCAGTGGCTGGGGTGCTGTGGGCGGCTAATCATCAGGCGACCTCGGGAGCCTGAAGAGACGTCCTGCAACTGTTTCCAAGCACCTCAGTCCCAGACGATTGGTGCTGCTGCGAATTCTGTCATCTGATGCATTCAGATTCGAGAACAGTGACTCTCATCTGGGGCTGTGTAGGCGCAATCCACACACAGCTGCATGTAGTAATCCCGTACATCACAATGATAATGCACCCTCTCAAATTAGTTGCCCGTTTGCTTCACTCCACGAAACGCCACTACATGGAGCTCTGATCCTTTACCCATACGAAATGTAGCTACAGCCATACTTGGGGGAAAGCCTAGAGAATCTACTAGTAGATACTCACCATGCCCAGATACTTGGGACTATGGGGAACAGGCCAAGATCAAGGGGACCAGCTCATCTCAGAGTGTGCACCTCTAACTCGATCTGTCGCCATTTGGCCTGGGCTCGGCCGCACTCATCCCAGCCCAGCCCAGCCTGTGTGAGGTAGGGAACATGGGAGGAATATTAGTATAGCTAAAAAGTAAGATTGATATCGTCACCGCCCGATGGTGGAACAAGAAGAAGAGAGCTCGCCATAAGAAGGCTGCCGTTCGCAACCGCCCCTGAGGGCAGATCTCTTCTTGTCTGGCCTTGGCTCACGCGGGTCAGGGCACGAGGACCAACCGATGCTGCTGCTGACCTGCCTTCCCCTGCTTGTGCGACGTGTATCTGCGTGTCATCACAAAAGGGGGGGGAGAGAGATAGAGAAGTGAGTGAGAACGAGTGAGCACGGCTCACCGGCCGAGCCGGTGTTGTCATTCTGACCAGAATCACAACACAATCCTGCGCGAGATTAATCCGACCGGTAAACGGAGATGATGCGCACGCGCTCACGCGAGCTGGGCAGATCAATGGTCTGGGGAAGCACAAAGAACAAAGAACAAAGGAAAAAGAAAAATGCGGGGTTGCAGTCAGTTTCTGTTTTCGCCCTACGCCTTGCAGCCTGACAAATTCTTCATGACGTCGAGAAGGTGGGAAACCCCGGGATGACGTTCAAGAGGCAAGCTGTGTACATGGCATAGCGCTGTCATGGCTGGTGCTGGGTAAGGCGAAGATTCTGGACTGCAGGATTTTTCGATTTGCAAGCGTGATTATATAATGTTAAGTAGACAACTCATGAAAAAGACTCTTACACGGCGCAGGACAGTGCGATGTTGGGGCGGGCGCTTAGACGTCTTGACAAGGATCAAGGGCGTGGTTGTGGTTGCCTCTGCCGGGAGCGTTCAAGAGAGTTTTTGTGGAGCTCGCCCAGTGGTACTTGGGTACAACAGACTTTATGGGTACTGTAGTTCTACATAGTACGTCCGTACAACTATGTCAGGCCCCAAAGGAGAAGAAAAAAAAAAAAAAAGGACCAAGAAGATTTACTATTGTGGGGCAAGCAACCCACCCCTGGTCGCCTGCCTTCTGGTTAGACGCAGCCGAGCCCGCTCATCCCTTTCAGCCTTCCCGCAACGCTTGGCTGGACGGACTAATCAATCCCTGGGGGAAAAGTGACTTTTTGGAACATGTACTTCAACCTCACTCAAACCACCAACAGGATGGGAACCATCCGGCAGTTGGGTGTGCAGAAGACGGATCTCGTCGACTGATGGACTTCCCTTTCGATCCATAACAGCCGGCGGGTCCAATATCCAGGAAAAAAACAAACCCAGCCCGCCACACCCTGTTCCAGGAGGTTCCTCTGAAGGGCACAGCATGTCACCGTCAGGTACCGTCGCAATTTTTCATCCTGGGGACCAATGGGATGCCGGCCCTGATCACGAAAGGAATAGCGCGGATTGCACCATCGATGGCTTATATCAGGCACATCATGGCGGATCATCCATCAGACATACCAGATGGCCGTCTCTGCCCTGCCCCAAAGCGTCGAATGGCGCAATCCCCAGTTCGTCTTGGGACCCCTCCACAGTGAGGTAGCCCCCTCGATGTAGACTCCTTGTACCATCGGGTAGCCCCCTTGTCTCCATCTCGTGTCTGGGAGGGAGAGGGAGAGGTGAGAAAGTGGGTGAGGGAGAGATGACCTCGGGAGGGTGAGGCGGGAAGGGGGGAGGGAAGGAAGGAGGGGGAAACAGTGTCAACAGTAGTCATGCTGCGATTAATAATTGGGCCATCGGGCTGTGAGCCATGAACTGGGTGAGCTTCACGAGGGGGACTAATGGTGGTAGAGAAAGAGGAGGAGAATCCAGGGGGGGGGGGAGAGAGACGAGCGGACAGTGACATGGAGGACCAGGACTGACAGATGGTCACCATTCAGGGCCCCCAGACAAGGTATTAGGAGCCAAGGTATCCCGTCGTTCCGTTTCGTATGATGTGCGATGCCGCAATTCCATCCCAGGCCCGTGCTGGTTGGTTTGTAAGAGGGACGGACCCAAGGCGGCCGAGAAATATCTTTCAAAGGCACCACTGCTACTGCTACTTCTTCTGTTCTTCTTCTGTTCCCTCCTTAGTATTACAAACACACACACACACACACACACACACACACACACACACACCTATCTACTACCTCTTCCACCGTAACTCGCACCCACACACATATTACACACTCGCATCCTCCCACTTCTTTGTGTATAAACCTGCTCTCCTCTGAAGAAGCCGTTCCCCCTCCCCCTACAAACAGCCTGCTTCTTTCCCTCACAAGAAAGGACGCGAGACTTCAACCCTCGCGAACCTCATATACATATAACCAACCTCGAAACTTCCATTCACACCCATACACAGCCTCATCACTGTTTGGAAGTTTCGTGATTGGTATATTTATATATACCAAGACACACACGTCGTCATCATTCACACCACCACCTCCTCCGCCTTCACACATTACCGCCTCACAGACAAAATGGGCAACTACACCCACTCAGACACATCCTCAGCAGAGGCATCGCCTCGACTAAAGGGCCTCGACACAAAATCAGACACCTCGTCGGCCGACGACCTCGAGTCGGGCTACGCCTCGGCCACATCGTCCACCATGACCCTGCCGGCGGTGACCTTCACCCCCTACCACCTCAAGTGGCTCAACGCCCGCCTGGAGACCATGAGCCCCCAGGACATCCTGCGGTTCTGCAAGATCCTCTTTCCCAACCTGTACCAGTCGACCGCCTTCGGCCTCACGGGCCTGGTGACGCTGGACATGCTGTCAAGCTGGAGGCCGAGGACGCCCGGCCCGTCGACATCATCTTCCTGGACACCCTGTACCACTTCCAGGAGACCCTCGACCTCGTCGACCGCGTGCGGCGGCGCTACCCGGGCACAAAGGTGCACGTCTTCAGGCCCGACGGCTGCAGCACGGCCGAGGAGTTCGAGGCCGTCTTTGGCGAGCGCTCGTGGGAGACCAGCGCCGAGATGTACGACTGGTACGCCAAGGTGGAGCCGCAGCAGCGCGCGTACACGGAGCTCAACGTGGCGGCGGTGCTGACGGGCCGGCGACGGTCGCAGGGGGCCAGCGCGACCGGATCCCCGTCATCGAGGTGGACGAGGAGCGCGGCGTGGTCAAGATCAACCCGCTCGTGACCTGGAGCTTCGAACAGGTCCACCGCTACATCAAGGACAACGACGTCCCCTACAACGACCTCCTCGACAGGGGCTACAAGAGCGTTGGCGACTGGCACTCGACGAGCCCCGTGGCCGCCGGCGAGGACGAGCGCGCCGGGCGCTGGAAGGGCCAGGCCAAGACCGAGTGCGGCATCCACAACCAGAAGAGCAGGTATGCTCAGTACCTCGAGGAGATGGAGCAGAAGCGCCGCGAGGAGGAGATGGCCCAGGCCTTTCAGGAGAACCAGGAGCGCAACAACATCACCAATAGCAGCAGCAACGGTGCCACCAGTATCGATGCGGCTGCCGTCCAGGTCTCGTCGTAAGGGCTGCCGAGATTTGCTGAAGGGAGATGATCTGATGAATTTATGAGCGTTGCCCTCCATTTCTTCTTCTTCTTCTTTTTTTTTTTCTGTTTCTTTTCCCCCTCCTTTGGAGGGTTGAGAACTACTTAGATGGGGATCCCATTGCTTGGCGTTGGAGGAAGCATTCTGTATGCTGTTGATTTATTTGCCCCCTTGGCCATCCAACTAGACTTGTATGGCAAAAAAAAAAAAAAAAAAGCATCTGGACCTAATATAAAAAGGGCTATCCAAATTAGATAGAGACAAGACACCAATTATAGGTCAATTACAAACATTGAAAGAAAAGAATGAAATTGTGTAACTACTTGCCAATATAATAATCTCAGTACCTTTTCATTGCTGGCAGTGAACTACCATTGGATAGCCAGCCTCAGGAGTTACTACTGCTCGCCGCCCATCGTCCTCAAAGGACCAACAAGACGACGAGGCCAGTCAGCTTGTCTCTCAACGTCCCACCAAGCCCCAGGGTTCGGGTCTCTCACACAAACACACACACAATCTCTTCCTCCTCTCATAACCCTTCCTCTCTCTGTGTCTCTCCAAAACCCTCCGGAAGAAACATTTCGCGCGGATCGGTTCGGGAAGCGGTTCGTCTGGGGAGCGCGAGGCAAGGTGAAGGGCGTTTGAAGGCTTTCCCGTGGCGGCAACGGAAAAGAGAGGACGTCGGCGGTGGGTCTGGCGGGTGTCGGCCCCGGTCTCCATGCAACGACAGAGCCGCATCTGTCGGCTGCACGGTTATCGGCAATCATGCATATTTGGGCTCGATGGCGCAATACAGTGCAAAAGCTGACGGCGGGACGACACTGTGATGGTGGGTGGGACCCTCCAGGCAAAAGAAGAAGGGGATTCTTTTGTGAGTTGTGTGGTAGGGACGGAGGGAAGAGGCGCGCGGCTGCGGCTGTCCTGGATTTTCATAATGCAGTGTTGTAGGGTGGTGGGGTTGGACTTGCCCTACTGGGAGAAGGAAGGGGTTCCTGCCTTCTGTCTCGAGTTTGTCAGCCTAACAGGGCGGAAAAGGAGCATTCAAAGGGCGCATACTAATTTTGTAGTTGACACTCTTCTCTTCTCGACCACGACTCGAATGACACATGACACATGCGGTTAGAGGGACTGGTGTCAATCAGCATGACCATTTTGTCATCAGCAAGAAATGTGTGATGCTCATAGACGGCTTCTTGATTTGAGACAGATAAGCAGCATCACCGACTGTAACGTCAGGAGGGGGAAAAAGAAAGAGTTGTATGGCGTGTCTTGCAATACTCTTGTCATTGTGATGTATCCAATTCAGACCTCAATCATGTACATGGGAATATCTAATAATACACCTTTCTGCGCTGGGAGCAGCCATCCAGTGAGTCCAGCGTACTCGAAAAGCTGTTGTTTCCCCCATTTCTGTAAATTCTGTAGCAAACAGTGATCCATAGCTGTGGAATTATCCGGCTCGTGGCTGCCACATCTCTGTTCTCATATCTTGTGTGACCAGGTCACTCAGTTCATCTCTTCATGCCCATCTTCTCTTCCTTGGACTGGCATGACCCACCATCACAAGCCTGGCGGGCCTGGCGGAGTGGTGTGACCTTCCGAGTCTAGATGTTCCAGGCTGGCAGCAAGAAGACCATAGGTTCGGCTCTTCGGCCTCGTCTTTTGAATCAGGAGCCCCAAGTCTGAACGTCGGATTCTGGAGGTCCTGGAGATTAATCGTTGCGGGCTGGTCCGCCGTAGATCAAGTCTCACGGAGGACTTGTGAAGGTTGGAGGTGCGGGCAGAGAAGTAGCGAATTCCGAGGCCCGAGAGACTGAAAGGATCGATGGTCGGCCTGTGGGAGGAGCTGGGGCAGTGGGTCGAGGTAGAACAAGTCCGGATGGCCGGCGAGCTTGGGAGAGTGAAGACCAGACCCCGTAAGTCGGTAAGGTGGCTGGTCAGGAAATAAGCTCTGTGGCATCCATGTCCTGAGAATCTGTGGTGGGCCTGCCACAGGTTGCGGAGGCAGCAGCCAGTTCTACTCGTCGCTGCCCGCACCGCTCTCAGGCGCCTTCTCTTCCTCCTTCGGCGGTGCTGGTTCCTCAGCTGGTGGTGCTGCGGCCGGCGCGTCCTCCTCGGCCTGTCGGGTCAGGGCGGCATCAAGAGGGCCAAGGAGATCTGGTCCATTATCGATGCTGTCCGCAGCGGGAGCTTTAGTGTCAACCGTAGTGGCCTCTGCTGGCGCTGGAGGTTCTGACGGTATGGGTTCTGACGGTGTGGGCTCTGCTGGTGTGGGCTCTGCCGGTATGGGTTCTGCCGATATGGGTTCTGCAGGTATGGGTTCTGCAGGTATGGGTTCTACAGGTATGGGTTCTACAGGTATGGGTTCTGTAGGTGGTTCCGCAGGTGATTCCGCAAGTGGTCCCGCAGGTGGTTCCGTAGGTGGTTCCGTGGGTAGTTCCACAGGTGGTTCTGTGGGTTTCTCAGTAGGTACCTCCTTGGGCAGCTCCGCGGGCGGTCCTGTGGACACTTCCTTGGGCGCCTCTGCAGGTGATGTCTCGGACTCCTGCACAGGTTTGCCCTCTGGAACCTGACCTGGCATTGGCTCCTCGCTCGTGGGCAGTGGGATATCGGCCGTAGAGGGCGCGGCCTGCTCAGCCTCCTCGGCTGGCGGTGGAGGTTGTTCGACGGCCTCTGGTGGCACGCTTGGCTGGTCTGGTATTGGTGCTGCTGGGGCTTCAGGTTCCTGTGCGGTGGTGATCGCGACGATGCCGACCCCATGTGTCTCCTCGGGAGCTGACTTGGGGGATGTCAGAGATGTCGGAGCTGCCGCTTCTGCGGGTTGTGGCGCTGGGTCTTCAACGATGGCCTCGGTGATCAACTCGGGAATCGCCGTCTGTAGATCTTTGCCCTCAACAGGTGATGGCTGAAGGCCCAGTGTCGGCTCTCCAAGGACTTCTGACAGGCCAGGAGCAGCAGCACTTGGAGGCGATGGAGCTGCTACAGGTGAGATGTGAGGCGACCCCTCTGCGGGAGACGGGACTATCACATTTTTGAGGGGACTGCCTTGGATTCCGGAACTCTCGGCGCCTAGAGGCTTCGGTGGAGGCACCGCTAAGTTCATCAATGCTGATTCTGAGGCATCCGGGGCAGGCGTCGCTGGCGTGAGAGAGGCATCTGCGGAAGCGCTTGACGGTGGTAGGGAGGGAGCATCCTGCATCTCATGGTCGCCATTCTCAGCAGGTGTCACGCTGCCGTCTCCCTCACCCTCTTCATCGTCGTCGCCTTCGCCCTCGCCTTCGTTGCCTTCTTCGTCGACTGCAGGGGAGTCCAGCATCTCAACATCCTGGCCACCGTCCTTGTTGTGTTCAGGCTCGATCTTGACACCCTGCAAATGCTGGTCAGCCGTCTGCCTCAAAGCGGTCCCAACACAGATATTTTGGGGGGAGAATAGGAAAAAAAAAAAGGCCGACTCACACTAGGAGCATTGGCATCGGTCTTGGTCTCAGCCACTCCATCCATACCAGTGCCAACTTGCGGTTCTGGGCGCATGCTGAGGTTAGGTAGCGGGATCTTGGCCCGGCCCCGGCCTCTTCCGCGTCCACGGCCCTTCTTTTTCGAAGGAATTGGGGGCCTTTTCTTGGGTGTACCTGCTGCAGATGGCGGACCTGGCTGCTCGGGCGCAGGAATGACGCTGGTCGAGATGATCTCGCCCTCGACCTGCAGACCAGGGGTGATAGTAACCTCCTGCGTGTATGAATTTCCAGCTGCATCATTCCGCTTCACGACAGCCATCGTGATTGTCGGCCCGGTGGTCTGCAGCGCCAGAGCTTTGGAGGGCAGGGGTGATAGTGCCTGGCTTCCTCTTGGCGAGATATGAAATGGTTGGCCCCTCGGTGTTACGAGGTACCTGCTTCCAGACCTTGGCCCTGAACCCTTCATGGCTGCCGGGCCCTCTCCTGTCGCCCTTGTCACCAGGACCATCTCCATCGCCATCTTCGTCATCAGGAGCTGGGCGCTTGTAAAGGCGCCCGGACCTTGCAGCTCTGAGCAGGGACAGGCTGTGGGCAGGAAGCTGCTCCGAGTCCTTCGGCATGTTGTGCGGGAGCTCTACCGACCACCTGTCATTCTTTTTGGACTCCTCGGACTCCTGAGGGGGTGCGACGGTGATTTCTGTCTTGCGCCATTGTCGAACCGGAAGGCCTGCAAGCTCACATAGTTAGGGCTCTGGTTGCTTACGGCTTATAAAGGAGAGGAGGAGACAAGATAGCAGGGGATGCCGGGGGGAGGGAGGGGGATGGTATGGTACCTTCGAAGTCGTCGTGCTCTGGGAAACCACCTCGATTACCACGTCGAGTGTTCGGGTTGGTCCTGTACTGCAGTGTGCCCTCAATTATCAGTTTCGGAGCCGCAGCAGGTGCATTAGGCGTTTATTATTCATCTAGATGACTCACACTAGGCGCCATTATCGCAACCTTTCTTTGTATATCGGCCACTCGGTTGAGGGTGCTCCCAGCCGTCGAGGGGGTCTCCGAGAGAGAGAGAGGCAGTTGCTAGATAGAATCGAAGTCGGTTGGGGATCGTTCGAGGATAAGTCGTCGAGTCTGGATCTGCGTCGAGTCCAGCAAGCCTCGCGCGGTGCTAGAACATCAAGCAATCTGGGCAAAGAAGTAGGCGCTGCAGCGAGGAGGAAGAAGAGGAGCAGACAAGCAATGGCTCGTTGTGCAGAGAGCTTGGTCGGGATGATGTTGTGACACTGAAAGTCGCGTCGCAGTGGCACCTCGCGCAGACTGCTGGTAATGCTCACTGCTAGCTGCTGGGGCTGGGGTTCGCGCTAGGTACCTACTTACCTACCTACCGGCTTACTTACTGTACTGTAGGGCCCAAACCCCTGCCCCCACGCCCTAACCCTCGATTTTGGTCGCGCCTCACAGTTCCGAGGTCTCACCTCGAACACCCTTCCTAAACATGGTGGCGACTCTACAACTTTTTGTTGTCTTGCTCCCAAATATTGGACGCTCGCGGATATCCTTCCAGTCACAATCTCTTCGGAAGGCCTTACAACTCGAATCCTCAAGCCCATCGGGAGGCGTCCTTACTCCTCCCTGCGCTTTCCTACCTGCCTCGCGCACGACGCTTCCTAGGCTGCTTTTGCGAGGGTTGCGACAAAACCGATCACTGCTAGGGATAGCTCTGCGAGCCGACCGCGAACAGGATTCGACCGACTTGTGAGGGCGCGGCCCATTCTGTCATATCTGCCCGTATTGACACCTTTTCCCGCGGCTCCCTTGTCAGCCTTGAGCCTTTTGTCATGACCGAGGAGGCATGGGACTACCTTGCCGTCCAGCGGGCTCAGCACGCTCGATGCGCCGAGGACGTGTCGCAGCTCACCGCAGCATGCGCGCGCGACCACCCGCGACATAAACATGTGCTGGAGTGTCGCGAGTGCTATGAGAAGGTCATCGACCGTATGCGCAGCAGATATCTGAGCGCCAGTGGTGATGCGCCGCGGGAGTGGTTCTCCGGGCGGGACAGCCTGCAGCGGGATCTGGACAGGCTGTTTGCATCCGCGCGCGAGTACGAAGGCAACCTCGAGGGGATTGATGCGCGCATCGGCCTGGAGAGACGGCGGTGGTACGCGCAGCAGGTGAGGGCGTCACCCAGCATCGGGGAAGGCCCTGCGGGAACTGCTGGAGAAGAAGGAGGTGTTGAACAAGATCGGCACGAAAGGAGTCGACTTCGAGCAGATCGTGTCAGAAGTGAGGGAGGCCTTGAAGAGCCCGGGCACGACGAATGATGAAGCCGGCGCCAAGGAGGAGGAGGAGGCGGCGGCGGCAGACAGAGCCCTGGATCGCCTCGTGGAGGTGAAGACGCCCGAGGCCAGAATCCAGGTCTATAAGGAGACCTTCTTCCAGGAGACCTCGGACGAGAAAGCGACAGCCAAGATCCAGACGTATCTTCAGAGGCTGCAGGAGGGAGCGACCATGGACGAAATCATCAACAAGATCTCGGTGGACCGGCGCTCCAGCATAGGGGCGCAGGGACAGAAGGAACAGCACAGGCAACGGGCCGAAGAGCTCCGCAGGGCCAAGAACGCCCACGAGCTGCAGAAGTCCAAGAAGGCCATCGGTCGGAAGGACAGCCAACCCAAACCGCCGCAGATCCCCGACGAGATGTACGACCAACCACCATGTCACGCCTGTGGGAGACAACCTGATCTGCAGGACTACATGATTTGTCCGCTCTGTCAAGTCTTGGTCGAAAGTGGCATCCGAACACAGCCGACGGTGTTTTGCTCATCGGCATGTTTCTCTGGCAAGGACGGACAGGTAAGCCTCTCTCTCTCTGTCTCTGCTGCCACATCCGACCCAAGGCATATAAGAAGTTGACCAGGGAAACAGAAATCACACGTGGAGGCAACACATGACTGTGCTGGTGGTGACAATTGCGTGCAGCTGGTGGAGGAGGACACTGAGATGGACATGGACGGCTCGGGCCCCTTTTTGTGCAAGGAATGCCTCCACGACTATGGGAAGGGTTGCGTGTACTGCTCTGTGCGGTGCGCGGACATCAACTTCCAGAGACACAGAGAAGACGTCCATTTTTCTGAGCGGAAGCAACGAGGCCTCGAGATGGACAGAGACGCGAGCTCTCTCAATTTCGCCGACGACAGTAAAACGAAATACCACCCTCAGAACATCCAGTCACATCTGGCCTCCCTGAAAGACTTACTCAACGAGTTTCAGCATAAGAATGCCATTGAGGCGGCCGAGACGATATGGCCATAAAGTACATATTGTGTAGGCCGAAAAAAGGAAGGAAAAAACTAGTCTTAGCAGATACCCCATCGAATTAAGATGTAATTGCCCTAATGCAAAACCTGCAGGGCGTCCGTGTCATTACCACAGTTGTGACTTTCTAGTTGCGCATGAATAAACAGCAGGGAGAGTGACCGAGGATGCTGGCGCACCCCAAAACGTATGTAACTATTGAAATATTATGTAAATAGAAAAAATAGGCTAAAGGCGTATCGCAGGTCGGAAAGGCCGAGCTTTTTTTTTTTATCGCCCGCTCGGCATCGGCATGTGTTACATCATTACGCCGCGCCCGAATTGTTCTGAACCCGCGCATCAAAGTTCAAAAAGCCTACCAGCCCCAGAGCTTCCCTCCCCGTCCCCTCCCACGCGCCCCCCTTCCTCCCCCTCCCCCGTCTCGATGCGCAAAGACTAGCATTTCGCCATGTCATTATCCTCGTCGCTCAAGGGCGACTCGGCCCATCAGGTCAAATCCCTGGTAAGTTTTTTGTACTCCCCTTTGCTTCTCCCTCCTCTCAAGGCGAACATCGGCGAGGAGGAGACAGAACTCCGCCGCTTGTTGGGGGGCAGTATGTGGGCGGGTTCAGGTTCCTATTATTGACGGGCAAAACAACACAGTACCGCCAGCTCCTCCGACAGGGCGAACAGTTCGCATCCTACAACTTCAGAGAATACGCAAAGAGACGGACACGAGATGCCTTTAGGGAGAACAAGAACGTGGAGGACTCGAGACAGGTGCAGGAGCTGATACAAAAGGGCCTGAAGGAGCTGCAGATGCTGAAGGTACGCTGAAGCCTGCTGTCTCTTACCGTCTACATGGCCTCTGCGACCGTGCCTCGCAGTATGGGAATAATGGGGCTGACGTTATTATTTTTCTCTCTCTTCTGCAGCGGCAAACGGTGGTTAGCCAGTTCTTCGAGATGGACAAGTTGGTTGTGGAGGCTGGTTTGTCGGTATGTTGGGTGCGGACTCCAACCTCGGTTACCAAGTAATACTGACATGTATTCAGGGCAAGCAAAGGGCGGCAAAGGCGATATCGTTCGCCAGAAGGAACAGGGGTACGTATGCACGGCTGCGTTCTGCATAAATCTTTTACGCTTTGGTGGAAGAAGACAGGCCGCTGACTTTGTTTTCCGCTATTCCAACAGTTTTAACTGAGAATCACCTCTGTGGACTCTATGGTTCTGTCTCAACACTTTGTCTCCCACTATCAAAACTAGAAGAGAGGCTATATGGTTACCGGCTTCAAGAGGTCCATGACGACCGATGGCGTCCTCTTGGCGCCCTCACTGGTAGGAGACATCTGTACATTACTGCGGCGTTGTAGATTGGCGCAAGGCGGGAAACGGTTGAAAGGAAGAAAAATGCCTTGGGCAGCTACAGGATGACCAGTGATCCCGGCTGGAGTATGACTGGATTGACAAATGTAGTTCTTGGGTTGAGCTGGAAGGGTTGGTCTCTGTTCGTCTCACCTCCAAAATAGAAGACTGCTCACAGGAGCATGCAAGTCTGAGAATGTATACCTCCGAGGGGTTTTATTCCAGAGATACTTTTTGATCTATTCTGGAGGAAAATGCTCAACTCCGGATGAAAATATCGGGGTGTATGCATTTAAACGTGCACAAAGCTTCTCCTCATGAAGTTAGCCGAGTACAGCCTTGATTAGCCGAACAGACAGCCTGGGTCAGCCCACCCAATCAACCAACACCAATCAACAACCTCATGTGTGCGTGAGAAGACAGCCCAAGATGGTACGCTTTCCCTTCCTTCCCCTTTCAATGCCACGAGCGGTCGCTAACAACAAGTCTTCGTCTCTCTTTTTTTCCCACAACAGGCCGACAAGCTCCGCACCCAACAGGAGCTCGAGCGCCTACAGGCCAAGTACATCGGCACCGGCCACCCGGACACGACGAGCTGGGAGTGGAAGACAAACATCCACCGCGACACCAAGACCAGCATTGTCGGCCACACCCCGCTGCTGGCCTACATGTCCCTCGCGCAGAACGAACCCATGGCCAAGGCGAGGGCGCAGCTCATCCGACAGATGGTCCAGCCCGTGGGGCCCCCGCCGCCTAGGGAGGACGAGCTGCTCGCGCTGCCTGCTTCGGAGCAGGGTGGCGGCGCCTGAGGAGTGGCGGTAGTACTGGATCCAACTCGAGGTCAAAAAGGAGGTAGGAGCGGTGGGGGGTGGGGTGGGGGGTTCTAACGCTCCTTGGAACATTGAGGCGTGTGATGCGCGCCTGACATGGTGGCGGCTTCGTGCGATACGGATTGCGACAGAAATACGATGAATCGCAGCGCCGCGTGTTCGTGTGCGCTGTGGAGGGCAGCAATGACAGAGAACTCAGTTGTTCCTCTGGACACGACGCAGGGCAACAACGGCTGGAGATAGACCGTCGTTGTAATGGTGCCACCAGGCGAGATTCTCAACAGTGTGCAGGTGGTTCAAAATCAAACAAAGGGTATCATTGTTGGTTGCATTCCATGTAGCAACAAGAGAGCAGCCCAGCCCAGCCCGTCGATCGGTCGGTCGGTTTCACCGGCCTGGGAACTGGAGCAGAATCAATACAGCCTAGTTCCCATCGCCCATGCGGAATCATCTGTCTTCGATGCCTTTGGTCTGTTACTAAGACTCGTGTTCCTCTGAAGATGTAGGCGAACGAGGTGCCCTCCAGCTCGGTACGGCCTGCCCCTCAGCGCCACTTGTGTCATCATGTCTGTTCTCAACCTCCCCACCGTCGTCTTCGACCCTCTCCCCACTGCCTTGTGCCTTCTGAATGTCCAGACTATTTTGCAGCTTTTCCTCCAGCGCCTCGGTGTCGTCGCCCTCGGCGCCCCAGACCTCCCTGATCATGCTCGCCACGGCCTCATCGTCGACCTCTACCTTGCCTCTCGGCCCGACGAACCAGGTCGTAGACGAGTCCGGGTCACCATGCTGCTCCGCCTGCTTGTCGACAGTCTTGACCAGGTATCCCTGCCTCTGCAGCTTCGTGAGGATGTCTTCCGTCTTGTGTTCGGCGAATGTGTCGGTCTCGGAGTCGAGGCGCCGCAGGTGGCGCTTGAGCTTTGCATCGCTCATCTCGCCGCCGCTGATACGGATGAGAGAGACGAGGAGGGTGTAGAAGCCGACGTAGGCAGCCTCCTCAGAGGCCGAGACGAACCGCGAGGGGGCGAGGATCTTGGGGGTCTTGTAGGCTTCAGGGAGTATCGAGACGAGGACGTAGGCGTTGGTTGGGCTGATCTTGCTCTGGGACTTGACGGCTGTATAGAGCAGGTCAAGCTGTCAGCATCTGTGCGGACGTGGCTAATTGCAGGAAAAGAGAAAGAAAAGAAGAAAAGAAACAAAGAAGAGAAGATGAGCAGGGACTCGCCTTTCCGCTTGTCCTCCTTGGTCAGTTTCTCTTTGGCGGGCAACTCGACCATCTCCATTCCGAGGATATCGCGGAGCCTTTCCTGCGCTCCCGCGAAGATTCTCTTGAATGATCGATTCCCGCGCCCTATAATCCTGTCTTTGATCCCCTCTCTTCGTATTGGTATTCGGGCAAAGTCACAAGCCATGGCATATCTGATCAGATCTCGGATCATCAGTTCCTCAGGTGACTCTGGTGTCTGAGATTGTCGAGAGGGGTGTCCCAATTCCATCTCCCTGCTGTCCTCCTCTTCCTCTTCCTCTTCCTCGTCATCTTCTGACCCCCTGTGTTCGATTGGATCAGAGACCATACGAGGCCGCTGTCTAGGCCTCTGCTCCTCTTCAGACTCCTCTTCGTCATCGTCAACAGCCTGTGCGCATGGATTGATTAGCTGGAGGGAGGGGCGTCACCGTTGGACCAAGAGAGCAGCTCACACGACGCGACCTTCTGGCAGATCGTGGCATTTTGGAGGTTAAAAGACAACACAAGAGGAAATAGAGGTAACGGTCTTGACAAATCAGCAATGATTGTATTTTGTAACTGCAGGACAAGTCTGAGACCAATTCTTCCAGTGTGCTGCCACTTGTCTTTGTGCTCAGCGTCTTGGATGGGAGACGCGACGGGCTTAATTGTAAAAGACCCCCTGTACGCGCCGCTGCGGGCCGGCCCTTGTCCCTGTAAGTATTGTACAGTGGTTGCCCCCGGCAGAAAAAAAAATATCGAGCTTTTCCCTCCGTCCCGCGCAGGCCAGGAAAAAGTCGTGAATAGCATTTGCCTCCTTCCTCCTCGACTCCAGGGAAGGGAGTTCTTCTCACACACACTTCATGAACTTTTCTTGATGTTCTCCCCTTCGGTAGCAGGCGGCTCCATCTGTCTTGGATGCCAGCTGCGCGCCGTCACCCGCCGGGCAACCCCCGCCGTCGCCGCCTCGGCGCAGGCTCGAGCGCAAAGTCGGATCCGGAGACGGCGATTTGCCTCTGAGGCAACGAGGAACCAGGAGGAGGAAGAGGACCTGACTGCGATTTTGAAAGAGAAAGGTCATCATAACAACGATAACGCCCGTATTCGCCGACCGACCTTGTCCCTAAACGAACCGACCGAGACGCAAGAACACAATACGCCTGTGCGCGCGGACAGCCCTCCCGCTGCTGAGTCGCTACAAGACGGCAGCACTGGGCCAGATGTTGACGGTGACTCGCAATTGGTTCGGAGAATCACAGGTCGCCAGCCCGTACAACCGCCAAAGCCCAAAGTAAACGCATACCGGAAGGGCAATACCCTGCTTCGAGAAGACAGGGCCAAACTATCGGTGGCCACCCTCGGGAAGGAAGCCGAGATCATTGTCCTGAGGGAAGGTGGCGACTGGAAGCGAAGACTCTTGAGAGAAGACAATGGGCCCGTGGATCGAGGCTTGCAGGTCGGAGAGCATGTGGACCAAGAGGAGGGATTGAGCTTGGACATTGTGCTGGAGAATATCGATGAGCTGCGACCGCACCACAGGATTCTGCCAAGCAACGAGTTCAAGCGGGTCGTTGACGACCTGATGAATGGCTTCACGGTTCCTCAGCTCGAGCATTATGTTGAGCGCCATCGTCAGCGCCTGGCAGAGGGGGACGAGAGCCCGTTCTTTGGAGTCCTGCCTGAGCTGCTGAAGCCACAGCCATGGACGCTCGAGCAGTCACAGTGGACTCCCAAGTCTGCGGATGCCGTGAATGACGTGGCTCCGCAGCTGAGAGGTTATATACTCAAGTCTATGCGGCATAAGCAGCGGCTGACGATGCAGCTGATGCGCGAGTGCTGGGGCATCTCGGCGCAGGAGCTGATGGACGGCCCTGGCGTGCTGGAACTGCGCATCAGGGATCTAGAGTTCAAGCTTCTCACATGTAAGTTCCTGTGTTGTCTGTTTCCGCCGTAGCTGCCGATATTGTGCTGTGTCGAGACTGATAAGACCGTTTTCTTCGTAGTGGGCACGCAGCGCTGGCTGCAGCAGATCTCGCGGATTCACCTTGGCGATGGGCCTGGAAGATCGATCCAGGTCGTCAAGTCGAAGAAGATAATTCGAATTGCGGCTCCCAAGGTCATTGCTGAGGCCTGCCTGTCGGCAATCAACGAGACCCTGCAAAAGATGAAGACGAAGAGGTTTAAGATGGATCCCGCCCTCATGACAAAACTCAGCCCCAGCATGATTGAGGACGTGGGCAAGGTCACCAACACCACTGTGGAACTGGATGAAGATCAAGAAGAGGTAAGCAAAAGCTTGTTGGCCGGAGGACACGAATTTTCATTTCTCTTCCTCTTTTCTCTCTCTCTCTCTCTCTCTCTCTCTCCCTCTGTCTCTCTCTCTCTCTCTGTCTCTCTCTCTCTCTCTCTCTCTGTCTCTCTCTCTCTCTCTCTCTCTCTGTGTCTCTCTCTCTCTCTCTCTGTCTCTCTCTCTGTCTCTGTCTCTCTCTCTCTCTCTCTCTCTCTGTGTCTCTCTCTCTCTCTCTGTGTGTCTCTCTCTCTCTCTCTGTCTCTCTTTTCTAACACCTTGATTGATAGCTCGTTGTTATCTGGATCGACATCAGAGGTAAGACTGCATCTGCTCTGGAGGATTCAGGCGATGTCGTCTTCCGCCTACTGCAGGCGATGAACGCGCCTGTCAGGACAGGCAAGGCCCTGGCCATCTACCCGAATCCAAAAGGCAAGGGCAGGTTAGTCGACGCCATCGGTCGCAAAGAAAAGTTGTCCTGGCTGGACAGACATCAAAGATGGGCCCGGCTCTGTCTTCCCATCAACACAGAGGCGCCACGCCTAGCCGCAAGTTGGCCGCTGGACGAGAGCATGATAAAGTACAAGGTGCAGGCCACGCCAAAAGACCTCATCCTGCCCACATCAACACTCAAACTCAAGCACGACGAGTTCTACAGATCGCTGGCAGGGGCTCCGTTAACACCTCCGAAGGAGCTAGAGGAGGTGGCCCAGCCCGCTCCCACCGAGCCGACACCTTCAGGCTGGCTACCTTTCCACGTCAGGACGAGCGCAGTCTTCGGCCACATCCTTCACCTGAACTCTAGCAGCGCTGCCCACGATCTCAACAGCAAGACTCCCGACAACATCGACCAGTCGAGGTCGCCACGTGCCCTCCACCCTGTCATCCCACCTGTTGCCGGCATGGAACTCCCCGGCTGGGTCCCCTACAAATCACCTCCATCCATGACCAGCGTCGTTCTCCTGCGTTTCTCCCCATACTCCCAAGACCCCAGCCAGCCCTGCGATCCGCTCGCGCCTCACCTCGAGCTGCGCATCACGGCCACCGATGAGGAGATCATCCAGATCGACTCCCTACGTGCCATCTCCCACACCCACGTAGCCGACATCCTGCTTCCCGCAGAGCAGGTCGACATCCGTGTGACCCAGAGACTGGTTGCCGACCTCCCCGGCGACAAGATCCACACGGTGGAGGCTATGGCGCCCCTCGTGCAGTTCCTAAACAACGCCCGCCTCGAGGTGCGTCGTGGCAGGCTCGTCACGCCGCCGCGGCTGGAGAACCTGGCGCTGCCGATGTGGATGTTCTACCAGCCCGAGGACGACCCGGACAGCCCGTTCCTCGCGAAGCCGGCAGTCAAGCGGGCCCCGAAAGAAGATGCCACCACCACCACCGATGCACCCCGCCGCCCTCGCTCCTCCTCAAAGAAGACATCCGGATCCAAATCCACCACCACACCCGAAGAACTTCTCCCCACCTACAAAGAGGCCCACCAGTCCCCGGCCTACAACGCCCTCCGCCCCACCTCCTACATGTTCGCCGGCCTCGAACTGCACCGCCCGCTCGACACGACCTTTGACGGCTGGCGGCTCAACTATACCTCCATTGAGGCCGGGCAGGGCGGCGGCCGGCGCGCGGAGCTGAGCCTCGACGCGGTGCCCAGCGGGGACAGGCAGCTGCGCCGTGATGCGGACAGCATAGACACACAGCGGTTCCTGCGCTCCATCTATGGACTTGCGAGGGGTCTGGATGGAAATGTGGTGCGCAGGAGAGATGACGGTAAGGAGGTCAGGACTACGATTCGGTGGCTTGGTGTGAAGTAGACCTGAGATCTCAGACCGAAGAAGAAGAAGGATTAAAAAAGGAAACTGCAGTAGACCAAGATAAAACTTGACACTAAAACAAGAAGCAATGCAGAGAGAAAGTGACGGAGGTTGGTGGTTGGATGTATGTAGACAAATATCGTAACGAGGTTCCACATTTTAAAAATGCCATCACTGGCCGAATTCTTCCCTCCACCAACTTTTTGTTCGACTACGCACGCTTATCCAGGTTGACGATTGCTGAGTTGAGAAAGGTCGGGGCTACGTGGCACCCTTCTGCCCATTGACACACACTTCGAGTATTGGTGACTGTCACAAGCTCTGGGGACATACAGCACCATCACGGGAATTTTCCTGGACCGTAACGAGTTCTTCTGAACGAGGTGTAGAGACAACATCATCATTGTCCGAAATGATCCGAACACAACATCACGTTAGATGGCAAAAGGGTTTCGTGAACACAACTTGATTCCTGATTACTGCGACCCTAATCTCGTCTAGGACTGGACCTCTATCTGTTTTTTCATTCAGACCGCAGAAATCCCCGACGAATTTTTTCCTCTCATGTGTGCCCAGACAACAGTACAGAACTCTTGAGGCACCCGAAAAGAACACCAAAGATCCGAAGCAATGTGTCGTGAGGTTGGAGAAGGTTGAGTTGACGAGAATGTGTGACCGCATTACTCATCAGGGCATTGTCAGAAGGCGGGGACAATTTATTTCTTGCCAGCCTTGGCAGCGGACTTGGTGACCTGGAGACGGAAGGGTAATTAGCGAGTGTTCTTGATGATGATGATGAAAGGGAAGATGGGAGGGGGAAATATGGATTATATGACATACCTTGCCAGTACCACCGACAGCCTTCTCGACGGACTTGATGACACCGACAGCGACGGTCTGACGCATGTCACGGACGGCGAAACGACCCAGGGGAGGGTAGTCAGTGAAGGCCTCCACGCACATGGGCTTGGAGGGAATCATCTTGACGATGGCGGCATCACCAGACTTGATGAACTTGGGGGCAGCCTCGACAGACTTGCCGGTACGGCGGTCGATCTTCTCGAGCAGCTCAGAGAACTTGCAGGCAATGTGGGCGGTGTGGCAGTCGAGGACTGGGGCGTATCCAGCACCGACCTGGCCGGGGTGGTTCAGGACGATGACCTGGGCGGCGAAAGAAGCGGCACCCATGGGGGGTCGTTCTTGGAGTCACCAGCGACGTTGCCACGGCGAATCTCCTTGACGGAGACGTTCTTGACGTTGAATCCAACGTTGTCACCGGGGACACCCTCGGTGAGCTGCTCGTGGTGCATCTCCACGGACTTGACTTCAGTGGTGACGTTGGAGGGAGCGAAGGTGACGACCATACCGGGCTTGAGGACACCAGTCTCGATACGGCCGACGGGCACAGTTCCAATACCACCGATCTTGTAGACATCCTGCAGGGGGAGACGCAGGGGCTTCTCGGTGGGACGCTTGGGGGCTCGACAGCGTCAATGGCGTCGAGGAGGGTCCAGCCGGAGACCTCCTTGCCGGCGGAGTCGAACTTCTTCCAGCCCTTGTACCAAGAGGCACGCTTGTCGAGAGACTCCTTCTCGATCATGTTGTCACCGTTGAAGCCGGAGATGGGCACGAAGGCGACGGTCTTGGGGTTGTAGCCGACCTTCTTGATGAAGGTGGAGGTCTCCTTCTTGATCTCCTCGAAACGGGCCTCCTTCCACTCGGCAGTGTCCATCTTGTTGCAAGCAACGATGAGCTGCCTAACACCGAGGGTGTAGGCGAGCAGGGCGTGCTCACGGGTCTGGCCATCCTTGGAGATACCAGCCTCGAACTCACCAGTGCCGGAGGCGATGATGAGAATGGCGCAGTCGGCCTGGGAAGTACCAGTGATCATGTTCTTGATGAAGTCACGGTGACCGGGAGCGTCTGTGTAAAAGGAGCCAAAGAGTCAGCAAGGGTTGTCGAGAGTGCAAAGGGCCGCAACCAGCGAGGAGGGATCATGAGGGGGAACGTACCAATGACGGTGACATAGTACTTGGGAGTCTCGAACTTCCACAGGGCAATGTCGATGGTGATACCACGCTCACGCTCGGCCTTGAGCTTGTCAAGGACCCAGGCGTACTTGAAGGAACCCTTGCCGAGCTCAGCAGCTGAGAGAGAAATAATGTTAGCATCGACATTTTCATCATCAAAGGCTTATCGAGGTGCATGACTGCGTTGGTGGGGGGAGGGGGTATTGGCTCTGAGGTGGCGGTGTACAGGGGTTGGTCACGTTTATCTCAGATAAGAGCGAAACGGCTGAACCCCGCACCAGAGAGAAAAAAAAAAGGCCAAAATGTGCGTTGGGTGAAAAACAGGGCTGGTGGCTCTGGAACAGCACACAGCGCAGCCGCTGCTGATAGTCTAGGGGGAAACCCCGATTTTGGGAATGAAGAGCTCAAAGTACAACGCGTGGAATGATTGATACATACCTTCCTTCTCGAACTTCTCGATGGTACGCTTGTCAATACCACCGCACTTGTAGATCAAGTGGCCGGTGGTGGTCGACTTGCCAGAGTCGACGTGGCCGATGACGACCACGTTGATGTGGGTCTTCTCCTCCTTACCTGCTCTATTGTCAGCGATCATGTTACGCTCGTCGAAGATGCTCTCGCGATGCATGTCTGCGATGCGATGCGGTGCAGGATGGAGCGGCGACGCGGAGCGGGGTTGTGGTACTCACCCATGGTGTCGGTTTGGTTCTTTTGTGAAAGTTGTTAAAAGGTTCGCGAATGGAAACTGTTCAACAGGCAGACAGTTAGATGGGAATGCTCGATGGACTGATCAAGACAGAGGGAGATGGAGAATGGAAAGGGAGAGGAAGGGGGAGTTGTGCGTACGTTTGCAGGATGGATCGCAATAGATCTCGGTGTGCAGACGGGGAGAGGAAGGAAAGAGAAAAGCTCAAAGAATTTGCGAGGGGCGCCAGGTATTTCAAGCGGTGCCCTGTGGGTCCCGACCTTGGATTTTTGCCGCTAGTGGGTTGGCGCATGGACCAGGCCTGAGTCACTGCTTAACAACTGGAAGGTTTGCACTGGCAGCTCCTGCCTCCTTCTTTACCTGTCCGGTTGCACACTGCTAACCACTGTGAGCCGCACTTAGTAAGTACTTATCCAAGCCCTTTCAGCATTCCGACCAGCAATAGAGGGGGAGCATGTGGCATTCCTTGGGATAGACTTTTATGTTTATTTTTCGCTCTTTTTTCTGTCTAGGTTTCAGAGAGAGAGAGAGAGAGTGTGTGTGTATGACTTTGTTGCATTTAGGTGCTATCTCTGCTGGTGGCCTGGTTAAATTGCTGCTGACCTGTTCATCCTCAAGCCGAAACAGCTCACCCAAGTGGATAGCAACAGACAGCCAAAGCTCATCATCAAAAAGACAAGGCTCCTGACATTTCTTCTAAGATCCATTTCCAGAAGGAAGAGAGACCTACAAATCAAAGACATGCCATTTATCAACAGCACCACAACAGAAGAGACTTGTCCGGCCTGCGGGGCAGCGGCGGGAGAGGTGATCCTAGGCCTCTCCTCTCACGCAGGTTCTGAAACACTACCCAAGTGCTGTTAAGGCACTACACAAGCCCTAGCCGCTGTCCACGTCGAATTTTTGGCAGTGATGCCCAACCCTTTGCCCCTCCATAAGAGAAAAAAAAAAAGAAAAAAAAAAAAAAAAAAAAGTGGCTGCCCCGTCCCCTCTCACATCAGCCCTTGACCCCTCCTCCATCAACTCCCACCCTTTTCCCCTGGCCGACATGAGTCAACACCCTCTGGAGCTACAGAATCCTCCCTCTCTGTGGTCAGTTCATATTGTTGACCTCTACACATGTTTAATTCTGATGAATGAAATGTGACGGAGAAGGGAGGCCGGGGGAGGGGCAACAATGAGCGGACGACCAGCCCAGCCCACCAGGCGCGGGGTTCCCTCGTTGGCGGGGTAGCCAGGCAGATCCGCCACTCTTTTTTTTTTTTTTTTTCTCCCTCTCCTCTTTCTTGCCCTCCAAGAAAAATTTTTCTTGCTGGTTGGTTGGCCTGGTGGCATCTCTGAGACCAAAATCCTGCACCACAAAGTGGGCCAGGCGCTTCCCAAGGGCCGTCTCCAGCCGACAGCTACCATACATAGTACCAATACCACGTATACTTGCATATAACGTAGTACTTAGTACACGGTAGCAATAGTACAACGATGAATCCTTTCCATTGAAATGGGCGCCAGAATATTGGCGTGCAAGGCTGATATCACTGTGGAGCCCTGGCCTGGTAGAGAAGGACCTCGCCGCCTGCTATTTTTCCCGGTGATGATGTTATGTCGAATTTTGCTCCATGCTATGTATACACTATATACCACTGTACTGTGAAATCCCTCCGATGACGACAACAGGACAGTTGGCTGCAGGCTCAGCGCTTTTGGAGATGCTGATCCCATCCAGCAGCGCGCTGACTCGACGCCGTCTCGCTGCTCTCCTTGTTTCGATCACGCATTAGCGCTACTAGGTCGAGGAGCCGACCGTCCTTCAGAGCACTCTCGACCACAGCGTGCACAGCTCTTTGTCGCGCCCCAGATAAGAAGCTAGACAGTTGAAGCTGTAGGACAAAGCTGGAATATGTGGGGTGGTCAAGTCATTTTTGACCTTAAAAAAAAGTAGCCTCTCAACGATAGAGGCGACATGTGATTCTCCTCGATCCTGCTGTGTGTAGAGTGTTCCAAGGAAAGCAATGAGAGGCTGTAGCTATGTCTATCGGATATGGAAGACCGACGCCTAGACAGCTCCGACGCTCTTTCCTCACAAACGCATTCTTGAACCTGTTGCCCTCAGCGTGGAGGCCAGTGAATCCAGGCCACTCCCGAGCTTCCTCGCCGGCCGGGCAATCTCCTCTACAGCATGTGCCCCTAGAGCCCTCCTGACCGGCTTCCACCTAGGCGCCTCAAGCCCGGCCCTCGCGAGCGCGCGCAGCCGCTCGGCGTGTTGTAGCTGTTCCGGCGTCGGCTCCTCCTCCCTCTCTATCACACCCTCTGCATATCGCACCGCCAGCGAGATCAGGGCGTGAAGGGTGTACGTCGCGTCGTTCCCGGCGTTGTGCAGGTCCCGTGCGTCGTAGGGAACCCCAAGCTCGGTGAGGATGTCCGGGAGAGCGTGCTTTTCCAGGGCTGGGCGCTGCTGGCCCACGACGACGAGCGGCGAGCCGGGGCCGAGGATGGACTTTCTCAACCTGTGGGTGTCGAGGACGGCCGCTATGGGTGCGACGCTGGAGAGTTCAACGCCCAGCTGTCGGGCGATCTCCAGGTCCCTCTGTGGACTCTGTCCGACGATGACAATCGTACGCAGTCCGGTCGTTTCATCTGGGAACTGCAGGCAGCTCGTAATCGTGTCGACCAGGTCCTCTTTTTCAACGAGGCGGGTTCTGACAAAGGCACATTCTCTGAAATTGGTAAAATCACAGTCTTGGAAGTCTCCGGAATCATAAAGTGTGGAGAACTGTTTCGTCGATATCAGGGGTAATGTGATCTCGTGCTTGTTTCTGTTTCCATTCCCGTAGACAGCGTCACCCTCGTTGGACGCCTCGGGCTGTTGCTGTGGCTGCTGCCAGGACGAGGGCGAGGTCGGAGGAAACAAGGAGCGGGTGTCAAGAACGGCGAACCCAACTTCTCGAACGCCAGAGACTTCCTTCCTATTAACTTTGGTGATGTCTCTCTGTCCCTTGCTCGTGCGTCCGGAGGTCTCTAGATCGAAAGACACCAACACTGCATCCAGTGGCAGCGGTGAGAGGGATGGTGAATGTCCATTGGGCACAGGTATCTGAAACAGCTGCCTCAAAACTTGCACACCTCCGTCAGCAGCTACCTTGACTTGATGCTCGTCCACAGCTGCTGGCATTGTCAGAAACCCGTCAGAAAAGAGTCTGACTAAGATCAGTAAATAAATATGTCAATGCCACGATGTGGAAATGTCAACGTGCTTTATGTTGGGGGTCGCTCCCACGGCGCGTGTTGTGCGGCGGCAGTTGTCAGCTGCAATTCACTCGCCAACACTGCCCAGACTGACTTATGAGGTACTCCATAGTTCGCTTTGGGTCAGTGGCTGTGACAAGGAGTGAGCAGAGCACCTTTACACACCACGGCTAACTAAGTACTTAAGGCAAGCGGGAACTCCAACACCTCCTCAGGGCCGATCACTTGGAGGCCATCCCAAGTGTACATAGCAGTCAAGCGAACACATACATCGTATAAACTCTCTTCAAGGACAAGTTTCCGTTCATGGCATTTGAGTACCTGCCTATCCCATGTAGATAACCTGCAGTGACTTGAGCAGTCCCAAAAGAAATGGGATAAGTAGACGCCATGCGAAATGATGATGATGATGAAAAGACGGCACAGAAAAACCAAATACTATACACCAGTGGTATCCGCCGAATAAGGAAAGGAAAGAAACAAAAAGCCAAAGAATAGCAGTATAACAATGCAACACAAGGACCCCTTCCGTTCCATTCATTGTAGACCTCAGGATCGTCATCACCCAATTTGTTTCTTCCTTGTGACACCTTCATCCTCCCTCTGTTTCAAAAAGGAAGTCTCTCTGGCCCCTCCGATGGTATCCAGGTAAAAAAGTCTCTCACCCTTCATCCTCTTCCCGGATCGGTGCCGGCGTTGTCCTCCTCTCATCCCTCCGCCTGGGCCTCCTCTGCCTGGAGCTGCTGATATTACTGGCGCTGTCGTCCGGGCGCAGCTCATACTCGTCACCCATGCCCCAGTCATCGCTCTCGCTGGCCAGGCTCTCCGACTCGTCCGCCCACGCCGGCCGGTCCAGGCCCGAGGCAGACCCACCGCTCTGCGGGAGGACCTGCACGCCACCGGCCTCGCCGAACCCGTAGCCGCGGCGATGCTGCAGGCTCATCGAGAGACCCGCGCCGCGCTGCCGCAGTGCTGTGCGGACCATCTCGGCGCGCTGGTGCAGGCCCTCGAAGGCGTCCTCCAGCGCCTCCATGCCCAGGTAGATCTCGCGCTCGAGCTCGGCGAGGACCGCAATCTCGGACTCCTCGTCGTTGGAGACGGGATGGCGGCCCGGGTATGCAGAGGACGCACCACTCACAAAAGAGGCGGGGGTCGCGCCGCGGCTGAAGGGGGTAGCATTGCGGGAGCCGATGCCGAGGGCGGGCGTGTGGCGGGCGATATTGTTTGGGCTCATCGCCGCACCTCGCGAGGGCGGCCGGGCGGCAAAGAAGTTGGGCGTCGAGCCGCGCGACGGTCCGCCTGTGGGCGTGGCGGCCTCGTCATCGTCGGCGCCGGACCAGAGAAAGCCGTCGAAGCGGCCAGAGATGAGAATCTCCCACTCGGGCGGGTTGATGTCGCATATAGTGCTGAGCAGGTCGTGCATCTGGGGGTGCTTCACCAGGTAGCAGACAGCCTCGGCATCGCGCGGCGCCTGGGAGAGGCGGTACAGGCGCTGCAGGGCCAGGCCGGACTTGACGACGAAGTCTGCTCGGGGCTTGCGCAGCGGCGTGGGGGCGCGGAGGGCTGGCTGGAGCTCCTTGGACCCCGTGAGGATGGCGTTGAAGAAGGGACGGTCCTCCTGGTCGAGGCTCGTGAGGATGGCAAAGGTCAGCGTCTCGTCGTCGACCTCCTGTGGGGGCGGTGCTGGGGCCTCGGCGCAGCTCGTCAGCCACTTGTCCACGGCCATCTTGACCTTCTTGGACTGCTGGAGGTAGTGCTCTCTGAACTCCTCCGCTATGTCGGGGTCCATCTTTACCGGGGAAGAAGGCCGTGGTGGGAGATCGTCCCGGTCCTCGCGAGCCTTGACCCCGAGGATAGCAATGTCGAACGGCGGCCACGGGGGTATCTCGACCCGACCGCTGACGCGCTCCAGGACCTCCCCCACCCCAGACCCCGGTGCGGCTCTGGCGACCGCTCGCACATGATGCAGCTGCAGCCCTCCTCGGGCAGATCCCTGTTGAAGACGTTCTCCAGCCGGTCGAGCAACCTCCTGGCTACTGTGCGATGTCCTGTGGCGACGGCGATCGAGCCTGAGTTGTTCAGGACTGTCTGGTAGTTGTCCAGCAGGCTGTAGAACGGCGCGAACAGGACATCTGCACCGCGCAGCGGCGGGTTGGAGGGCCTCGCCCCGTTCTGCCTAGGCAGGACCGCCAGGAAGTTCTTGGGCACGATATTCGGCAGCCCGCCGTTTTGCATGAGATAGTCGACCCTGGGGGCCTCCTGGATGGTGAGAGGTGGAGGCGGAGGAGGCGGTGGCGGGGGCCGCAGCCGCAGACGTCGCAGTGCTGAAGTCTGTTGCTGGGGTTCGTACCGGCTGGGGCGGTTCGAATCGGATGTGGTGTGGTATGCCGTGCTTCTCGTCGTGAAAGGCAGGTGGCGGGGGAAACTGAGGGGTTGATATCGTAGGCGTCTTGGGGGAGGACGAGTCCTGGGCGGACTCGGGAGAGTCATCGAGGATCTCGACGGGTTCTGGCGGCCTGAGCGTCTGTCCAGACACTGATCTCTTGGACGTGGTCGTCCTGGTGGTTGTTCTTGGCCCGCGCGCGCTCGCGAGCGTGTCCTCGTCCCCCGGCTCATTGTAGGGTGGCGGTGCGTTGACAGCAGGTGATTTGACAAATGTCGCCTGGCTGGACGTCCTGGACTTCATGGAGATCTTGGACCTGTCATCTGTCCTGGAGGTCGGCCTCGAGCCCGCCGACGCTCGCGAGCGTGGTCTGTCGGTCTCCTTTTCCCGCAGCGAGCTGGCTCTCGTCCGCTTCTCCTCAAGATTAGTGTCGGGTGGGCTCGGCGGGCGGTTGCTCTTGCGTGAGGACGCCCTCCTGGCGGTGAAGTCGGCCGACCTGGATCGTTTTATGTCCTCGGCCGCCCCGATGTCGGTGGCTTCTGGAGTCGGCGGCCCTGTACCGGTGCCTCTTCCGCCGCCACCACCACTGCCAGCAGCGGCAGCGGACGTGGTGGAGGAGACATCCTCCTTGCTCTCGAGGCCGACGGCCTCCCTGCTGTGTGCCTTGCTGAAGCTCGGGTAGGGTATGTTGACGCGCTCCCTGCTGCGATTCAGCTCTGGGACGAGGTCTGTCATGGAGTCTGACCCCTCGAGGCGGCTCTTGGATCCGGAGAAGTCCCTGGTCTTGTGGCGGCGTACGGAGCTGGACTGGGAGACGTAGGAGCCGGTGCTTATGACGGGGTTTGAGGTCCGGTGGTGCTTGTGGTGGCGCCGTGACTCTCGGTCGCGATCCTTGTCTGCTCTATCGCCTCTGTCCTTCCTGCTTCTTCGCTTCTCACGTGGCGGCTCTTCGATGTCCACATCGGGCTCGCGATTGCTAGGCGGCATGTTCTCGGTCGGCGTGGCCCATCTGGGCTGGGTTTTGGGGGTTGGACTGCGTGCTGAGAGGGCTGAGAGGACCGAGAGCTGGATCTAGGATTTGGAGGTGTGATGAGATGTGACGGGGAGGGATCAGGTGGGCGCGTAGTGGCCTTTGCGGGCCGCAGCCGTTGAAAGCTTCTCCAGCCGCAGAGGCTAGAACTCGGTCTGTCTTGCCTCTATGCCTCGTATTTAGGCCTTAAACTGATCTTGGGGGTTCGATGTGACGGCGAGGGGGGAGAAGGTTTGTGGTGGTGGTGAGGTTTTCTGGCGAGGAAGAGAGCGAAAGGAAGGAGTACGAGGGGGAGAGGATCCCACTTGAACGGTGAAGGGCGGCGAGGCAGCGTTGGCTCAGTGGGAGAGGTTGACGTACTGTGGACTGTAGTGGAGTCGAGCTGATCAAGTACAGAAAAAGAAAGGTACGGGGTCGGCCCCAGTCTCCCAACCTTCTTTTCAATTGAACCCTGGACTGAATATTTAAGGAACTGAACTTGGCACACGGAAAGCCCAATTGTGTCTCTGTCAGTCTTGTCTCTCTTGTCACGTTGGGGTGTTCTAGAATTTGTATGTATGTATTGTTTAGAGAAAAGGAAGAAAGAGAAAGGAAAAGACGAAAAAAAAAAGGACCGAGGGTGAAAGTAAGGTGAGGTGATGTGATGTGATGTGTGTGTGACGAGGGCCAGTGGCAAGAATCATCACTTTTTTCTTCTTCCCACAGGATTGACTCTGCCACCAATGCAGCAAGCAGATCCAATGCAAGCAAGGTGTCAGTCCGAACCAGTGGGAAATGCTCGCCTCAGCTTCCACCGACTTGCTCTCGTTCCACCTCGGCGCTGCAGGTGTTGCAGCAGTGCTGCAGTGCCCTTGATGCGGGGGCAGGGGGCCCCTAACAGGATACTACTATGAAATCACAGTTGGGGGGGTTCAGTGCAGCAGGTGATAGGGTAGATGCTGCAGCAGGCTGCAGCCACCGTTGTGGGTACCGCTATAGTAGCTGCAAGACGCCTATTCCAGGCCCAACACCCGCACTAAACCCTCACAGCTCACAACCACTCGTTGTGCCGTTGCCTCGCCATTTCCAGGCCTGATGTTACCTTCCCACTCCTAAGCGAGGAATCGGTCAGAAGATACTTGCTTCTGTCCTGGCGTGCAGTGTCCGTTTCTTCGAATTTTGGGGCCCGAATCCTACCTCGGAGACCTTGGGGAAAAGCAACACTGCTGCAGCATCTTAGTGGTCGAGAAGCTGCAGCAGCATTGGTTTTTCTTCCCACAGGTCATGTGCACACTCAAGAAAAGCATTGGGTATCACTGCTTCGATCTATCGACCCGTTGGGCACCCGTAGCAACCCAGCCTCTGTCGTCCTAGTTGTGCCCAGCCATACCCTCCTTCTCCCGTTTCTGTAAGCGCCGACACGTACGAGCTCCACGCATTTAGGGTCAAGCCACCACCAGCCAAGTGGGACCATTTTTTTTCTTCTTTTTTTTTTTTTTTGTCCATCTGCATGATTGCAGTGCGGTACAAACTATGTGAGTGTGTGTGAGAGAGAGGGGGGGCGAGGAGCGGAGTGGTTTCACAGTTAGTTGTCCATTCCTTACTTCTGAAAATAGCATGCGAAAATACTAGCTATGTGATGTTTGATTTAGATGGCGCGACACGGCCACGGGATATGAGGACTCTCTCCCCTCTGGTCATCTCAACAGGCACTGCTATATCAAGACAAGGGCAGTCAAGATAATTTCCCACGAACAAACCTCTAGTGACTGCGCAGTCTTGAGAAGGTCTTCAACCTCTGTGCCTGTCGTAGTTCCTCCGCGACGAGAGCATGAGGTCCTTTTGAGGGTCGCCAAGTATTCACCTGCACAGCTAGAAGCACGACTTGATGCCTCGTCTCCCCTCAATAGACTGATCGCGGTCCTCCCCTTCCCTAATCTCCAGCCCAGCAATTCTTCATTTTCTTTTTCTTTATAATACCCCATCTCAAAAGTGTTGTTTTGCAGCGAATTGTAGCCTCAAAGGCCGTCAGATGGTCTGTTGTCTACCCAAAATAGGTGGACGTCGAAATCTGGAGATCAAATTACAAAGCACAGGATCAATCCAGCAGGTTGAGAGGTCAATGAGTCCGGACATTGGGATGGAGGACAAGTCTTGCGGAATCATCTCTACTCGGCATGAACATGTGAATTTCGATCGTACAAGGATTCCAGCACACGACACCAGAGACTCGAAGGGGCCATCTTACTTGTTGGCCTCGTGAGACCATGGATCATACGGGTCAAAGGGTGACGACTCTGTATTGCCAATTCCAATTCCACGCGACAACATTCCGAACCACAAGAAACCCTCGACCAATTAATTATTCCTGAGGTGTAGACCGTTGGTATCTGTCTTGCCTTCATCACCCTCATTCTGCTCTCATTCTCTACCATCGTCTTGCAAATACTCTGGCAGTACTCTTGCTCCTTTTCCAAATTCTCAACACACACACACACACACACACACACACACACACACACACTTTGTGAACGGCTGGACTGTTCGATAATTACACGCTCTCTAGTTCATCCCTTCTATATTCATCAGAAATCTCCAAAGAGATCTCCAGTGAAACTCTGCGGCATTATTTACTCCGTACTCATTCTTTTTATCAACACATTCCTTCGTCACGCCGTGCAGCACATCCTCATCACGGGCAGCCTCCTGGTTTGACCTCTCGGGCCAGTGGGAGCCCATCGGAGCTGACGGGCCTACACCACACCGTTGTTCTCCGCAGGGGGGTCTCGAGCTTCCGAGCGAGGAGGAGGCCGGACAAGCCCTGGACAAGCATCTGGACTCGAGCTTGATGGCGTTCGGAACATTGCAACAGCCCTCCCTTAGCTGCAGAGTCTCACCTATCAACGGGCAATTCAAACCGCGCAGCAAATAGTAAAACTTTGACTACCTGTAATAACTCGGAATTTTTTGAAATGTTTCAGAGAGAGCAAC
Organism: Immersiporthe knoxdaviesiana; assembly: GCA_021117315.1. Lineage (NCBI taxonomy): Eukaryota > Fungi > Ascomycota > Sordariomycetes > Diaporthales > Cryphonectriaceae > Immersiporthe > Immersiporthe knoxdaviesiana. The sequence goes on from CP088210.1 coordinate 3,255,439, forward strand.
GGACAAATAATGATTCATAGTCTCTCTTGGCCTGGTACTAGTACGGCGCCAATTGAGTGTGTTTAATCGTTTAATACTTCTCAAAGACTCAGTCAACTGACACAAATTGAAGCGTGAGAAGCTCGCCCTTTAACCCGAGTCTTGTTTCATCAAATCTAACCCATCCATTTTCAGCCCGGTCAAGGTGGTTCTAGATTCTTTTTTTCTTTCGAAAAAGTACCCAAGTAAAACACATTTAAGAGCCACAGACATCATCAACAGCCGTCGTCTCGCAGTTATACCCATTTCGGGCCTCGCAGAGAGACTCAATGTAGTTCACCTCGGTGAACACGCCGTAGTAGCACTGCTCGGCGGCCTCCTCGGTGGTCTCAAACTCGCACGTCGATAGACACTGAGGGCACTTGTCGACATACCCGTAGGCTTGAGACTCACAGATAGTCTCGTAGTCCAGCGGCGTGGCGCTGGCGCCTGCAGAGCTGGTGGCCGTGGCCGTGCTTGACGCTGTTGTAGTAGCGCTCTGATGAATCGGTATAGGTCATTAGTCACTCGGTACTTATCACCTAAAGATAATCAAGGAATGGTATGAAGACTCACCTGAGCCATGCCCACCGTTGGCAGGGCGAGAGCGAGGATACTGGTGAAACGCATGTCGGTGAGAAACGCTTGTGGGATGATGTTTGGACTTGAAGCGAACGACGATGGACAGGAGGATTTAATTATGAGCCAATGGATTTTTTTTTAGTTTCTCTCTCTTTTCTTCACTCTCTTCTATTGTGCCTTCGACCGCCCTCTTATACCTTTTTTCTTTCCCCCTTTCACCATGCTTCTTCGCCATCAAGAAGATGGAAAAGGGGGCGATGAGGGCCTGGTTGCCTATCGCCCTTACCGGGCCCCTGGCTCGTCTGCCTGTCTTGCCTAATACAGTGCTAACTTAATCGCTGCATGCTTGTTGCCATACTTAATTAGATAGCCAGTTTTCCCCAGAAGGATTCTCGGTAATGAGCTGTGCCACTACAAGCGATAGCCTCCACTACCCTCTTCTGCCTATGGGCCGAAGGCCGAATTGTACTGAGTCTGAAAGGCAAGGCTTCCAACTTGCACTAATACCCAGGCAGTTGTGTTCACACTGTAAAGGTGAGAATACAGCAAAAGTGGTAGAGAAGCACAAGGGGCAACTGAAGGGTGAGGTGGCCTAAATCACGACACAAAGAAATAGCCCATGATGAAGAAGATGTTCTCCTCAAAAGAACTTTCGATCCTCTTTCAGGCACAGCTCCCACATCGACGGAGTAAGTGAATGTCCGATGCCACCCCAGAGATCACGAAAGCGCATGCTTTTGTGCCTTTCCCCATGATTACTTGACATGACGAGAAAAGGCTACCCACTCATTCCAAGCTTGATTAGTGTGAATGGCACGCCTTGTGAAATGAGTTTGTGTGGCAAGATGTTTCTTGACAGTGCCAAGGGACCTACCTTGATACAAAAGAAACACCCGGGTTCGAGACCCAGCAGGCAGAATCGTGCATCAAACCAGAGGCGAGGATTGCCGTCACCGCAACAACGCCCCGAGGTTAGAGAAACACATCCCATGAACAATAGGGAGAGCAACAACCCCTGGATCTGCACATGTTGATTTCGGTTTCTTAATGTGGTCTGCTATCGACGAACAAAGGTGCTACCTGTTTCCCACAGAGAACAATCCGATCGAAGAGACAGTGACAAAAAAAATAAAAATAAAATAAAACACACACACACACACACACACACACACACACACACACACACACAGCCAACCAACCTTGGAAGGGCTTGCTTGTGAAATACAAGGAGGTAGATTAAAACAGACTACATCTCAACAACACTCATCAAGAATTGTCGACCTTCCGCTCTTGGGAAAGCTGGGTAATTCTCTTATTATTACTCGATAGCAGCGCGGCACGGTACAGTAACCATTTGTTGAGTTTTGAGTGTATAAAATAGGATAGGACGCCTCTATTCACGCACCTCCATTTATATAAAGCGATTTAAAATGGTATAGGAATTTCCTTCTTTCTTTGCATTCTTCAGATTGCCGCGATAATATTCCACAGCCCGTATGCTGAGGATCGATATTCGCCAGTGTTACCAGGCCGGGAATCCTACACATTTGCCCCGCCCACCTCATTCATACTAATACGACCGACATGCAAATAAGGCTGACCTCCCGACTCTTTTTAGACGAATACATAAAAAGGCGACTACAGCGCTGTCGTCTCACTGGCAATGATGCAGAGATTCTAGTAAACAGGCACCTAGGCCTAGAAGCGTGTTGTATTATGTAAGCCTGTCGCTCCGAGCTCCACCAATGACTTCAAATTTCTGTGTGATTGACAGACAATCCACAGGACTTGGCAGACACATACATACACACACACACACACACACACACACACACACACACGCACATACTCGATCACGACATTGAGACATTTGATGGTAGCAAGGCTCTGAACAATGACTTCCAAAACCATCATTGTGACGGGCGCCGGCCGTGGAATTGGCCTGGCCATCTCGCAATACCTCCTGCAAAAGTCGCACAAGGTGGTGCTTGTTGCCCGCACCGAGAGTGAGCTTGATGCTCTGAAGAAGCAGTACCCGTCGCAAGTAGAGTACGTGGCAGCGGACTTGACGGATCTTGAGGTGAGAACCCATCCACGGGGACAATTTGGGGAGAATTATGTATTGATGCTCTATGACAGAATGCTACCAAGATCACAGATCTTGCTGTGAAGTTCGGGGGCAGGATCGATGGGCTCGTCATCAACCATGGAGCACTGGAACCCATCAAGCGGATCGCGGACAGCTCAGTTGACGACTGGAAGAGGCTGTATGACATCAACTTCTTCAGCCCTCTCGCCCTAGTAAGTGTGCATACTGATGAGTCTCCCCCGCCCCCGTTGGACTTGCATGCTGAGCAGTACATCAGGTCCAAGCAGCCATATCCTACCTTCGTCAGAGCAAGGGCCGCATCGTGCTGGTCACGTCGGGAGCAGCTCTCAAGGGTTATGCAGCTTGGGGTCCCTACGGATCGTCAAAGGCAGCCTTGCATTCCCTCGCCCAACACTTGGCGGTCGAGGAGAAGGATATTGTCACTGTCTCTGGCAACCCAGGCAGGACCGATACCGGAATGCAGAAACTGCTGCGGGAGCAGGGCAAGGATCACATGGATGCTGCAGATCACGCCGGATTCATGGCTGCGTTCGAGGAAGGAAAGCTGAACAAGCCAGAAGGACCCGGACGAGTCTTTGCAAAGCTCGCGCTGGATGCCACGCCTGACCTGAGCGGTAAATGGCTGCAGTGGAATGGCCAGGAGCTGGCGGCGTATCAGGAGAACTGAGGAGGAGGGTTCACTGTGCGTCAAGTTAGTAGAGGAACCTCGCTGCAGGATGCCAAAGACGTCGAGACGACTAGAAGAAGCCTCATTCGAAAGATGAAAAGCAATACATTTTCTTCCACATTATTTGCTTCGGATTTAGCATGGAATGTAAATTCTTAATCACAGGCTTCTGCATGGGTCGTCCCGCGTCTCTGGAGTAGAAAACCTCCGGCACTCACCTTGAACGTGTTTGTTACAGCACAGATAGGCAGTCGGTCTATAGCCCGTCCGCTGCGCTGCGCAACAGGGTCAGCGCCTTTTTCCCATGTCCACAGTCTGCCGGTGTGCTGAGTGTAGTCGTCGTTGGGATGCTCAGAAATCGAAAGAAGTTGTCATCACGAGATGATCAGGATTTGATAGTACATGATTAAACATCATGGCAAAAGGGTGTCGAGGTTTGTAGGGGAGGAGGGGGAGGTCCAAGGACTCGGGGCCATCGTGACAAACCTGTCGATTTTTCGGTCAGCAAGCACGATCTCCAATATAATGGATGGCAAGCAGACAGTGAAGAGAGAGAGAGAGTGTGTGCAGAAATCAGAAGCGTCCGTTTGGAAAGACAGGTCAATCACCATGGGTTTGTATGCCTGGGGCGACATAAAGCTCATCACGTAGGAGAAAGCACAGAAGAAGGCAGAAAGCTGGAGCACACACATACCTTTTCAGAGCCCGGCGCGAACGTATTCGGTCGTCATCTGGGGAAAAAAAAAAAACAAAGGAAAACTTCCAAACATGACACAGACGGATCTTCTTCCATCTCTCTGCCAGGTCCAGACAGCGATTGGCCTCTCGCGAGAGCGAGACCATCGAGGCGTTGGAGCTGTGTCGAGTAGATGGTGGTCGAAAGAGAGGAGATTGGAGGGAGGAAGAAAAATTGCACCCGACTTTTCTGCAGCAAAAGAGGACCAAAATATTTTTGGAGGGTGGAGCTGTCTGTGGCTTGACCTCCGAGCCACAGCCGAAAATGGCTAGCTGGCCATGAGTGGTAGCTAAGCCACAGGCTCACTGCTTGTTCTCACTGGAACCATGAGACATCGAGTCAAAAGTACTTAAAGGCCCAAGGCCGACCTCACCTTTTGAGGCAGGCAGCTCTCCCGCATGTGGCCATCAACCCAAAGACAGCCCCGCCCACCTGGACCTCACAATGATGCTCCAAGTCTGAGAAGCATACCGCCATGACGAGTCTGACCTGATCCCAATGACTCTAGTCTCTCTTTCTTTTCTTTCTTTAAAAGCCTTTCTCCCAGCTTTGATCCTGCTCGACATCCTTTCGCCCAATCCACCACAAAGGGTGTATCCTAGCCACGCCCCAGCTGCCTCTATCATTCACAATGTCTGACCATGAGTTTGGAGGTAAGGTTGATGAATTTCTGGTCTGATTGTTTGCTGGTTTTCAAGCAGTTCTGCTGGTGCCTTCCCCCTGCATTTATGATTAATTCACTACCCACTGCTGAGCGGTCGCTTCTGGTCCCTTCACCTGTAGGCATCTTGAAGTGATGCAATCCATGCTGTGCTGAGGCCACTGGTGACTTTTGTAGTCACAGTCCGGCCCTCTTTGAACTCATTATTTGTTTTGCCTTTTCTTCTTGCCCCATTCCTGGGCCATTTTACTTGGATCCACGCATGTCAACATCACCCATTCTTTTTTTTTTCTCTCTCGCCATCCAACATGCCCGCCAGTGCGAAACCCCATTAAACGTCTAAAGAAGGTACTTATGAACGTATGCTGACTGTGAGAGTAGGCAATGATGACCTGTCGCTGCCAAAGGGTGAGTGATACATCACATCTGAGAGGGCGGGAGTGTGTCGGTGATCCAAGCCGATGAGGTCATCGAGCTGGGTCTCATCTGAATAGAGAGACAGAGAAAGAGAGAGAGGGCCTGGGAACAGACCGTCTTCGGCAGATTCATCAGCAGCTTCTCCAGTGTGCGGCGCGGTGCTGACTTCTTCTCTCCCTTGCAGCCACGGTCCAGAAGATCGTGACCGAAATCCTGCCGCCAGCCAATGGGACGGCCTTCTCGAAAGAGGCTCGTGACCTGCTCATAGAATGCTGCGTCGAGTTTATCACTCTCGTCTCGTCAGAGGCCAACGAGATCTCGGAGAAGGAGGCCAAGAAGACCATTGCCTGCGACCACATCACCAAGGCCCTCGAGCAGCTAGGCTTCTCCGACTACGTCCCTGCCGTACTCGAGGCCGCCTCCGAGCACAAAGAGCAGCAGAAGGTGAGTTGCCCCCCTCCCCGGTCAACGAAACCTATGGACTTGAGCGACTTTGGCAGAGGGACTGACAAGAATTGTGTCATGCTAGGGCCGTGAGAAGAAACTTAACAAGTTCGACCAGAGCGGCATGTCGATGGAGGAGTTGGAGCGGCTGCAAGCAGAGCAGTTTGCTGCTGCTGCTGCACGTCACAACTAGAAGTGGCCTCTGCTGCACGACGGGGGGGAAGAAGAGACAAGGAAACCCCGAAAAAAACCGCCCTTCTCGAACACGAAGAAGAATATCGCCGCTAGGACCGTCTGCATTTGGAAAGGCGTTCAGGGAGTTTGACTGGAATCAAGGGGCCGTACATGACGAGAAGACGGGAGGCCCAGGTTCTATGCTATTCAAGGCGGTCGTCTCTAAATTTTTTAGACAGCAGTCCTGGTTTTTCTCTAGGGTGGTCTAATAGTAGTCTATTGGCCCGAAAGAAATACGTTCATTTCGCCACCTTACGCCGAGCGCACTATGGGCACCTTGTCAGATACTAACAACGCCTACGATAATATTGGTGATCAAGAGGTGGAAGAGTAAGTTCGTATATCATGTACCCAGACCGACGTATGCAGATCGTCGGTTGTAAAGGAAGAAGAAAATGCAGCAAGGTCGGGCAGATCATAAAAGTCTAAGTCTAAAAGCTATTTTTGGCCCCCTCTCCCCCATCCCCGGTAAATGCAGCTCGTCTATGCGTGCCATCGTTAGGTCATTCGTCATCAAAACGTCAATAGTAGTCTTCCGCCTCCTCATTTTGCAAGAGTCTGGCCCGCTCAGGTGACCTAAGCTTAAGCTGACACTCAAATGGCGCAGGATGCCTAGCATATATTGTCAGCACACATGACACTTTGAGATCGCCACCCGGGGGGATGGGCGGTGAGAATTACTAACCCTCCTAGGCCAACAGTCAGCTCGATCTCGGGCTCCATCACCCTCCCCGTCTCATCCACAACCTTGTCGATCTCGAAGACGCTCAACATTGTCGCAACATAGATATAGACGGTTGCGAGCGCGAGATGGTTCCCTGGGCATTTTCGCCGCCCAAATCCAAAATTTCCCGGAGGAGGCGGTTCCCCCTAGCGTATCGATCCGGGTCGAACCTCTCAGGGTCTTGGTATGTGGCCGGGTCGCGTGTCATGGCTTTGGCGTTGGCAAACACCACGCTTCCGGCCGGGATGAACATGCCCTCGTATATATCGTCCTTCAGGCTGCAGTGCGGGATGACCAGCGGGTTCAGAGGGAGGACCCGCATGCACTCGGTCAAGAAGGCGTCGAGGTACTCCAGCGTCGGCCTGTCTTGGAACGTCGGCAGCCGGCCCGTACCAACAACGGTGTCGATCTCTTCTTGGACACGCCTCTGGATATCGGGGGAACTTGGTGAGGAACAGGATCGCGCTCAGTACTGTGCCCCATGTGCTGTTCCCACCTGCGATGAACACCGCCGCCGTTGCGCCCTTCAGATCCTCGATCGTGGCGTCCTGGTGGATGCCGGCCTTCGCATTGCTGGTCCAGCGGTCGAAATGTGTCTTCATGAAGCTTGGTGTCGCGGTGCCCGCCTCGATGTCTCGCATGTTGTTGTGCCAGGGGACCTCGTGTATCGTCTTGATGGTACCCCTGCTCTGCCTTGCATGCCTCAACGCCGGGGACACACTCGACGGCAAAAAGTACCGCGCGAGCGGAAACACATCGACGACGGAGGACCCTGCTATGCCGCCGTTGGTCGTGACATTGTTGGCTGCACGAGACATGACAGTGTAGGGCGATGACTTGGACTTGATCTCCTGGCCGTAGGCGATGCGAAAGATGATGCTCGTGGTGAGAAGAAGCGTGACGTCCCGCCAGTCGCTTGGGGCCTTTAGGAGAGACCGTACCGCCTTGTGAGCCTCGTGCGTCTGGATCGGCTGGAAGGTCTTGATAGAGGATCGGGTCAAGGTTGTCTGGAAGAGGCGCCGGTGGAGCTTGAAGCGAGGGCCCCAGCGGAGGAAGGTCAAGGTGAGGCCCCAGCCCATGCTGGATGATCAGGGAGGTTGGAATGTCAGCATTGCATTCTCTCTCTCTTGTCTCTTGCTTCTTGTCCTGTTCAGCAGCACTGTTTTTAAAGAAAAGAAGGAAGAAAAGTATTGCTGACGTACACTTCGAATAGCGTAAAGCGAGGCCGGTCAGAATAGTTAGCCCCTCGCCTGTCGAGGAGGTCTATGGCCGCCCTGGTGCTGTTCAGGCATATCATGTGCTGACCAAGAACCTCGATGTGGATGACATCTGAGTCTAGAGATAGAAGAGTTGTTTCTCAGCCCATGATGGCCCAGATAGCAAGTCTGCCAGTTTGGGGTCTGGTAACAGGGGAGGGAGAAGAAGAAAAAGATACTTACTGTACTCTTTGCCCCATTTCATGTAGTCGTGCTCGGGGTGTTCGCTGAGCTGACCGAGATTGCCAAACAGGAATTTACCAGGAGGACCCGGAGGGAGCGGGCATGGAGATCGTCTTCGAGAGACAAGAGAAGCGAGGAGGAGACAGAAGAACACAGGCACGCAGATCAGTGCCAAGACGACCTTGGGGTCGCCGCCCGTGATATTAACTTGGCGCAACATGGTCCACTCCGCGATGCTGAGGGCATGTTGAGGAGACGAGAAGAAGCCAGCCATGCTGCCAGTTTTATGGACATTCTGAACGCCATCAACAAGGAGAGGATGTCTTGGAAAACACACAAAAATACTGATTCAGGTGATCAGATGTTCGACATGCTGACCTTACTCGCGGGGACCAAAATACCAAGTAATATGATACAGCTTTTAAGCTGGGTAACTTGACAGCTCACAAGCGGGACAAAAGGGCTCTCGGCGGCGGTCACTGATCCATCAGCGGCGTACGACTCGATAGGCGCCGTCAAAGACCTAGATCCCAGAGCCCGACCGCAAGAGGAGGGCCACAGGAGGGAGGAGTGGGGGTGCTTCCGAAATGGCCGTGACAAAATCATCATCTTGCGGTCAGCCTTCCGAGGCTCGACTCTCGTTGGACCGTCAACAATGCTCGTGCCAACATGATCGTCAGCTAGGCTTGCAACTATTGCCAGCATGCCAGATCGGAGGGTCTAGTGTACGGAGGGGCGCCCAAACGTCCCTTTGGCTGGAGTCGCCGATGGGGGAATCCACACTATGCTTTTTCTCACTTGCAGAAACGGCATAATATCCCATGTGGCAGACGCAGGCCCCCTTCTCCCCCCCGACCAGGGCGACCCGCGAATGCGGGTTCTTCAGCCCGATCTGGAGATCTCAAAAGCGGGGAGCAAGGGGGACGAATAGCAATTCCGTATTCCGCACTGAAACAAGAGAGACGGAGGAACAAAGAACAAGGGGAAAGAAGAAAAAAAAAAGCAATCGAGGCCGACTGTCATCGGGTTCTGGCCCAAGACTTGCAGTGCATTGGGCTGCAAGGTTATTGGGTTACCTGAGTAGCCCCTCGTGGTTGACATGACACGCCGCTAACGCGTTTGCTGATGCGCTGCACCCTGCAGAGACGCCTAATGCGTGTGTGTGGAGTGCAGTGTGTCTGTGTCCGTGTCTGTGTGTGGTGGGTTGTGTGTGTGTGTGGGTTTATGTGTTTGTGTGTGTGTGTGTGTGTGTATGTGAGTGTGTGAGTTGGCCGATCAGCGATGACCACCATCCCCGAGGGCCCGCGAGTTATTGAGTCGAGAGAAGGTTTTGTAAGAAGTTCTAGCGTCTTGTCAGGGCCAGGCGTGGCGCAATAGCTGGAAGAGCGTGCCGTCGTGCGAGCTTGTGGACAGGGCCAAACAGGCAAATTCGAACCGCATTTCCGGGTTGTTGCGCCTGGGGCGTTTGGGCCTAGAGAGGCGACATTAGCGGACGAGCTATAGCTGTGGTGAGGACAGAAGGTGAGAGTCATGCCCACCACCCATTACGAATTTCCTGGGTGAGACTTGTGGGCAAAAGGTTTCGGTTTCTCATGCCCCAAGAGAGGATCCCTTCCGCGCACCCCGTGAAAAGTCCGAGACCAGGTTCGAAGGATGAGAATTGATTCGAGCAGAGAGCGCCCGGGGGGTTGTCGTCTCCGCCGCAGGGAGCAATCATGTCGTTGCCATGTCGCAAGTCGCCCCAGGGGCCCCAATTTCCACCATCCACGACAGAAAGAGAGGGGAAGAGAGAGAGGGAGAGGGACTGACAGCTCAGGAACGAGGACAGTGCCCACCCACGGACACCTGGGAAACGACCATCTCTCCTCTCAGATGGTCAGGACGAGTCGCCACCTGTTCTGCGACTCGCCAGGACGGAGAGACCGTGACTGCATGTCGTCAGGGATGCGGTGAGATTCCCATCCTAGGTGATCTTGGGGGGTTTCTGCTCCTGGATGAAGGGAGAGACGTGAGAGGGTAGCTCTTCGCGGGGGCTGCAGCGGTGGCAACGGAATGCAAGACAGTTGGTATGCAAGTAGGTAAGGGAAAGCCCGACCAGCGATCTGCTAGAGGAGGGAAAAGCAGAGGTGGAGAAGACACAGAAGGCCAGGCAGGAAACAGGACAAGATCACCCTCTCGCGGGACTGACTGGAGTTTTTCTCCTTGGTTTTTGCTTTTGTTTGGAGGAGAACAGAGAAGGACTGAGGAACAGCCTCGAATTTCAAAAAGAAATAGGGAAGGAGGATCTATCTGTACTTCAATGGCGTGACGGTGCGGTCTTTCCCTCTCGAGGGGTCAACTGCTAGGTGGATATTCTGGGTTGTCGACGGCAGGCAGTCACGGCAGCTACAGCAGCTCTTATTCTCGAGGTGCCCGCCGAGAAGTCATCCATCCCTGCCTCAGATTGACACCTTGCTTTGAACTATTTGTAGCACTGATAGTACTTAAGTATGTATGTAAGGTAAGGTACAGTACATACATGCTCACATTTCTGGTGATGGCCAGGCAGGCCTCCCACCCTCCCTGGGTTGTGGTTGTTCTCGTGGCCAACAGATAGAGTGGCTGCATGCAACGTATCAATATCTCACAAGAAATGACAAGCCACATACATGGTGTGGTCCTGGCCTGTTATCTCTCTTTCCCAGCCTCCTGCAGTGCTTTAGCCCTCATTGTTATCACAAGAACATGATGGACCCCAATAGGTTTCTGGCATACAGCATCTCATCTTCTCCCTTGTGTTTAACTCATTCTTAGGTCGAGCAGGTGTGTAGGGTTGGGTACAGCGGTGTGCACAGGCACAACACACAGGGCACGCGAAACACGCGGCACAGAGGGTATCTTCTAGTAGGCGGTGTGTACTGGCTGGGTGTGCTGTAGTATTGCACTAGATAAGGATAGCCCCCTCCCATACCTCCGTGAGGCGGGGGTTGTGCTCGACTATATTGGCAGAAGCAATTACGGCTCAGTAGCACCACTTATAGTTGGTTGGTCGGTCGGCCAGGATCGGGTGTAGACATGTAGATGTGTTGGATTATCTGTCTTTCTCGTTCATGCCCAACCCAAGGTCTCATATACACACCATGGACTGCCTTTATCCCTTCACAAAAGTTATCCAGTTCCAAGACTGTTGGTTCCCTCTCTGCTGAACATCATGTCCTGACCCTGCCTGTGCTGTGCAGTACTGCGCGTCTCAGTGCAGTCCAGACCTGTCAACAGAGCTTACTTACCACCCTGCCAGCCTAGGCTCCCTCCACCTGGGGCAGCACAGGCCCCTGGAGAAGCCCTTGCAGCGCGCCCTCTCCCCCTAGATCCAGATCTGATCAGAAGGGCCCCCAGCACCCCGCCGCCTGACACAGCGTGGCAAGCCCACACAGCCCACACCAACAAGTGCAGGGCCCCCAGCTCAGGATCCTTGGACTCGGGCCCACTTATACTGTGCAAACAGTGGAAACTCTTTGCCACGGGCACCACGAAAGGTTCTCTGCAGCTTTTTTCCTGCCTGCCGAAGGCACTGAATATCGCGCGCGCGAGTCTTGTTGCCGGCCTCCATCGCGACGAACTCGCCTCATCGTCTACTCCAAGATGGACGACGCCAGCCCTCCGCCTCCGGTCCAGACGGGAGGTTTCAATCCGGGCCTCGTCCCTGGCGCTGGGGTGGGACCGCCTCAGCATCCCCTCCATGCTCAGCCGCCGAGTCTCGATCGCCAGTCGCCTAGTGACTCGCCTCCTTCCCACGAGCAGCAGCTTCTGCTGCAGTCTCTGCAGACATCACAACAGGCGCCCCAGCAGACGCCCCAGCAGCCACTTCAACAACAGCTGCAGCAGCAACAGCAGCAGCAGCCTGGCTCCGCTATCAAGCGTCGTGCCCCCATAGCATGTCGTCGGTAAGCTCGCGTTGTTCCCTTGCTTCTGCTCTGCGCGATCTGTTCGGCGCTCTACAGCTGCCCGTTGCTCCGTCAAATGCTAACTTGTACTTTGCGCCTGTGATACCTAGTTGCCGTCGCATGAGAAGCAAATGCGTACACGACAAGGCGAAACCACCATGCAATGCGTGTGCCGAGGCCGGTCTGGGCGCAGATGCTTGGTACGTTGGCTCCCTGTCCCTCCCTGTCCCACGGACGCGATACTCTCGGCTGCAGAAAAAAAATAATAATAATAATAACACACAAGGTACTGACTGACTCGTTCAAGCATCTTCCCCGTCCGCGGCCAGCCCGACAATGACCGCGAATACCGTCATCCTCGCATGAGAGCCGACAAGGCCCAGAAGCGGGACTCGGCGAAGCTGCGGCGCGATATCCTCGATGCACCCGTCATACCTGCGCCTCCCGTCCCGCCCAAGAACGTCAAAGGCGTCGACCAGTGGGACTATCTGCCCCCGCTCCCGGACACTATCGAAGCTGTGAACCAGTTCACGCGCAACTATTTCCAGCTCGGCTTCATCCCCAAGCAGGCCTTTGTCGACCGTCTGAAGACCGACCACCGCTCCCTCAGCGTCTTCCTGCTTCTTGGCATCCTGAGCATATCCGCCCGGTTCACACCAGCACTGGTCGAGCGCCATGGCGACGGTATGAAGGCTGCCGAGACGTTCATGGATCGCGCCTCTGCTGTGGCCCTGTCTGAGCTCTACCAGACCCCAAGCCTGGAGAGGTGCCAGGCCTTTTACCTGCTCAGCATCGCCCAGCAGGGCAGTGGGTACAACCAGAGGAGCTACATGAACATGGGCATCGCCATGCGGATGGCTGCCCTGCTGCGCCTGCACCGAGAGGAGACGTACGCCCTCAAGAATCCTTCCAAGGAGATGGTCATCGCCTCCGAGTCCGCCCGTCGGACGCTGTGGATGCTGCACAGCCAGGACAACCTCCACTCGGGCCCCGAGTCCCCTATCTCCCTCGCCGCCAGCGACATCACCGCCCTGCTTCCCTGCAGCGAGGAGGACTTTGCTAGAGGCCAGGAGCCAGCATCACGGGCAGCTCTTGAGGACACGCCTCCCGCGATCGAGAACCCGCGGCTGATCTCAGACCCCAGGCGGTCTCTCTTTGCAACGCTGATCCAGACGCATTACTTCTGGGGTAGGGTGTCCCGCCGGGCCGTCAAGTATGACCGGAGCTCACGGCCCTGGGAGGACACGAGCCAGTATCACGAGCTCGTCCAGAAGCTGCACGACTGGGAGTCCAGCCTGCCGCACGACCACGTGTGGAGCCCGCTGCTGCTGAAGGGGTACAAGGCGAGCGGCCAGGACCTTGCCTACCTCAGCATCACCAACTCCACGCGGCTCTGCAACATTGTGCTGCGCAAGGCTTACCTGAGCGACATGATCAACTCTGAGCAGGCAGAGCCCGAGCTGCAGACCTTCTGGTCCAACATGTCCATGGAGCTCTTTACGAACGTCAAGCTCCTGCACGAACAGATCGAGACGCAGTTTATGGAGAGGGCCCACGACGATACAATGGGTGCCCAGATGTCTGTAAGCACAGAATTCCGTGCCGGATGGCCTCTTCTGCTTTTTTTTTTTTTTTTTTTTGGTATGTGTATGTGGACGAGAGACTGACCATTCTGCCAGTTATTTTGCGTTTTCAGCTGCGGTCACATGGCCACCTATCTCTGCAAATATCCTAACAGTACGTTGTCGCCATCGGAGAATCGAGAGAAAGAGATGAGCGAGCCTGCAAAAATGCTAACATGTTTCTCCCAAAGTTTGCCCTGATCTCTCGCTCAGAGCTGACGGGCCGGTCATGCTCCAGCGGGCCATGAGTATCCTGAGCGAGGCAGGACAGGTCTGGCCGCTGGCAGGACGGTGGCTCGACATATTGGAGAAGTTCGCACGTGATAACAAGGGCCTCGTCGCAGGCATTGAAGAGAGCATGGCAGATGGCGTGCGTACCATGTCCCGGAAACCAGCGTTGTGTTACAAGAGAGGCTGACACAGTTCCTACAGCGCGATCCCGTCCCAGAGGCTCTACAGACTGCCCTGTCCTCCCCTACTACCAAGAATACGCAGGTGGCAAGCCAAGCTGGCAAGGCCGCCGACGAGAACCAGCAGCGCAACGGCGACTCTCCGGCGCAGAGTATCATGCCAGCCCCGTCCGCCACCTTGTCTACGTCCATGATGTATATGGATCCGAACATGCGGGCTCAGAGCCAGCTGCAGCAGGCCCAGATGCAGGCACAAGCCATGGGTAGTATGCACCAGCAGCACCAGCTTGCAGCACGACAGACGACCGACGGGCTCGGCCTGCTCCTGGAGGCCTTTGACACGCACCAGGGAGCAGCTGCGGCGGCCGCACAAGCGGAACAGGGGTACGACCCGAGTGTGGTGGTGGGCCAGACCGGCTACTACGGTCAGCCAGGAGCTGCTGCCATGCCGGGAAATGACGGCTATGAGCACGAGTTGCAATTCTACATTGACGGACCAACAAGTGTCCATGGCTGGGCGGCAGGCGGGCCAGGAGTATACGGGTACTAAATAATTCCAACATTTCTCTTTATCGGACTGACTTTTAGTGGGCGTCTGTGGGTTTCTTCCCCCCCGGGGATTTGATATCTTGGGCGGCCGGATGGCTGTTTGCGGAACGAAACAGGGCAATTGGTGGTGTTACAGGGTAAATTGCGGCACACAATCAAAGAGAAAGAGAGAGAGAGAAAGAGATAACATATAATCGAGAGCATAATAAAAGCTCGTCACCTCTTTACAGCATCAAGTCGTTTATTTCTGGTCGGTCCCCTGCCGACAAGAGCTAATTCTATGCCGAGTCACGATGTGTTTCTGTCTACCTATCTACTGTATCTCTGCCCTTCCGGCCCGGCACTGAAGGGACCGGCCCTTTTCTGATGATGAGCGGGTCAGGTCAGCGGGTCGAGCACGGCTACAATCGGTCCTTACAAGAAATTCTCCTAGGTCCACAGTGAAAGGGGAAAGAGAAAATGAAGAAGACAAAAAGCTGGTGAGCTCGGAGTCGAGAAATAATGCCTTGGACTGAAAGGGGGCTGAAGGTAGCTGGTGCCCACCGGACTACCTCATCGTATAAACCCTGCAAGACGATGGTTGATTCCGCCCAGCTGACCGAAAGCCTCACACACACAAGTCAGCTCCGAGGACGGCCAGCCCCTCTTATCGAGAAAACAATAAGAATCCCTCCATCTTGAGAGGAGAAGACCTTGCATTAGCTCGAGCTTGCGCATGTGCGCATAGTATCGGTGTGCCGTGTGCCGTCGTCGCAGTTGGGCAGGATTCACATGCCGCCAAGCTCTACCCGAGAACGGACCAAGCCAGAGCCTCTCAATCACTGGTCAGCCCTGGACAGCGCAGTAATTGGGTGCTGTGAGTGGTGGTACAAGCAGTACGCCTGCAGCAACTGCTTAGTGGGTTAGCTAGTGGAACGGACCCCTGTATTACCCCAGAAAACGGGACGCGAATGGGGGCAGTCTTGGTTGAGAAGTTAAAAAAAAAAAAAAAAAAGGTTAGAAAGAAAAAGAGAGAAAAGAAGGAAAAAGAGGGTGAGTCAATCAATCATGGTCGATGACTCTTTTGTTTGAACCCCTCTCTCCCCAAAGCTATTTTATTAATGACCTCTCCCTGTCTGGGCTTCTCTCTACCTGGAGTTTGAGCTCAATTCTCACAAGTCCATAGCATTCTGAACAAGAGAACTCGATTACTCTCTTACAGTACTAGTACTCTACTGTACCACATCCTACTTAGCCTTCGGTGCCCCTCCCCGAAAAAAAAAAAAAAAAAGGCTGACATCACAACCGAGAGAAAAATTGCCCCTCCCCTCAAAACCAAATTCCCGCCGAGCTCGCAACACACACACAACAGAGAAGCTCCTTCCGCACTCGGCAACAACCTTCACGATGCCCATGTAAGTTTGACTTCGTCCAAGAGAAAACAGGGGCCACTTGCACAGTCAATTTCAGAAGCATCAGTCTGCATTTACCTACTCTACACGGTCAGTCATTGAATTAGTCAGTGAAGCAGTCGAGCTAATAATCTGGGTGTCTCCTCTTCCTCCCTCTTCAACACTGCAGGCTCAAGGACCCTTCCAAGAAATACAAGTCTTTTCCGCCTGTCAACCTGCCCAACAGGCAATGGCCCTCCAAGGTCCTCGACAAGGCCCCAAGATGGCTGGCGACAGATCTCAGAGACGGAAACCAGAGCCTGGTCGACCCAATGGTGCGTTACCTGTTCTATTGTAACTGGTCTTGGTTTAGAAAGTGAACTCTCCCTAACCTCGTCCTCCTCGTTCTCCTCCTCCAGAACGGCGATGAGAAGTGGACCTACTTCAAGATGCTGTGCGACCTAGGCTACAAGGAGATCGAGGTCTCCTTCCCCTCCGCCTCCCAGACCGACTTCGACTTCACCCGCCGCCTGATCGAGACCCCAGGCGCCGTCCCCGACGACGTCTACCTCCAGGTCCTCTCCCCCTGCCGCGAGGACCTCATCCGCAGGACCGTCGAGTCCCTCAGGGGCGCCAAGAAGGCCATAGTACACATCTACCTCGCCACCAGCGAGTGCTTCCGGCGCATCGTCTTCGGCTTCACACAGGAGGAGAGCATTGAGCTGGCAAAAAGTGCGCGCGCCTGGTCCGCCAGCTGACCAAGGACGACCCGACCCAGCAGGGCACCGAGTGGGCCTTTGAGTTCAGCCCCGAGACCTTCTCCGACACGGGGCTCGACTTTGCCGTGCAGATCTGCGAGGCCGTCAAGGCCGAGTGGGAGCCCACCGAGGAGAGCCCCATCATCTTCAACCTGCCCGCCACCGTCGAGATGTCCACGCCCAACGTCTATGCCGACCAGATCGAGTACTTCTGCACCCACATCACCGAGCGCGAGAAGGTCTGCGTGTCCCTGCACCCGCACAATGACCGGGGCTGTGCCGTCGCCGCCGCCGAGCTGGCCCAGATGGCCGGCGCCGACCGCGTCGAGGGCTGCCTGTTCGGCAACGGCGAGCGCACCGGCAACGTCGACCTGGTCACGCTGGCGCTGAACCTCTACACCCAGGGCATCTGCCCGCAGGTCGACTTCTCGAACCTGCAGGGCGTCATCCGCACCGTCGAGGTCTGCAACAAGATCCCCGTGCACCCCCGCGCCCCGTACGGCGGCTCCCTGGTCGTCTGCGCCTTCAGCGGCTCCCACCAGGACGCCATCAAGAAGGGGTTCCTGGCGCGGGACCAGTCCGGCGCCGAGTACGACGACTACTGGCAGATTCCCTACCTGCCCCTGGACCCCAAGGACATCGGCAGGGACTACCAGGCCGTCATCCGCGTCAACTCGCAGAGCGGCAAGGGCGGCGCCGCCTGGATCATCCAACAGCACCTGCACCTCGACCTGCCGCGCGGCCTGCAGGTCGACTTCAGCCGCGTCGTCCAGAAGGTCGCCGACGAGCGCAGCCGCGAGCTGCTGCCCGTCGAGATCACGGAGCTGTTCGAGAAGACCTACTTCCTGCGCGACAACCCGCGCTTCACCATCGTCGACTACACCATCTCGCCCGACCGCTCGCGCAGCCCCGCCCCGCCCGAGCCCGGCAAGACCCAGGACACCAAGAACCTCCAGCGCGTGTTCGAGGGCGTCATCTCGGTCGAGGGCCGCGAGTACCAGCTCAAGGGCCGCGGCAACGGCCCCTGTCGAGCCTGTCGGACGCCCTGCGCCAGATCGGCATCGACGTCGACGTCAACGACTACAAGGAGCACGCCGTCGGCAAGGGCCGCGACGTCAAGGCCGCGACGTACATCGAGTGTACCACTGCAGGCTCGAACCAGAAGTTCTGGGGCGTCGGCATCCACGAGGATGTTGTCCAGAGCTCTCTGGTGGCCCTGCTGAGCGCGGCCAGCAATGTAAGGCCCCTCCCTATCTTTTTTAGATATCAATCCATAAACGTGTAACGAATGCTGATGATATATACAATTTGCTCCTTTATATAGTTCGTCGTGTCCCAGCCAAAGAGCCCCATCCTGAACAAGATATCATCAGCAAACGGCAACACCACCACCTCGAATGCCGGCCCTGAATCCGATATCATCAACCGCCTGGAGGCCGCGGCTGATGAAATGTAAATGCAGCGCAAGGAGAACAGGTGTTATTCTTTTTGCTTCTTCTTTTCTTGTTTTATTAGCAAAAAAAAAAAAAAAAAAAGGAAACACGCCGGCTGGTGAGAAAAAGTTGCAAGGGTTTTAGGAGGGGAAAAGATCCAAAAAGTGATTGAATTTTGATTGTCCTACCCTCATTCAAACCGCTGGGTTTGACGGAATACTGGATGAGCAACATCCCCAGGAGCATGTTTGCGACAATGCATTGTGATGGTTCACCTGTGTGGGAACAAAAAAAAAAAAAGGAGAAAAGGAAATAAAACAAAATTGACATCCATACAAGAAGGATTTTGCTTTTTCCAATGCTCCTAATCTAGTGACCAACTCCGGCAGATCTTGATGAGAGGTGTTTGGCTGTGGAATCAGACCGTCTCTTGTTCCCCCTCACCCAGATCCCATTCTACAGCCTTGATTGATACTTCATAAGCAAGGTCCTAGGCTACTCAGACTCCAAGGTAGCCTTGGAAGTAGACCAGGTACTTCGAAACTTGTTCACTGCTTTACCTTCTCGCGTCGCCATGTCTTCCCGCCCTGCTGTTTGGTTATATTCTTACTCAACCCCCTCTCTGAACAGCTTTGTCCTATTGGTAAGGTCTTGCATCAGCTCCCTCCCTCCATCCATCAAAGTTGCCCCCACCCCCTTCTTCCCAGGTACCAAACCAACATCTCATTTTCCCCAGACAATCAATCCCCATCCCACAAAAGGATTCCACATCATACCACATATCTACGATATCGTGCCTCAACCGGAAATCCTACGTACTCCCCCACCACAACACACCCGAGCCTTCTTCTTTCTCTTTACTACTCCCCTCTCTTCCTGGCCCCAGTGTCTCATGCAGTATGACCCACCTCTCTCCCTCCGTCACGCTACAGAACTTTGTTTCGAAACAAAACATACGAAAACGGCACGAGCTTACTCGCCCGTAAAGAGAGAAAA
Organism: Immersiporthe knoxdaviesiana; assembly: GCA_021117315.1. NCBI lineage: Eukaryota > Fungi > Ascomycota > Sordariomycetes > Diaporthales > Cryphonectriaceae > Immersiporthe > Immersiporthe knoxdaviesiana. The sequence goes on from CP088210.1 coordinate 3,274,532, forward strand.
CACGGAAACAGAGACACATGGCGGAGGAAGACTGGGTAACGCCTAACGCCCTCGGCCTTCCTTCGTCCACCGAGCAGCATGCATTATTGAGCAACCAAATAACATATTATCCACAGGATTCTTCTTTCCCTCGAGCCAAACGCACCAAGATTGCAAAGCATCATGGTATGAGAATAAATCAATGGAAATTAGTTTGTTTATACACGGGCGACTGATGTACACCCCATAGCAAATATACAAGGGGTAAAAGGAACGCGTGGGCTATGTACAGTTTTGGATATCAGAGCTCCTCCCTTCCCCCCTTCCACAGCTTTCTTTCTTTCCTCTCTCTCTCAAAAGAGTCTAAATTCTTTCGTCTAAGAGATAATCTCTTTCCAACTCCAGATTAAATGCAACAACGATGCAGGATGCATGTGGGGATATCATGTATAGGAAAAAGAGAGAAAAAAAATTCTTCCTTCTCTTGGATATTGCCATCCTCTCCACTATCATCTTCTACTTCTTTCATCCCCCTCACATTTGGGTTGTGGTAAAACGAAGTGCAGTATGAACAGACAAAAACAAAGGGTGAAATAAGACAAAAACGCAGAGTTAAAATCACCAGATCAAGACCAAGTCTTTTTCTTGTGTGCTCTGGATCGCCCACCAGTACTGGTGTCTCGAAGAAAAAAAAAAAAAAAAAGAAAAGAAGTTCACCCGAAAAGATTGTCCATGCCAGCTCGTCATGGTCTCGTAATTTTGACGCCGTGGTATCTCGTGAGTTTTGCTGTTTCGGAAAACAACATAGTGGTCTTGTTGAGGAAGAACTTGTTACCAGGTGAAGCTCTCCTCGTAAAAGTCCACCACGGTGCCTTCGTCCTGCACCTGCCTCACACCTGACCTGACATCGTCGGCCAGGGCGCCCGGCCCACATACGGTGACGGCCATGGCGCCCATCTGCGCGTGAACCTCCTTACGGATCAGCAGCGGGATGTTGGGCCGGCCGGGGAACATCTGCACGGTGGTGCTGGCAGAGACGATCTCCTTGCTGTTCTTGGGCCTGGTGATGAAGAGCTTGATGGTCAGGATCTTCTTGCGGTTCGGCAGGCGCAGCACCTCGTCCATCCACGGGCGGATCCACTCGAGCGCCTCATAGTCGCGGACGATCCAGATCAGGGTGATGCGGCGGGTGGCGACGCTGCCCTCGTTGTAGCCCTCGATCAGCGGCTTCAGGTAGCTGAGCTGGTGGGTGATGCCGGTGGCGCCGGCGACGAGGACGGCGTGGCCGTAGCTGTCGAGATCGTGGTGGCCGCCGTAGGGCCCTCCATGGCGGCGCGGGTCCGGATGGCGCCGCCGGGCGCCTCGCTGGCCCTGTTGTAGAGGTCGCGGGTGAGGCCCGTCTGGGCGCCGATGACGAAGGAGACCGAGGTTGTCGTGTTCTTCTTGAGGAGCATGAGGTCCTTCTCATCCGTGGGCAGCTCCTCGGAGTGGTGGTCGACCCAGGCGATGGAGAAGGGGTGGTTCTCCCAGGGCTTGATGCCGGCGAAGCGGATGTAGGCGTGGGAGCCGGCCTTGATGTCGACGTGGCGGGGCAGGTGCATGGTGACGCGGGAGCACTCGCCGGGCATGGCCTCGACGATGGCCTCGGTGAAGCCGCGGTGGGACCAGTTGCAGTAGGTCAGGCGGACCATGCGGGCGGTGCGGTCGAACATCCAGATGATGAACATGGCCATGAACCAGGTCTGCTGGGGGAGGCCGGTGGGGATCTCGGTGGGGGTCAGGCAGTGGACGAGGCTGCCGACGAGGGTGATGAAGGCCAGGATGACGTGGGTGGTGAGGAAGGTCTCGTAGAAGGCGTGGCGGATGGGCGAGAGGGACAGGATGAGGATGAAGAACATGGCCCAGGTGCCGGCAGTACCCGAGGCGATGAAGGGGTCGTGGAAGATGCGGTCCATCAGCCCGGACCACCCCGTGGCCGCCAGCTGCACGATGGACCAGGACAGGAAGTGGATGAGGATCTCGACGACCGCGAGCCTGCCGAGCCACCTGTGGAAGAGGTTGTAGGTGTCGAAGCTGATCTTGAGCCACGAGATGAGCGGGTTGTTGCGGCCGGCAAAGAGGAACAGGGGGATCATGTTGACCGCGCCCAGCGTGCCCGAGCGGCCGCGGATCTCTGCGCACAGCGAGTACTTGTTGGGGTTCCACCAGTCCAGGTAGCACATGTAGACGATGTTGCTGATGCTGTAGAGGGCGAGCTGGATGAAGTGCATCCTCGAGGGCAGGGGTGCCCATGTTCATGGCCGACGAGAGCCTGATCTCGCGGTTGTGCCTCTTGCTCCAGAGCGGGGCATACCAGAAGTCCTGCTTGAACGAGGGCATCCAGTGTGCCTGCGCGTACTTCCAGTACGTCTGCTTCTCTCCGTCGATGGACATGGCCGAGACCTGCCGGATGTGGGCCCACGCGATCTGGTATATCCTGACCAACAGGATGATGAAGCCGAAACCGCCCAGCATCCACCACAGACCCTGCTTAAAGATCATGTTGTTGGCCTGGGCCACACCGTTCAGGCCGTGGTCGTAGGGGGCGATGGTGTCCTCTGCCGACGAGGCAGACGAGGTTGCCGAAGCGACAGCATCTGTTGCTCGGCCAAGCAGGGCAGGGGTGGACTCCACCGCGAAGGCGAGCCGGCGCCGATGAAAATCCATCATGTGTGTGTTTTCTGAACAGACAAGGAAGAAGGATCTGAGTATCGATGGGGTCTGGCAGGTCTTGAGAAGACTAAGCAGATCAAGCTTTGATTCTTCAAGATCCTACCTGTCCCTGAACCCTGGTCGAGAGTGGTGGCTATTGTTGTTGGAAAAATTGTATCTTCGTCAACAATTGCATTCTGCTTGCAAACCAAGGGAGGAGGATAATGGCTGTTGCTGGCTTTCTTTGTGTGTGCGTCAATTGTGCTCGTGACACACAAGGGACCAGGCTGCAAGATTGTGACAAGGTCTTTGTCGGTGTGAATATTGAGAATGGCTGTGATCCGAGCCGGCGGATGAGTGTGCTCAATATCGAGTGGGTTAAGGGAGGAAAAGTTGGTGGTGGTGGTGTTGGTGTAAGGACTGTGATGGCTCGATCAACAAGTCGTTTGGATTTTCAGAAAAGCTGCTGCTGCTGCTGCTTGTCTCGGGGACAAAGGTGTCACAAGATAGGTACAAGAGAATGGAGGGTGACACTGTCGTAAACGACGTGATACACTGGGTGAATGAAAAGGAGAAGGGAAGAAAGAAGAGAAAAAAGTGGCCTTGGGAAAAGACAATGTTGGGTGTTCCCTGTTCACGCGTGGGAAAAGCTCAGGCCAAGTCGAGGAGGAGAAAAGAAAAAAAAAAAGGGTGAGAATGGAAGAAGGTAGAGATCACCAGATGGATCTATCTGCCTTGGATGTACTGTCAAAACCGATCTGCCACCAAAAATGTACTGCACAAGAAGAAGGAGGGAACCGAGGGGAAGGGAACGACGAGCACAGCTGCGAAGGGGGAACAACGATCGTCGAGGCTTAATTAAGAGAAGGTAGAGTAGGAGGACACAGGGGGAGGGAGGAGGATAGTGGTGGATTTTTCGGGTGGATCTCTTGGGTGGGCAGATGCTGGCTCGGTCTCTGCCGAGAGGTGAACGAGAAATGGGTCAACCAAGCCTCGCCGAGGGTGGACTGCGAGAAACGACAGGCAGGGGGGAGACGAGAAGGGGCGAGGGGGAAAATGCTATAGTACGAGGTTGGCACGAAAACATTTGATAGAGAACTAGGAGGGAACGCCCGCCTTGAGCATTAGGCACCCCTCTTCCCCCCACTCATTTCCTTCCCTGTCCTGCCCTTGGCCTGTCCTTGTCCCCCCCGTGTTCCCTCTCTTGATAGTCAAGGCGATGCTGGTGTGATCGTTACCGTCCTGCTGGGCAGGTGTCTTTTCCTTCTCTTCCTTTCTGGCGTTCTTCCAGGGAACTCTTTGACCATCCTGTGTCACGTCCCGCGCCTTCTGAACCTATCAATGAGTTCCGTGGCATGTTCGTGTCGGTTGACCTGCGGGGGGCCCACTTGAGCAGAGGGATGTTTGTCGTACCAAGGAAAGGGAGGCCGAGAGAGCCTTCAGCATGCCACAGGATTTGCTGCTGTCCAGTCATTGTGCGCGAATGCTGCGTCAGAGTGGCTCTGCGGCGTCGAGACGTTGAACGAGGGCAAATCAATTCCACGGCAGGGCCCTGGGCTGGGCACCGTCGTGCATAGCGGCTCGGCGTCCTCCCCTACCACTTGCTTACTTAGTAGGGCCCTGGGCCCTCAGCACCACCCCTGTCAAGCAACGAAACGCTGCCGCGATTCGCCCAGCTCGCCGCCTGGCCCCTGGCCCAGCTACCCGGGCTAGGCCTGGAAACGTAAGGGAGCCCCTGTCGATTCAGGGGTTCCTACACCGTAGAACACGCATTCCCGTTTGCTTGTCCCACCCTCGCCACCCTCCCTCCCTTCGCGGCTATCAGGCTCGCATTGACAAGGTTTTCAAGGTTTCACTGCACTGATCATCCCATAAACAAACCGCCTGGATGTTTCTTTGACATGGTTTGTACCACTCAGACCTCAAGACGGGACGGAAACATCGACCAGCCTGTGACATAGCCTGGACGTCTCTTCTTCTACTCCCCTCCTCTACCGCCTTCGCCACCTGGAACTTTGCTCGACCAGGCCGGTCATCAGCTGTCATCATCACCTTGATCATGTCAAAAGCCTGCAGGAGTCAGAAGTTTAGCCGACCACCCCCACCCGAGTTCCCCTCTCTACCTTTTCTTTGCAGGGGGTCCGGCCGGCCGAGCGATACGGCGTCGATGGCGCTGACGGCGCCCGCAGCTCTGCCCCCTCCAATCCTACACACGAGAAGGAGAGCGATAAAGGGTCGGCCATCAGATGTTTCTCAGAGGGTGGTGTTCTGACTCGTCGATGAAGGAGCTTCACCGTGGGGGCAGATGGGCCATTGGTGTTCCCCACCGCTGCAGCCTCTCATACCCAAGCGAAATAATCGAGGCTTATCCCGCCGCCGCGACCGTCCCGATTCAGACAAGTTGCCGCTGAAGGAGGGCTGCAGCCTTCATTCGGCAAACTCGGGAGACGGAGCCTCAAAGTGTGTGTGTGTGTGTGTGTGTGTGTGTGTGTGTGTGTGTGTGGCCCTGATTTCAAGGGAACAAAGGGAGACGAGAAACTTGTATCCCACCAATGATCGACGGATGATTCTAATTCTTGTTGGAATGATGGTGGTGAAACTCGTGGTAGAGGCCCATAAACGCATGCCCACTGATGACGACCAATCTTCAGAGCCACGTTTCCTCGAACCAACGGCCGCCGGGGCCCCGCGACAGGGGGAGGGCCTCCAGATGTCAAGCCTGCAGAGCTTATACGCATACATACATAAAAACACACACACACACACACACACACACACACACGCATCCATCCCCACCCTTGTTTCACCATCTTGATTGCTCTCCAAACAAAGGGAGCCACCTCTCATGTCGCTAGGGGGCCACTCAGCCTCCTCTTCCCAACCTCCCCTGTCACGAGAGCTCACAGACCGCAAACGTGGGAAAGGGGACACAAACTTGATTAGACATCCAAGGGCCCGTAGGCGCTAGAGTTGTCAGGCTCGGCCTCGGCCACTGGATGTGGACAGCCTAACCCGTACATATAGTGATCCAAGACGGCAACACGAGGCCATGGGTCTCATGATTCTAGCGAGAAGATCTCGTTATTTTAGTCTTGGCGGTTATGGAGCAGCCATCTTGATCATCTTGGCTATTGTCACCTAATTTGGAGGCCCTGTCTAGTATGTGTTCCTATCGTACTTTAGAAGTAATGTCACCGAAGGGAAGATCACCGTGGTAGCGCGAACAGACCAACAAATACGGCACAGACGGGCGGTGCTGAGCTGCACACCGACCCTCGGTGGTGTAGATTGTACTATACATAAGTAGTGTACAAAGTAGCGATGCTGATAATTCTCCAACAGCCAGCCTGTGGCGTCCACATGTCGAGCAGGTCAGTCCCTCTTCGCTCGGCTTCCACACTCCCCTCAAAGGTTCCTCCGAGCCCTGATGCAGCAGTGAGCAAGCAGTAGACCAGCCGCAGCATATTGGACCGGGCATCATTCATCACTTAAATTATGGTTTACCAAGTGAGAGAGACCTTTGCTCCCGTCTCTGTCTCTCACGTCCGTCAAGACAAGACAGCAGACATCCACTAGTACGGCCCGGCCGAAAGAGTAGAAACAAAGCATAAATAGGACATAGTAGATTGCAGTACGCTCTAGATATAGACGCAATTTCCATATAAAGCCAGCGTTTCGCAAACCTGTGGCGCCCCCACCAAGCAGCCCATTTAGGAGGGCGGGCGGGAGCTAAGCTTGCTAAGGGTGGCAGATCCGCGAGCTAAGCTGGCACTGAAAGATTGAAAGCCGCAATGCATAATTCAACCACCGCCAGCCGTCAGATCAGTAGCCACAGCTGGGCACCAGCTGGCAGCGTCCCAATGGTATCGAGGTGGACGTCATTCCTCCCCTGTACTCCAGAGTAGTACTCTTATGTCATATACTATGACAGCTCTGTCTTAGCCGCTAGACACTTGGTGGCCCGTCCCCCCCAAAGACTCCCGGCAGGCTAAAGCTTGAAATCGCGTTATCGCGATTTTGGAGGAATCGACGACGTACCGGAGCGAACGAAACAGCCGTCCAGCGGGAACTCGGCAAAGGTGCGGCGCTTTTCTTTTTGAGAACCTGCGCAGTCTCGATTCGTTTCGACGACAACAACAATTACAACGAACCTTTATTTTTATTTTTGTGCTTGTGTGCTGTTGGACCGTCTCCAATCGGCCAGGAGAAGACAAGGATGGGCGCGAATTCGTCGAAAGAATCTGGCCCTGCGCCGACATACCTTTGGAAGGGGTACGTTTCCGGATCGTTTCACCAGGAAGAGGGCTTTACTGCGCTTGTTGCGCCTCATTGGGGATCTTTAAAGACTAAATTGGTACCTATTCTGTTACAGATCCTCACCCGCCAGTGTATCCCAGGACATGGTTGAGTCGTTACAGTCGAGCTCAGAGGTGTGTACCTAAGACCAAACACTTATGCACAGCCAGAAGAATAAGAAGAAGAGGAGGCAGTTATGGAGGCAGTCATGAATCGGGGCAGGACGTGAACTGACATGGTGCAATCACCTCCTCGCCGGCCCCAACAGACCGACACAACCCGCACCGCCCTCCTCGAATCCCAGATCCAGGCCCGCGTGGCCGCCGAGCTGCACAAGCTCTCGCGCGAGTCCGACGCCCAGCTCAGCTCCCTCCTGTCCAAGATAGCAGCAGCTACTCCAGGGAAGGAGGAGGAGAAGAGGGGCAGCAGCAGCAAGGACGGCGCCACCGCCGCCCCTCTGTCCCGGCACGTCGTCAACGCGGACGTCGAGCGCCTGCGCAAGAAGGTCGAGACCCGCAAGCTGGTGCGCGATGTCCCCGAGAGCGTAGAGGAGGCGAGGGGTAATGTTGTGCGGTGCCTGCGCGAGAACGACCGCCGGCCCCTGGACTGCTGGCAGGAGGTTGAGCGGTTCCGCGAGGAGGTTAGGAAAATGGAGAAGGGCTGGGTCGAGAGGGTTATCTCGTAACGTTGGTTGAGGGGAGGGAGTTTCCTAGAAGAGGAGACGCAAGGAGGAGAAGGACGTGTGTTGTATATTATAGAAGAGTCGAGGTTTTTGCATGATATAGAGGGAATTACAAAAGCCTTTTTTGTGAAAATGTTCGCTGTTCAAAGGTTTTGACTGCTACTTCGATGGAGATGAACAGCTACGGTCTGTCTTTACAGAGTCAGCCTCACTCAAACCCTGCTAGCCCATCGTCCCCGTCCTGGCCCCCCTCCTGCCTGGCAAGCTTCGCCCTCCGGACCTCCTCAGCCTTCTTCAACCCCTCCAACCTCTTCCTCTCTCGCCTGACCTCGGCGTCCTCCCACGCCCCGCCACCGTCGCCCGTCCTCACCCTCCCGATCCCCTTCCTCACACCGCCCCCGCCGACAGCCGCCCTCAGCAGGCCCCTGAACCGCTCGATGCGCCTCTCATTCTCCGCAAACCTCTCGTTGGCGATCTTGATCAGCGCCTTGAGGTAGTCGCCCGACACAGTACAGTGCTTGGTGCCGTTGGTCTCGCGGCCGATCAGGCTCTCGAGGCCGAGGCCCATGGACCTGATCGCCACTATTGGTGTTGCTACTGGTGGCGCTGGTGGTGGTGGTGGTGGTGGTGGTGGTGGTGGTGGTGACGATGCTGGTCCCGGTGTTCCTACGGCTACTAACGACGAGTTGGAGGACGAGGAGAAAGGGGGATGAGGTTAATGGCGCCGCTCTCCCGGAAGCCAGCCTGAAGACCACAGCGGAGGATGAGTTGCGCATGGTAAGGCGACGCCGTCAGAACATGCAAGATCTAGAAGAGAAAGTAGACGATACTGGTCAGTTTTGCCTCATCAACAGATTTTTCCAACCCACACCCGTCATCACCCAGGCCAGGACCCATGGAGAGAAGAAGGGAAGCGGCGGGGGGAAAACATACCATGGGCTCGAATTTGAAGTGAATCAGCCTGCTCTCGTCCCCGCTCATCTCCTCGGCCGGCGCCCCCTCCCGCCCGTCAAAAATGGGATCGTCCATGCCCAGCAGTGCGCCGACGATGTTGGGCTCGCTGTCCAGCTTGCCGTGAAGCTCCACGGGCTCGTGGGACACGAACAGCCACCTGCCGCCGCCGCCTTTGCCGCCCACGCCCGCCACCGTGCTCGACACCGTCCTCGCCCTCGCCACCGAGGCGGCCTCCTCGGCCCCCATCATCATCATCATCATCGTCGTCGTCGTCGTCGTCGACATGCTGCTGCTCCTCCTCAGCTTCTTCTTCTTCTTCTTGTCCCCCGGCGTCGACGATGACGACCTGGTGCGACGGCAGCTCCCCGCCGCCGTCACTCCCCGGCACCCCACCACTCCCAAAGTCTCTCCCGAGGCCGGTGCCGCCGCCGCCGCCGCCCCCGCTATTCTTCCTCCGGCTCCCCTCCAGAAACACGCTCACCCTCCCCGCGCAGCTGGACGTGGTGACCAGACCCTCGGCCCCGTTGATCTCCTCGATCAGGTCGCGGATGCCTGCGTCCACCGTCCCCTTGGGGCTGAGGTCCGCGTACTCCTCGTCCGGGAGGGCCAGCTGCGCGAGGATGGCAGTCTTGCGCCGGGCGAAGGAGGTCGGTATGGTGGGTGTCTGAAGCTGTGAGTATGCCTGGGGAGGTTGTTGCTGATGTTGTCGAGGTGGGCGAGACGGCATATTGTGTTTGGAAGGATCCATTCTTTTTGTTTGATGAAACGAGAGTACTGAGTGAGGATTGTACTGTATGTATGCTCAGTTAGGAGGTTTCATTTGACGGTCTTCTTCTTTTTGGCCCGCGTACAGAAAAAAAAAAAAAAAAAAGTGAAATGTACTTGGTTGGACAAGGAGAGCGATCGATGACGGCGTTCTCAACCTTGGCCTTGCGCTGGCATGTAGGAGTCTGCGTAGTATGCTTGTTGATCCCGTCGTTGTAGACGACTTTTCTTCTTTTCTCTTTCAACCAAGCACACGAACTCGATTTGTTTCGAGAAGTTCTTTCTTATTCTTTTTCTTTGCCCCTCCCCAAAGGAGGAGTCTAGGCTGAGGGGTATCACGTGGCCCAATTTTTCCCACTTGTCTCCATTACTCGTCTGTCAGGCACAATCACAAGCGTTCCTTCCCTTAGGGACTCCCATCCCTCCTTCCTTCCCTCCTCCAGGCCCTGGACTGATTTGAGGAAGCACACTCCAGAGAGAAGTCATGTGAGACAGACCATCTTTTTATCCCATCATCGTCGTGTATTAGAATTTACAACATCATGGTGCGTGTGCTGCTCTCTGGATCCTTCTGTGTTTGTCACGAGGAAAGAGGAGCGTCGCGACGGCTAGGCTCGGGTGTGGTCCCCTTGAGGGACCTGCGTGGAGAGGAAATGATGTCAGCCGCGGCATCTAACAGTCCTCCTATTCGTCACAATGAAAATAATAATAATAAGGGTCCATCTTGTTAGGGCACACGGCATTACGACATGACGGTCTCTCCGTGTATCTGTGAGATGCGAGAGTTTCTACGGGGTATACATATCAGAGCATTTGCATTAGTCGTCCAATACATGTCACACCGCAATATTTGGTCTGTTCCAAGAAGAAAAAGAAGAAGAAAAAGGACTGTGGGGGGGGGGGAGGGGTGTTCAGGGTGTTGATTTTGCTACCAAAAATAAAAACGAGCCTTGTTGAGCTATGGTCACTCGACCAGATAGCCTGGCATCGTCTATGTCTTTCAGATTCCGGCCGTCATCTGCTCTTCTCTCTCTGTCGCTAACTCAACTCGATGCAGAAACGCCGTCTGACATCTCGTCGTAAGCCAAAGGGGTCCAAAAGATGCCATGAGCCGAAAAAAAAAAAAAGATATCTGCGGTAGCCTTTGATGTTGTCTCGTCTTCTTCCAATTTCCCAAGTCGGCCCCAGGAGTCATATCGAGTATCCTTCCCATCGCTAGAAAGGTTTGCCCCGAAACCTGGAAAACGCGAGCATTACCCGGTGGCTCCTGTCCACTTGGAGGAGTCCAACCCGAGGCTCGGCACGACTCTTGTCTTGCCTTTCTTGCCTTTCCTTTGACGCCTCTCTCTCCCATTCCTTTCTTTACATGACGTGAGTTTTGCCCAGCCGTTGGCGTGGGCGATACATGATTTCCTATTCAGGTAGTCTCCCCTTTTCGCAACATGGGGAGAGCCAGACTGAGTAGGCAACATAACAAAGCTAAGCAGCAGCATTTTTCAAAGGTGTTCTAAGTGTAGTGTCTTGGGGGTATTTGTGGTGGGGGAGGGGGGGGAGAACGATGCCGACTCCTCAACCTGTAACGCAAGGGGGGTTGTTGTGGTGTACATATGTTGTCAAGTGTTGTGAGTTGCCGTCTGGGGGTAGTGTGATGTCTGCGAGGGGAAGGAAGGGGGGAAAGGGGGTGTGTGTTTAATGCTGCAATCTTCCCTCTCGGGAGAGGGGAGGAGTGGTCTGAAGACCAGTCGCGTCGTGATGCACTGTTCGTGGGGCTGTCATAAAGGGGAGGGGGCGAATGTGAAGCGGAATACAGAAGGGGAAGCCTCGGCAAGCTATGCCCGATCCTCTCCTCAGGTCGTCATGAGGTTGGCGCTGCCGCCGAGCTGTCGCTTAACCTGCTCGCGGGCCCAGCGGGCCGTCTCGATGGTCCGAGGCGCGAATTCGCGGTTGGACCGGGTGTCCTTGATCATAGCGGTAACCCAGTCCTGGCGGAAAGCCTCAACGAGCTGTCCGTCTGGGTATGCATCCGCAAGATCGCCAATCACTCCCATGGAAGCCCGCATCAGGGACTCGCTGCGGTTCATGTCGTTGGCGATGACGCTGAGCAGCTGGAAGATAGACTCCACGTATGGATGAAGTATTTGGGCTGCAGAAGAGGAAACACGGTCAGCATCAGTTCCTGTAGTAGAGGGGTTGTTAGGTTGCAGAGACTCACTCTTCTCGCTGGCCTTCATAGCGCCAATGATACCGCCCCAAGCGTCCATAATACCCTCACGGAGCGAGATGACGTAGTCATACATCTCATAGCCTGCCTCGGGGCTGGCGTTGACAGTGGCCGCCTGCTGGAGGACCTGCGCGACGACCGACAGGTACTTCTCAAAGTGGCCGCTGATGGCTGTGGCAATGTCGCCGAAGCACTGCAGGATGGCAGGCTTGAACTGGTTGGACAGGGTCGTGGACCTCAGGTTGTTCAGCAAGTAGTTCATGAAGCCGTCGCACCAGGGTGCGCTCTGCTCTCAAGCGACCGGGTGATGTCGCTCACAAGGCCGATAGCCATGGAGCACAGACCGGGCTCTTCCTGGTTGCCGAGCGCGTTGTGGAGGAAAGGCAGGAATGCCTCCATGTACTTGACAAATTCCTCTTCCATGGCGTTGGCCAGCGAGCTGATGGCAGCAAAGGCGGCCTCGGGAACGCTGGACTTGGCTCCGGCGGAGCTCAGCAGCTGAAGGAGGATCTGCATGATGCGGTCGCCCTGAGGCACAATCTCCTTATCCAGGCGGGAGATGATGGCCTGGAGGGCAGAGCACAGGCTCGTCTGCATGTCCTCGAGGGTGATTCTGTCCTCCACGCTGACGACCTGGCTTTGCATGGGAACGGTGTTCTCAAGACGCTCGAGGATGACGCTCGAGAGCTGGGCGACCGACTGGGCAGAGTCCTGGGCAGCATTGGCGACAAACGTGTTCAGGACCTCGTAGGCTGCAGTGCGGACCACGTTGTCACAGTCGGGCCGCGCCGTGACGGTGAGGAGGGACTGCATGCTGTCGTTGAAGTGGGCAGTCAGGGAATTGGTCTGCGTGCCGGGCTCGCCGGCAAAGCGCTCGGCAAGGTTCATGAGCGCCCAGCAGCAGGAAGGACCCATCTTGGGGTTGGTCTGGAGACCAGAGAAGAGGGACCGGATCAGAGGCTCGAGGTGTGTGACGGGGTCGATGGCGTCGGAGCATCCCTCGGTGATGCGGCCAAGAGCATAAGCCGTCGAGTCCCGGACGTGGACAGACTGGTCCTCCATCATCTGGATGAGGATCTGCAGGGCCGACTTCACTATGGGCTCGAGCACCTTCTCGTCAGGTCCCTCCATGATGGCGCCAAAGGCAGAGACGGCCGCGTCCCGGTTGTGCCAGTCGTCAGACCGCAGGTTGGCCTCGACGAACTGAATGACGGGGGGGATGATGGTGGCCTGGACAGCCTGTGCATAGAGCTGCAGGCACTGGTAGGCAGCGCGGGAGATGTTGTACTCGTCGTCGGCTGCGTCCTCGTCCTGCTTTGTCAGGAGGGTCAACAGAACTGGCACGACCTCGTTGGTAGCGACGCGCGCGAAGTTGTAGAAGGGCCGCATCTGATCGGAGCTATCGACCTGTTGAGACGTGTTAGTTAGCTTTCGGAGCAGTGTTCGGCTGTGTGACCGGAGCAGGCAGGCGGCTGGGACAAAACGGAACGGTACCTGTGCGTTATCGTCCTCGATCGCGATCTCCTCCTCGCAGACAGTGCTCCAGAACTCGACAGCCAGCTTGGCAACATCCTCATCCTGGCTCTTCATACCCAGGATGGTCAGGCCAAACAGGGCCTTCTCCATGTAGAAGCGCATCTTGTCGTAGTAGAGACCCATGATCCTGTTCAGACAGCCGAAGGCGCCCTGCTGTATCCGGTGGTCGTCGGCCTGTGTGGCCTCGCACACGACCTGCATGATGTAGTTGCGCTCGCCCTCATGCTTGAAGTTGTTCTCGACGAACTCGAGGGAGTCGCCCAGGGCCGTTATGGCGGCCAGACGGACCTCGAGATTTGTCTCCTCCTTCCGGGCACCCTGAACAACGGCGGTGAGGATGGCGTTTGAGTGGCCGACCAGGCTGGCCCGCAGGTCTTGGTCCTGGCTCTCGCAGATGAAACCGATCGTGGTCAGTGAGGACTGCTTCTGGTGCGGGCTGCCCTCAGACACGTTGCGGACGAGCGAGGCCATCAGGTCCTGCCACTGGTTGCGGGGCAGCTCGATGGCCGCGATGGAGGCAACGACCTGAGCCGTCGCCTGGCCAGCCTGTGTGTTACTTGAGCCGAGGGTCTGGAGGGCCAACTCCTTGACTCGGGTTTTTGTGGGCTCGTCTGTCTGCTGAAGCCATTTTTGCTGCAGTGCTGCCTGTCGTGCGTATTCTCTGGCTGTAAACGCGTTCTTCAGGGCAATACCAGCAGCGGCTCGGATGTGACCTTCGCCGTTCTCGTCGGCGAGGGCTTGTACGAGGGTCGCGAGGTACAGTGACTAGAGAAGCAGAGAAACGAACATACGTGGTTAGCTGCAGTCAACTTGTTTGTTTGGGGCGCAGGGTGGGGGGACCAGGACTCACGAAGTTGTTGTCGGCAGCCTGGGTAAGCTGTTGCTCAGCAGCATTTCGAAGATTCGCATCTGAGGCGGGCGGTCAGCAGGGATTTCCTCCTCTTCCCAGGGCGGTATCGTGACGCGACTTGGGTCTCAAAGCTGGGTGTGGCCGAGATGGGCTGCGTGGCCCAGACGGAGAGAGAGAGAGAGAGAGAGAAGGCTCTCGAGGGGAGGAGAAAAGGTACTGACCAGGACTGAGCGAATTCGTCAGGACAGTGCTGATATCGGGTGCACCGTCCGCCATGATGGGAGGGATGATTCGGAAGGACGATGGCTATGTTGGTGGTGTGGAAGGTTGGGTGGGAAGGGGTGTTGATGGTAGAGAAGGTCAGAGATCGTTTGCCTGAGTGCGAAAACAATGAGTGCGAGTTCGTAATATTTAGGTCGCCTAGCGGGGCGTTGCTCTGCGAGCGAGAGAAATGGCTGGCTCCATTTTTGGAACCCCTCGTCGCAGCCAGGTGAACGAGTGACTGACTGAGTTGCGTGCACGTACCTGGATTAGCGCAGATAGCGGTCCTGCGGCTTTCCCCAACCAAAAGTCTGACTCTTGACGGGCAGAAGGGAAAAAGAAGAAGAAGAAGAAAAGTCGACAGACGGGTAAAGACTTTTGTCAGAGATACGTGGTAAGAGCTCAAACGGTCGCGCTGTGGAGGTGGTGACGGGGTTGTCGGGAAAGTGCAGCCCAGCAGTCCTGTCTTGTGTGTCCTAGCCTCGTTGCGCGTCTTGGCTCCAACTTTTGGGGGCTTGCCGGATACAAAGGAACGTGTGGTAAGAGACGGCGCTGGTTTGGCGTCTCTCAGCTGCTCCAGTGCCTGTGACTGTATGGTTTCGTCTTGCGCCCAAAGTCTCAACAGACGGACAGGCGCAAACGCGTCAAAGATCTTGAGCTTTTAGTCAGGGAAAGTGCCTCCTAGAAGAAGACTGGATGAAGCTGGAAAGAAAGCAGGAATACGGGTCCTGGAGCAGGTGGCAGTGCAAAGCAGTAGATTCAGTGTTGATGTTGGTGGAGGAAGCCGCCGTCATTCAGATGTGCTTGCCATCACTGCAGTGTGTTTTGGGAGGGGGGGGCCCTGCTGGCACCTGATTGGCCTCCTGAGCCCCACTTGCCCACACTGACATGGGTTCAGCCAAACTTAGGTAAGTACTCAAGGCTACTGTGCGGATTACTACTAAGTATGTGGTGGTACAGACGTACAAAGTACCTGGTAAGCCACCATTTACTACTGCTGCTGGGTACCTAAATGAACTGCAGGCTGGCTGTTGGGGGGGAAGAGAATGTCTGTTGCACCTAGTCTCTTGTGGAATTCCATAGAGAGCAGGTAGAGGGCCTTTGAAGAAGGGCTTTGGCAAGGTGTTTGCCTAGTATCTCGAGGTTCAGAGAAAGAGATCTAGGCACATCTGTGACTCACAAGTGGGCTATGGAGGATCTGAGATTGATTGGGCTTGTGATTTGGAACAGTTCAGGGACTCCCAAAAGAGATTCAGCTGAGGACTGACTACAACAAGGGTGTGTGTATGATATCACTGATGTCAGAGGACCACCTGTTTCAGCCTTTTGCCAGCCTCACTTGCTCTGGTTGCAGCACTCTCTGCTTGCGTTGTCCAAGGCGACAGAGGCAGTATTTCAGAAGAGCCCAGCTCCAATCATCATAGAACATTAGACATTGACATTCCAGCCTCACTAGCTCTATGTAAAAATGCTGAAAGAAGAGTCTGTCTAGTGGCGCAAGGTCCTGGGTATAGGGCGCCAACACATTACAAGGAAGACGTGGATATATCCAAAAAAAAAAAAAAAAAAAAAAAAAAGGCGGGCTGCTTTCTCTTCCCCCTTCGCTCCCCGAAAGGCAGCACCGTTTCGCTGTGACACGCTGATGAAAAGAGAGCAATCAAGTATACACAAGAAAAGAGACAGCAAGGGGGAGTGTGAAGATGTGGTGAAGAGGGCAGCACGGATGTAGCGGCATAAAGGGAAACGGAGGGGTGTGTCATGACGCCTTGGGAGACGAGCCCCTCAGTGCTGTGGGGCCCTGGAAGCCCTTCTGAGGTATACTTTCCAGCTCGACGTCCTCCTCTCGCTTCTTCACCTTTGCATTCCTCCTCCTTTCCTTCATCTTCATCGCAGCGAGGCGCTGATCACCGGCATGATACTGCCTCTTGAAGTTGTAGTAGGTCGGAGGGCGTGGACGGCACAGCACAACGGTCCAGTTCTTATACCAGCGGCCCTGGGTGAAGGTTCTGAAGCGATCCTTCTTCAGGAACTTGTGGGAGTTGAGGAACTCGCGCGTTGTCTCGCCCCGGGCCATGAGGTAGAGGTGGTAACCGGTGAGTGCGGCAGGGTAGAGGGAGCCGATAAGCCCGTAGATGATCATGGCGAAAGGCACAGCGTCGTGGTTGATGGCACGTGCGAATGTGACCTTCTCGTGGTTCATGTACACCAAGATCTGCGCCAGGGAGGCGCCGACGAGGAAAAAGAGAGAGCAGGGTGGCAGAGGAGACGAAGGCGAAGAAGTAGCGGTAGTTGCGCCGGCCGATGCAGTTGTTGAGCCACACGCAGTGGTGATCTGATGTCTCGACGCAGTTATCGCACATGCGGCAGTGGTGCGTTCGCGGGAGCCTCCAGATCTGGCATGTCTTGCAGTACTTTGTGGGCACTTCCATGGCTGCCGTTGAGGACTCGGCTGACTTTATCAGGATCCAGTCGGTGCTCGGCGGAGCCAGCCTCAGGGGATCCTCGTCAACATCAGGCGGGGGTTCTGGTGTAGGTTTCGCGGCAGGATCTGATAGAGAGTTGGTCAGCAGGCGTTGACGAGACCGCACCGGGGTCAAGAAGGAAGGGGTAAGTAGAGAGAAGAACCTACACCAGGGTCGGTGACTGAGGCGTGAAAAAAGAAGACACGCATATTAAAGTGAGGTAGGCAAAGATGATTGGTACCGCCGGGGAGACGTCGTACCAAAGGTCGCGAGCAGAAAAGACAAAGAATAGTATACAAGGGAGGATAAGAAGGGCACCGGTCGCGATGTTGACCGGCCGAGACCTGGTGTTCTGAAACCTGCCTCCCAAGCAGAAGACGGTGTTTCCCGTGAAGTATTCCCAGTTGCGGCTGATCTCGGTCCCTACAGGCCGCGGAGGCTCTGCTGTGTGCGGCCGTGGGTGGGATTCATGATGACCTTGATACTGAGGGGACGAGTCCACAGAGCCAAGCTTTTCGGCTCCTTCCCTGTCGCGGTTGGATGCGTGAGAGCCGGCGCCGTTCCTCATCATGAAGCTCGACCGGAGAGACTGCGCAGTCAGGGGCGACGGCTGGCCCTTCTTGTCGAAGGGCCTGTCCGTCGCAACCTGCAGACCTTTCTCCTCGGCCGTCTTCTTCCGCAGAGGCCGCACGCTGTCGGTCACGCTGTCCCTGGTGTGTGCGGTGTGGCGGTCGTAGGTTCCGTGGCCGGTCATCTCGGTGCCGCGAGAAGGCGGAGATTCATCCGTGACCAGTCGCCCTGACGCTGTGTTCGATGTGATGCTGTGGCGCACGACGTTGGCGCCGAACTGGGGGCTCGACGGGGACTCCTCGTCGCCGCTAGCAATCACCTCCACATGTCTGCTCATGGTCGAGGGCCGTGTTACGCCCCGCTGCGCCTGAAGCTTCTGGGAGCTCATCGGCCGGAAGAAGGCAGACGACTGGACGGACGGGACATGGCTCCGGCTGGCCGAGCTGGCAGGCCGACCTCCAGTCGCGGTTGAGCTTCCACCGACACTCCCGGCAAGGCTGCTTCTTTTCCCCTTCCCAGACAGTCCCCGGCGGAGCGGCATAGGCTGCGGCCGGGCTGCCGGAGTCCTCTGAGAGGAGATTGCCGACCTGACCGTGCTCGTCTGCGACGGCCCCAGGCTCTGCCTGTTTGGATTCTGCGCCTCGCCTTCTCTGCCGTCCTCTGTCCCGATATC
The DNA here is from genome assembly GCA_021117315.1 of Immersiporthe knoxdaviesiana. NCBI lineage: Eukaryota > Fungi > Ascomycota > Sordariomycetes > Diaporthales > Cryphonectriaceae > Immersiporthe > Immersiporthe knoxdaviesiana. Next base: position 3,292,472 of record CP088210.1, read on the forward strand.
AGTCATCCGCGAGGATATGATGCTCGGTGGACCTCCGCCAACTGTCCTGCCGGGATACTGGGGGCCGGCAGCATCATCGTCGCCGCTTGTGCCGCCAGCTGGGGTATTTGATCTCGAGCCCTCCTGAGATGCCATGTCGCCCCCGTTTTCCTATTCTTGGTCCACGCGGGCTCGAGGTCTGAGGAAGATTTTGTTTCGCAGGGTACTCGGGTTGTCTTGTCTCGTGGGGTTGTCGTACTAGAACTTCATGTTCCTGTGCAGGTCGACGAGGGAATCGGAAGGAGTGGAAAGGATTCGAGGAGTTGTCTCGTGATAGACTTTCTGAAATTTTCTTCTAGTACAGGGCACTTCCCGAATCGTATTGGTGGTGGGAAATTGCGACGTTGTACTGTGCTATAACACTCCTGAGGAAAGACGTTCGCGGCGGGAGCATGAATTAAGCATGCAGCTTCGGCGCCCGAAAGTTGAAATTAAAAAGAAGAAAAAAAGAGAAAGAAAGAAGGAAGAAAAAGAAAAAAGGGGTTGTTGAGGTAGCCTGAAGAAAAGAAGGTAGTATTGTGATTATTGTTGTTTTAAAAGGAGTGGCAGCGCAACGAGGCGCAGATGGTCAAAAGAGTGACGTGAGGTAGGACAATGACGGCGGCGGCAGCGAAAGAGAGGGGGGAAAAGGAGAAAGAAAGAGAAGGGGCGACGACGATGACAGTTCACGTCAAATGATTTAGAGATACTCAGGTCCGCACGGACAGCGCGCTGGACGAACTGCTCTTTTCGGGAGGGCTCCCTCGCGTACTGCGGTATTGGATCCGGAATTCTTTCGAATCAACAAGGCTGGCTGGTTGGTCGCCCCGTTGTGTCCACCCAGCTTTGCACAGGGCAACGTTATTCTCCGTGTGCAGGCGACTGGTCGTCAGGGCGTCGGGGAGACAATTCCAGGTGGCCCTTTGATCGATCAACACGTTGAAAGTGAAAGCCGTTTGTTCCCTCGACGGGTGATTGAGTGATTGTGCTCCTGAAACGAAACGGTCGAGTCTCAGAAGATTGGTGTCGAATCACATCATAAATTTCCAGCCCCTTGCAGATTGAGGCAACGCCCGCACAGGCCGCGGATGCATACTGTACATGGTTACTGCTGCACTACAGTGCACTAAGAGAGATTGTGGCTGCCTTCGCCCATGAAGAGGAGGGGGCGGCCAGGTACCAGAACACTTAGCAGGAATGGGGGCGATGGGGTCTTCATGCAGCCGCAAATGAGAGGTCTCTTAGTAGCAGCTGTGCGCCGCCTTGCTCCCGGCTGTCTGCCGGCTGTGTCACGGTATGTCCTAGGTACTCCGTACTACTGCAGCAGTACGTACTGTAGCATTGACCAATGAGAAGCTCTGTCAGCCGGCAGCTAATCACAGCATAATTATGTCATTCCGGCCGCCTTTGCAGCTCCACAGCGGGTGGAATCGTACGAGAGACAGCAACCTGCAATTCATTCTGACGTCTCTTTTAACGACAACATTGTTGTACCACCCCCAAGCGAATCCCATCCCTCCCCCACGAAGCAATAGTTGCGATCCTCAACAACAACAACAGCCATGGCATCCAGAATTGCTACCCGCGCCTTCTCTACCAGCGTCCGCCGGCTACAGGCCCAGCCGGCCAGCGGCAGCGAGCACCTTCTGAAGCAGGAGAGCAAGCGCAACCCCGAGCTTATGGTGCGTCAGATTCCCAACCCGCCACGCGCAATGGACCCTCCCTCCCTCTCTCGACACTGGGGCGGCGCCAATGTCGAAGGACGGATTTGGAGGGGCAGGACACTCATGATGGACTTGGACGGGCGCTGATGATAAGGCCGATTTCTAGATCCTCGGAGCCGTTATGGTGGCCGCTCTCGGCGGTGCTGGATTCTACTTCGGTACGTGGTGACAGGAGGAGAAATTGAGGACGAAGAAAGAAAAGATGCGGGAGAGAAAAACTAAGACGCGGGAACAGGACGTACGCCGACCTCATCTACATCCGAGGAAAAGGTGCCTCACGCCGGCAGCCCCTGGGAGACGGGTGGTGAGGGCAAGTACCAGTACTACCCCGGCGGTGACAGGTCGGCCCAGCCCAAGGATGCCCCCCAGCGCCGTCAACACCGTTGTCGTTCCCAACGTCAACCTGCCCAAGGTACGATTTCAAGTGGATGGTGGGAGGTTTTCGCGAGGGGACAGACGCTGACATGAATGTTTAGGAGCTTCACGAGAAGTACAACAAGTGGGGCAAGGACGGCTACTAGACACAAGATGTTTGATTATTTGGGGATGAAAGACGTTGGGGAGCGCAAGCAGATTCAGCAGCAATTCAGGATTGGTGTGTAGATAGACTGGGCGGCGGCATCCAAAAGAGAAACAGTTTACCAAAGGAATAACAAGAGGCAACCTATCAACTGCTATACTTCCAGGTGGGTGAGGTAGTCCAAGATGACCATCTCCAAATACCGACAACACGCCTGAGCTTGATCTCGGCGAATGATCGTGGAGATCTAAGACGTTAAGCCGAGAGGCATTGGCCCACCAAAGGAGCATCAATTCCGCGCGATGCATCCCGACGACGATATAGTTACTAGACTGTTGCCTGATTTTTGTGATAGTTATGCCTTCAGGAAACCCACAGGATACCAGGGTTGATCTTTGCCTAGAGAGGCTGACACAGGGTGGCCCGTAGGTGAGGCCCATTTCCCGACCCCTAACAAGCATGGCAAGGCACGTCAAAATCAGGGTCAGTGACCACTGACTGGTCCCTGAAAGCGTTTTTTTTTATGAGACCCAATAAATGAACGACACTTACCAATATTATAGGTGCTTGCAAGATCATTCTATGCCACGAGATCATGCCGGTGGTGGCTGCTCTTGGAGATGGAAGCGGTACGCTCTGACGGTACGCTCTGACGACAGCCTCAGGCCCAAGCTGCATTCAGCAACCCCCTTCAAAACTCTAGAAAACTACACCGCTGAATAAAGGAAATAGACACAAAAGTCACATTCAGTATGTTCATAGTAGCAGAACCTTAAGAACCTTGTGTTTTACTCAAAAAATAAGAAATCCATTCAGCCATAGGCACCGAGCTATGGGTTGTGCTTACTGTGGCCGCGCAACGGGTCGCATGCCTGAGCTGTCCCATCACCCACCACAGGTTCGCAGCATGCCGTCTCGAACGAGGTCTCTACAGCCCAGGCCATGTATTACTTCGGCGTCCTCTTAGCAATATTTCTGCACGCCAGCCCCCACACACAAAAGTAACCATTGGCCAAGTGAGTCCGCTCTTCATCATTTCCACTTCTTTTCTACCAACATTCACGAATGACAGACGTAAGAAGGACCTTTCTTTATTGAACGGTCAAACAATAAAAGGTTACTTTGATTGTATTACAGGTATGTACAATAACATGATTTTCCTTTCAGTTTTATTCAGCTGAATAATGCTGCAGAGCAGACAAGAGGCCCCGTTGATCGCCGCGCTGTTTCCCGAGGTTCATTCTAAAGCAAATCGAACCAGGACAATCCATCACCGACCCTTGCTTTTCTCTTTTCATCTCAAGCGCATAGCCAAGGACGTCTCAGGACGTTGAAATTCCAGCATCGGATGCGAAGCACACCCTGATTGCCCTCGCCTCCGCCTACGCACTACCATCAGATTCGACACATTCATGTCTCTCCAGACCAAACTAGCTCGCCAACAGCGGTTCAAGGGAACGATCGTCATCCGCCAGCTCGAGAGGCCCAAGGAGAACGCTCTTGGTCTCTACTCGGGCAATGGCTGGTCACCCTTGAACGCCCTGTTCCCTAAATCCCCGGGCTTCCCAACCTCTATCCTCCGGCCCTCGCTACTCTCGCCCACGAGGTTCAACAATCCTCCCGTCAACAAGCTCACGAAGCCCAAGCCCCGCGACCCGGACCACGACTCGATCGAGGTCTGGGATGACTTCCAGAAGGCCCAGGAGTTCGACAAGGGCCTGCAGATCCAATGTCTGGCCGGCGGGATGGGGGTCGCGGTGACAGGGCGGTACCGCAGCCACCCCAGGGCAGGACAGGTCCGGTACGATGCGTTTCTCGCACACCTGGTCGAGGGGCGCATGCAGGACACGCTCAAGAGGCTCCTGGGCGACGTGGACGAGGCCAAGAAACAGGGTCTCAAGAACGTGCAGATGCTGGTTCTCTACCGCGACGAGGGCACGCTGGGCCAGGATCCCAAGATGATCTGGAGCAGTCGGATGATGGCGAGCGAGCTCAGGCTGCGGGAGAGGCTCCTAAACCTGGTGGAAGAGGAGTTCGGCGAGGCACCTGACTTGCATCCCTACCACGTGCTCAACGAAAAGGCACTGTGTATTACTGGGCCCGAAAGGACGATTCAGATTCAGAACTTATAATAATTAATAGTAATACTATAATCGTAATATCATTAATGAGGTAATTACAGAGCTGTCTATGTACCAGCTTTTTCTTCAAACTTGCCCTGCCGTGGACAATAGCCGATATGAGATAGATTGGCGGATACCTAGGTAGCTTGTCGTCGACGAGGTAACAATGTCTCCAGGACCCGAGTAGTAGCTGGGAGAAGCGAGAATGAATAGGAGAGGTACCGCGTCGCATGGTGCTGTTGCAAAGGGTCGAGCGGGCTGTCTCGGGTTTCTGCTGGGCAGAGATGCCCGAACCAACATTCGGGACGTAACCTCACGAACACTCAAGGAGACTGCTGAGTTACTTTGGGTATTCCGAGTGCGTCGTAATCCTGGCCGAGTCATGATAATAGCTTTAGGCAAAGGCAGAAATGCGTAGGGAGGATCCAACAATTTCGGGATCATGTTGTATTACACAGAAGATACTTTTGGAGCCAGGGAGGGAAAGCCGAGACTGCCGGAACGGACGTACCAAGGAGTTTGGAGTGCCCTCCATAACCAGCTCCGTCCAGATTTTAGGGTGACAGGATGACTTTAGAGAACTTTTTAACAATCCCAACAGGAGAACAAAGGAGAAGAATCGGTGACACTTCGCCGGTGGAAGCAGATTGGTAATAGCACCGACGGGAAAATAAATTCGGATCCGAGCAACTTCAGGAGTGGTTTGGGAGATATGGTATTTCTGCGTGGGCGAGAGGAAAATAAATTATGTAAAAATGCTGTCAAGATATCAATGCTGCGAAGAACGGGGGTCCTGGCTTTTTGGGCCTTGCAAAACTTCGTGCTGTCTTCAACACAAAATATGATGATGTGCACTGAGCTTTTTCCAAGTAATGATAACCACCTGACCGGTCTCCCAGTTTGGTATTCCTCCAAATTTGATACGCTCTTCTGACAAAGTCATCAATCAAGTGATCAGGGGAGGTGCAGTATTCTACGCTGGTGATGGAAGCCGAAGTGAAGCAGCCCAAAGGGGGGACCATTATTGACCAATACCGCAATACTGCAGAAGCACAGAGGAAAAAAACCAACAAAAAAACCAAGTGTAGGTGGTTGTGGTCAATCTCGCATTTCGAGCCAGTTTGCGTCTCGCTTCTGAAACAACGCATGTCAACGACGTCGACCTCGTGCTATGAGTCCCGAGGAGTTGGCGAATCAGAGTATAATGAAGAGCTCTTTCTAAAACCTCAAGAGTAGGTCAGGGCCAGATGGGAACCGACGACAGGCACCACCAAGTCAATGTCAGTTCAACCACCATAACAAAGCAAGTATGTGCAGCATCACGATTGTTCAGTGCTCTAAGTGTCAATCCCTCGATGCGACGTGATTCTCGCCGTACTCGATGCGTTTCTTAGACATGGCCTGCTTCGACGTTTATAAGGACATCAAGGATCTCGAAGACTTTAGGCGGTCCTGTGAGGAGTGTGCGGCCAACAGTTGGATCTAGAGGCTGGGAACAGCAAACCTTGCAGAGCCCTCCCAGTAAGCCGCTTCCCAAGTTTTTCTCTCTCTTTTCTTCTTCTTCTTCTTCCCCTCCCTCTCTCTATCAAGGCGGAAGAAACGGACTGTATTTCCCATCCGTGCCCGTCTCTAGCGCAAGAAAACGCTGATCATGTCCCATATATACACATGGACATGAAAACCTCATCAGCTCGCCGATTACCCTCCGGAGCTTTCGCTCCTGAACAGACCCACAACACACAAGCTGGGGATGCGCGAAGCTATCTACGTAAACTTGATCTGGGGCTTGCCAATCACCCCGCGGGAGGCAGCATCTGGTTCAAGGAGGGAAGCATGAGGACATGAAATGGGAAGCTGCATCACTCTGCAGAGGTACACCGTAAGGATCTTCTCTCTGTTCCCCAGAGCTCCTCTCTCTCTCTCTCTCTCTCTCTCTCTCTCTCTCGTTTGTGAGAAACAAGTGAGTGTGGCTGATCAGCGTAGCCCAGAGCTGCCTCTGCGAGGGAAACATCATCATGCATATGCCTGGTATGAGCTATGAGAGACCTAGCTTGATGACTCGACGCCATCAAGAGATGACGAAGGGCAGGCTTTGCCACCCGTGATCCGAAAAGTGAGAACCAACCAAAGTATTCCCGACGCAGCCGCCAGGCAGCCGTGTTACTCAGCGGGCGATGCTGTACGAAACCAGACACCGACCGCCATTCACATGTAGTATACGGACGTACATACCTCATCTGCGGGAGGGGAAGAGGGGGGAGGGGCTAGTCGTGAACTTCTGACCGAGCAACTAAATTTCGGCTGTTCTTGAATAGATCACCTGGAAGGGGGAAAGATCGGGTGCGTCGTATTTCTGCTAGGTATGCTAGGGCAAGCCAGGCCTGTGCCGCTCGCCGCAGCCTTGTCCATCACATGCATGAACATGCTCTCTCCAGGCTCCTGTTGTGAAAAGAGCTGATCACCGCACCAGGAGACGGTGGCAAGACCCTACCGAAGACGTCAGCACGGCAAGCCAGCGGGTGAACGTCATGAAGTCGAACTTGAATGCGGCTGAACCCGCGGGGGAAGGTGGTGAAGCTGATCTCACTACCCTCCCGTGCCTCCTCCAGGGGGCAAGAGATCGTCCAGTGAAACGTGTATGGGCGGTAGGGGGCGTTGTGGCTCAGTCCAATGAGATCCTGAAAGAAAGACAAACCAAACAAAAAAATCTTGCATCATACTCTCCGTTCCATTCAAGTGTTGACCCCCACTTTATTTTTCACCTCCTGCACACACCACCAAAAACACGTACAAAAGATGGTCGCGTAAAAACCATTTTGGATTTTTACCCTCTTTTTGCCCTCCAGCTACCACCCACTCTCTTTTTAGACTCTAAAAAATATAGCCAATACTAAATTGCAATAATGCCTATTATATAAGACTAAACAGGCTTTTCTAAGATTAATATTGATTGCTTAATTAGCAATAGAAGTTATTTTGCAATTTTTAAGTTTTTATCAAAGCAGATTGAGATCTAAATCTCGGGGCAGGCAGGCAATCTAGTCTAGTTCTATTCTGACTAGATACCAACCCTAGCCCTATATCTAATAATCTTGAATCGCAAAATTTAATTCTTAGTCTATTTAAAAAAAAAAAAAACTATAATAAAATATAACTTCAATTGCTAATTAAGTAATCAATTAATTCTAGAAAAGCCTGCTTAGTGTTATAACCCATCCAATATGCAGGTCACAACAGGGAAAAAGGGCACAGCGCCTAGGCTACACGGGACGGACCTCCTGGAGCCGAGAGTCCAATACTCTAGTGCAGACCTACAAAATGGAACAAGACTATATAACCCAGGGTTAGGGTTTGGATCAACGGGACTATTGTCGGCCCCCTTGATATTACCTTAGACCGAAATAACCAGCTTCAACTTTATTAGTCCAGGACTGAAAAGATAGATATATAAGGATATATTTATTACTATTAGATAGATTATAATATATAGCTCTTTAATTATTAATCTAAATATTAGATTATATTCTAATCTAATAGCTTATATTAAGCAGTAAATATTTATATTTAGAGCTTTAGTTACTATTTTATATTTAAAGATAGTCTTAGTACTATTCTTATTAATATAAATCTCTTTATATATTTTAAAATCTTTAGATTATTATAGTACTTATTATATTTTAATAACTCTTATTTATAAAAAGATTTAGTATACTCTCTTTAAATAATACAGAATATAATATCTCCCCGGATCTCTATCCTATCTACTATCTCTTGCTATAAGATTTGCAATAAGCTTAAGCAGAAGATCAAAGCTTTATAAGCTTATATTAAAAAACTCTTCTAGAAAGAAAAAATTCAAATTAAAAATTATAAAATAGAGCAACTAGCTATTTATAAAAGAGAAAAAAGTACTCTCTAGGCTTTTATTATCTAATATAAAGCTTATTTCTAATATTATAAAACCTAGTTTATAGAGAAATATAAGAAGATTATTTTTATAAAGATTTATTTTGCTAATAATATTTTTGCTTAGTTTAAATCTTTGCTCTATAACTATCTTAATAATTATAAATATTCTAATAATTATAATAAAGAGATAAAAGCTATTTTTAATTCTTTTTAAGAATTTAAGAACTCTATTAAAAAAATATTTAATAATCTAGATAAAAAAAAATAGCAGAATAAGCTTTTATAGCTCTATAATAATAGAAATTAGTATTAGAATATATTTTTAGATTTTATTAACTTAATAAAAAAATTAATTAGAATAATAAAATACTAATATTTAAATTCTATAAAAAATTTAAAAATTTAGTAAAAAATAAATTTTATAAGCTAAATTAATCTAATAATCTAGCTAAATATATTATTATAGCTATATATATTAATAATAGAAATTTTAAATAAAAATAGAAAAAATAATAAAAGAGATAGCTTAGCTATAAAGCTTCTAGATAAGATTTAATATTAGTAAAAAATATTAATAATTTTATATATAATTAAACTAGCTTTGCTAATAATATTTTAATATAATATAAAATAATAATATATATACTAGCTTTATAAAATTTAATATAGCTAGATAATAATATATTTAGAAAAAAAGCAAAAACTGCTTTAATTATAGCAAATCTAGATATTTTGCTAGAGATTATTGCTAATTAAGAAAATAAAACTAGTAATCTATTCTAGAAAAATAATAAATAAATATTATATAATAGCAGAAATCTAATTATCTAAGCAAAAATATCTAATTTAAATAAATAATAGATCTTATTAATTATAAATTTCTTAATTAGATATTTTGCTATAAAAATAATTATTTATTATATTTTTAGATAAAAAAAGCTTAAAATAATTTCTAAAAATACTAAAAAAAAATAAATAGCTAGCAATAAATAAATATAGCCTGCTTTATAATATAATTATAAATTCTAGCAATTTAGATTATTTAAATAATTCTCTTAATAGCTTTAGAAAATAAAATAAAAAATATTATTCTCTCTAATACTAATATAAATATCAAATAATATTAGTAATAAAAAAATAAGCTTAATATAACTAGCAAATAAAGTATTTTAAAAATATCTAAATAAGAATAAAATTTAAGAAAAAAAATATTCTAAGATTAATAATCAGATAATCTATTAAAATTTATTACTCTTAATATAGAAAATAAAAAACTATAATATTAATATTATAACCTATCTAATATGCAGATTATGACAGGAAAATAACACAGCACTAGGCTACCCGGAGCAGATCTTCAGAAACCGAGAGTCCAATACTCTAGTGCAGAAATAGATATACAGAATTATATAAGCAAGGATTAGAGTTTGGACTGATAGGACTATTATCAGTCCTATCAATACTATCTTGGATTAAAGCAATCAGCTTCGACTTTATTAGTCCGGAACTGAAGAGCTAGATATATAAGAATAGAATATCTATAAGATAAGATAGTTTCTTATAGCTCTTTAGTTATCAATCTAAATACCGGATCCAAATATATCTTAATCTAGTAGCCTATATGTTATAACCTATCCAATATGCAGATTACGAGTCACCCTACAAGAGAAAACAGACAAGTATCGGGTCCAACACTAGGCACTAAAAAATGCTTATATAAGCAAGAGTTAGAGTTATAAGACATAATCAATCAGGGAGGATAGCTATGGATATAAGTTATCCAAAGCTATCCGGATAACTAGAATATATTGCTATCCAAGTTATCCAAGACTAAAGAGCTGGATATATAAGAATATATTCACTACTCATTAGATAGATCACAGAATATAGCTCTTCAGTTGTCAATCTAAGTACCGGATCTAAGTATTAGATTACACTCTAATCCAGTAGCCTATACTAGGCAGTAAACACTTGTATTCAGAACTTCAGTTACTGTTCTGTATTCAAGAATAATTTTGGCACTGCTCTTGTTAGTATAAACTCTTTGTATACTTTAGAATCTTCGGATTGCTGCAGTGCTTATTACAGGATTGCTGCAGTGCTTATTACAATAGGCTACTAGATTAGAGTATAATACTTAGATCTAGTATTTAGATTAATAACTAAAGAGCTATAAGAAACTATCTTATCTGTAGATATTCTATTCTTATATATCTGGCTCTTTAGTTAGATTAGTTAGATTAGCTAGCTAATCCTGGTAATCTAGATCAGTACAGATTGGTAGCTGCTCTCTACTAATTCTATCTAATTAGTTATATCTTATAACTCTAACTCTTGCTTATATAAGCATTCTCTAGTGCTTAGTATTAGATCTAATACTTGTCTGTTTTCTTCTATAGAGTGACCTGTAATCTATATATTAGATAGGTTATTATAATAAGCACTGCAGTAATCCGAAGATTCCAAAGTATATAAAGAGTTTATACTAATAAGAGCAGTGCCAAGACTATCTTTAAATACAGAATAGTAACTAAAGTTCTGAATATAAGTATTTACTGCCTGGTATAGGCTACTAGATTAGAATATAATCCAATACTTAGATCCGGTATTTAGATTAATAACTAAAGAGCTATAAGAAACTATCTTATCTATAGATATTCTATTCTTATATATCCAGCTCTTTAGTTCTGGACTAATAAAGTTAAAGCTGATTATTTTAGTCCAAGATATTATTAATAGGACTAATAATAATTTTATTAGTCCAAATTCTAACTCTTGCTTATATAATTCTATATATTTATTTCTATTCTAGAGTATTGAATTTCTAGCTTCTAAGAGTCTATTCTGGATAGCCTAGATATTATGCTATTTTTCTATTATAATCTATATATTAGATAAGTTATAATATTATCTTCTTTCTATAGATTATTATTTCTAATAATCTTCTATAAATTTCCTCTTTTATTTTTTATATATATTATCGCACTTTTCTAATTAAGATATCAAATAGGATTAATAAATCTTATTCTAAGAAGACTAAGCAATTTCTTTTCTTTTGGTCTTCTGTCTTTTGTTAAGATATTGCTATATCTGCTTGTTCTTTCTGCGAGAATTATAGAGTCTTGTGTATAGCTTCTGAGGAGAACTTTTCTTATTATGCTGAGTATATTTGTTCGAAAAAGAGGGGCTATAATATATATAGCCTGATTACTATATAGATGCGCAAAATTATCTTGTAATATTTCGAGGTAGAAGCTGAGTTGGATTGTGCTGAGGAGGAGGCGATGGCTGCGAATGCTAAGGTGCAGCGCCTATAGCTGTAGTGTTGTCTCTGGGCTTCTAAGATAGCGCGAGCAGTGTGTCGAGGTTTTGATATGATTAAGAAGTTGGAATGTATCGAGGCTGAGGAGGCCGAGGCGGAGCGCCTGGCTGCTGAGGAGACCAACTGTAGTATCGAGGCATTGGTTTCTGAGGGGCTACTTTCTGAGGGCTTCTCTGGCTCTGTTATGGATAAAATTGATTGGTCTACTATAAATCTGAGTGTCTTTGGAATAGATATTTCTCTTACAGAGGCTTTAGGTTTCTGTTTCGAGCTAAGGCAAGCTTTCTAAGACCTGTTGTAATAAGCACTGCAGCAATCTGAAGATTCCAAAATATATAAAGGGTTTATGCTAATAAGAGCGGTATCAAGACTATTCTTGAATATAGAATAGTAACTAAAGTTCTGAATATAAGTATTTACTGCCTGGTATAGACTACTGGATCAGAGTATAATCTAATACTTAGATCTAGTATTTAGATTGATAACTAAAGAGCTATAAGAAATTATCTTATTTGTAGATATCTTATTCTTATATATCTAGCTCTTTAGTTAGATTAATCAGATTAGTAAGCTAATTCTAGTAATCTGAATTAGTATAGATTAGTAGCTATTCTCTACTAATCTTTTCTAATTAGCTATATTTTTTAATCCCAACTCTTATTTATATAAGCATTTCTTAGTGCCTAGTATTAGATCTGATACTTATCTATTTTCTATAAAGTAATTTATAATCTATATATTAAATAGGTTATAATATTATCTCTTTTTATAGATTATTATCTCTAATAATCTTTTATAAGTTTTCTGTATATTTCTTTTTTATTATTATATCTTTCTAATTGAGATATCAAATAGAGTTTCCAAATCTTGTAATCTTCTGAAGTCTCTTAAGTCCCAAGAGTGCTATTGCTTTTTAGAATTGATTAAGGTCTTTAGTATCGAAATGCTGGCCTATATTTATTATTATAAGAAGAGGATAGTATATTATTTTGCTGAGAATTCTTCTCGCTGTGGAAAGTGCATCTGCCCTGGGTCAGAGTTGTGATACAGGTGTTTTTCTGCTTCTGCTGATAGGCCTCTTTCTCTTTCTCTTTTTTTTTTTTTTTTTTTTTTTTTTTTATATTATTAATCCGCAATAGCTAGTCGCCTTATATATAAGAAGCATAGGATCCTAGAAAAGAAAGCCGCTGCTAAATCTTCTAATATTGCTGCTTTGTAAGCTTTGCTTGCTTTTTAAGCTCGCTTAGATTATATTAGAAAATAGCGCTGCTTACTAAAGAAAGAGGGCTGCTGAAATAATTTATCAGAATTTTAATTCTATTAATAGCTTTACTGATAAAAAGAATCGCAGTCTTTATAAGAAAGAGACTCGTCTTATAGCTCAAGGTTACTTGGATATAATCGACTGGAGTTTTATAATTATGGAGAATCCTGTGGCGGATTGGCCTAGTTTTCTAAGAAATATAGATATTTCTAGTACAGAGGTCTCGGATTCTTATTCGGAGTCAGAGCAAGCCTTTTAGGATCTATACTCTAGTTTTCTTAGTATATATTTTATTATTAATTATTTTGATTGCTAGAGATATCTTTCTGACTATTTCTTAAGTATTTTTCTATAATTATAGAGATTTTCTCTTAGTTCTTATATATTCTTGCTATAGAGATAGTTCTTCTATTTAATAAAAGGAGATTTTTATTATTTTATTTTTAAAGAATTTTTTCTACTTTATATTCTAGTTCTTCGATTTTGATTTTAATAAAGTTATCTATTAGTATTTCTAATAGTGCAGATTTGAGAAGTAAGATATAGAAGACTAGATATATTTTTATTCTATAAGATAATTTAAGTTTATAGTTAATTAGAGAGATTTTCTGTAAAATTTTGAAAAATTCTATCTTCTTATAATCAAGCTTATTTAATAGTCTTATTATTTTGATATTATATTAGATAAAATAGACTTTATCTCTCTTCTATAGGATTAATCTCTTAATTTTTTTTGAATTAGTATATTTGATTATTTGTTTCTGGATAAATCTGAGTTCTGATTAGATTTTTTTTATATATTCTTAATTTTCTATATTTGCTATTCTGCTAATTCTATATTTGCTCTAGATAATACTTTATAATAGATTATTAAATAATATTTATAGAATATATAAAATAATAATTTTTTATTATATTTATATTTATATTATTATATATAAATTATATAAATAATAGTAATTTAATCTAGTTATTCTATTATTTATTAATATAATAATATAAATACTATTTTATTATTTAGTTAGTTTATTTTATTTATTTATTTATTTATAAATAGAATATTATTAATATTTTATAATATATTCTAAGCTGCTTTATAAGTAATATTTAAAAATATAATATAAATTTTCTATCTTTATCTAAAATAATCTTTTATAATATTCTATAATTACTTATAATTATTCTAAAGAATATATATATAAGATCTTTAGCTATACTGCTTTTTTTATAAAAAAAGAAATAAGTATATTTGCTTAATTTATAAATTATTATTAAAATATTATTATATTATATTTTAATTAAAAATTTTTATAAAATAAATAGCTTAATAATAAAATTTAAGCTAATAGATAATTAAATAATATTAGATATTAATAAAAATTGCAATAATTTATAGAATTTATATTATTCTGCTTTATTTTATTTATAATTATTATATATTTTAATAATATTTTTAATTTTTTTCTAAAATCTAGAAAATTCTAATATTATTTAATATATTTATAGATTATTTTAATTTTTTAATAGCTATATACTAGTATATTATATATATTCTAGATATATTTATTTTATTCTGCTAATATTATTTCTTCTAGTTTTTTATTTTAATTATTAATTCTAAGAGTAATATTTAATTTTCTTGCTTTATTTATAAGATTCTTATTCTTATTCTATTAAAAGATATTTTAAAGTTCTGCTAGCTTTTTATTTTAGTAATCTGCTTTTCTGCTAAAAATATCTGCTTTGCTATTTTCTATTTCTTTATAATAGATAATTTTGAGATTAAACTATAAGAGAAATTTTGCTTATTAGATTTATTATTTATTTAAGATTTTAGTTATTATAAATATTATTAAATTTTTATAATCTAAATATATAATAATTAGATATTTAGTATTTATTAGATAATATTATTATTTTTTAAATATTTTAATAATAGCTATAAGCTTTTTATCTAGAATTCTATAATTAATTTCTAGTTTATTTAGCTTTTTTAAAAAATTACTAATAATCTAAAAATATTCTTAATTATTTTATTATTTAAATTATTTGCTAAATATAAAATCTAATATATTAGTCTTAATTTTAAAAAATTTCTATAGATTTATTTTATAAAAAATAAGTTCTAATATAACTTATTTTTTAATATTAAGAAAAGCTTTATATATTTCTAGTATTTATTTAAAAAATTATTTATTTTTTATAAAATTTATAAATATTTTTATAATTTTGCTATAGTTCTTAATAAATTATTTATAAAAATTAGTATATTTAAAAAATAATTTAATATTTTTAATATTTTATAATTTAAGCTAATTTCTAATTATTTTAATTTTATTTTTTTATATATTAATATATTCTAATTTAATTATATATTTAAAATAGTTAATTTTCTAAATATAGAAATAATTTTTTATTAATTTAATTAGTAGTTTAGTATTCTAGAATATTTATAATATCTGCTATATATATTATTAATATATTTTAAAATTTCTAGAATAAATAAAAATATTATTTAAATAAATAATATAGAAAATATTAAGATATTTATATAAAATATAATTAATTATTTCTTAGAAAGATATAAATATATTAATTAGTTTAAAAAATATAATAGAATATTTATAATATTTATAGCAAATTCTAAAAGCTATCTTCTATTTCTTTTCTTTCTTAATATAAATATAATAATATTCTTTTTAAAATTAAATATTATAAACTAATATACTCTTTATAGCTAATTTTATAGCTTTTTAATAAATAATAAGAGATATTAATTCTTAATAATAATATTATTAAATTATTTATAATTAATATATAGCTTAAATTTGCTATTTTTCTTAGATATAAATATAATTAGATATTTTGCTAATAATTATAAAAATCTGATATAATCTCTCTTTAGATTTTTATTAAGATATTCTTTAAGTATCTTAAATTATACTTTATTAAATCTATAAATAGGGAAGAATTTAGGCTAAGTTTCTTTCTTAAATAGAATTTTATAGTTATAGAATCTATATTCTGAAAATCTGTTTTTAAATTTCTTTAAGAATAGATTAGTAAATTTCTGATATTTTTATAGAATTCTAGCAAATATAAGTTCTAATTTTTCTTCTATTTCTATTATCTAAAAAATAGGAGATATTATTAAATATTTTTATTATTATTTTTTAGTTTTTTATAAATATTATATTTTAGTATTATCTATTTTTGCTTGCTAAATTAGATTAAATTATAATATATTCTTTTTAAGATCTATTATTATTTTTCTAAGCTAGACTAATTTATAATAGCTTGCTTTATAGCTTTATAATTTTTTGCTATCTTATATTACTATTCTATATTAGATTAGATTTTTATAATTTTTATATATTTATTATTCTAATTTATTTCTATTTTATATCTAAAAATCTATTTTTTATATAGTTCTTTTTATAAGCTATTAGTTTTTACTAATTTAAAGATATTTATAAGTTTATTTAAGTATTTTTTTATTAGCTATTCTTAGTAATTAAATTCTACTTTTTATCTTTAATTATAATTATCTCTATAGATATAGCTTATTTCTAGAAAATCTAGCTAGTAATTTAATTAATTTAAGAATTATATTTCTTAAGCTATAAAAATTCTAATATTATTTTATTATATATTATATCTATAATATTAAATTAATTTATTATTTTATATCTATTAATTATTATAGATAAATAATTAGTTTTTTTATTAATTAATTTTTAATTATATATAATTAGTTTTTTTTAATTATAAATAATTAAATAAATTCTTTTTCTATTTCTATAATATCTTATTTCTATTAATTACTAATAGCAAAATATAATTTTCTTATATATTATTATTAATAATAATATTATATTATTTTTTATAAATTTCTATATAAAATTCTAGATATATATAATAGTCTATTATTATTATATAGAGAGACTATATAATTCTAATTAGCTATTATCTCTTTATAGATAATTTTTTTTTTTTAGAAAATCTTAAGCTGCTTGCTATAAGAGATTTTTAGCTTGCTGTCTTTTATAGTTGCAAATTCTATACTTTTCTTTATTCTAATACTATTATTATATTTTCTAATAGATATAAATTATATAGCTTAAAATAATATACTATTATTATTATATTTATTTATTAATATATATTTATAGGCAATTTTTAGATAGCTTAATATATATATTATAATATTTTTTATTAAGAATTTCTCTATATTTAATAGCTATTTTTTTAATTATTTAGAAAATCTAATTTATATTTTTAATAGAGAATTATTTATATTTAATTTTTTTATTAAAATAGATCTTATAGCTATAATATATATAGAAGATCTATATAATATTATAGTAATTAATATAATAAGAGCTAATTTGCAGATTTTTATATTATATTATTTTAATATTTTATAATAGAATATATATAAAAATTTCTATAAATTAAGCTTATATATAATATATTTAATTCTGGTATTTATTTCTTTTTTAAGAATTCCGGATATTATATTTTTTTTATTTTTTATATTAAGGATAATAGATTCTAGTAGATTATCTAGCTATTGATTTTAGAATATTTTTAAAGTGCTTTATTTGCTAATTATATTAAATTTATTTTTTATTGCTAGTAATATCTGATATTTATATTAGTATTAAAAAAGATAATATTCTTAATTTTAGTTTTTAGAATTATTAAGAGAATTATTTAAATAATCTAAATTACTAGAGTTTATAATTATATTATAAAGCAAGCTATATTTATCTATTATTAATTATCTATTTTTTTTTAGTATTTTTAGAAATTATTCTAAGCTTTTTTTATCTAAAAATATAATAAATAATTATTTTTATAGCAGAATATCTAATTAAGAAGTCTATAATTAATAGAATCTATTGCTTATTTAGACTAAATATTTTTATTTAGCTAATTAGATTTCTATTATTATATAATATTTATTTATTATTTTTTAGAATAGATTATTAATTTTATTTTTCTAATTAGTAATAATCTTTAGCAAAATATTCTAATTTGCTATAATTAAAATAATTTTTATTTTTCTTTTAAATATATTATTATTTAGCTATATTAAATTTTATAAAACTAGTATATATATTATTATTTTATATTATATTAGAATATTATTAATAAGAATAATTTAATTAAATATATAGCTATTAGTATTTTTTACTAATATTAGATCTTATCTAGAAGCTTTATAGCTAAGCTATCTTTTTTTATTATTTTTCTATTCTTATTTAAAATTTTTATTATTAATATATATAGCTATAGCAATATATTTAGCTAAATTATTAGATTAATCTAGCTTATAAAATTTATTTTTATTAAATTCTTAAATTTTTTATAGAATTTAGATATTAATATTTTATTATTCTAATTAACTTTTTTATTTAGCTAGTAAAATCTAGAAATATATTCTAATATTAATTTTTATTATTATAGAGCTATAAAAGCTTATTTTGCTATTTGCTTCTTATCTGAGTTGCTAAATATTTTTTTAATAAAATTTTTAAATTTTTAGAAAAAATTAAAGATAGTTTTTATCTCTTTATTATAGTTATTAGAATACTTATAATTATTAAGATAATTATAGAATAAGAATTTAAATTAAATAAAAATATTACTAATAAAATAGGTTTTTATAAAAATAATTTTCTTATATTTCTTTATAAACTAG
This sequence comes from Immersiporthe knoxdaviesiana, assembly GCA_021117315.1. NCBI lineage: Eukaryota > Fungi > Ascomycota > Sordariomycetes > Diaporthales > Cryphonectriaceae > Immersiporthe > Immersiporthe knoxdaviesiana. The sequence continues at coordinate 3,311,059 of CP088210.1, forward strand.
ATTTTATAATACTAAAAATAAGCTTTATATTAAGTAATAAAAGCCTAAAAAATCTCTTTTTCTTTTTTATAGATAGCTAATTATTCTATTTTATAATTCTTAATTTAGATTTTTTTTTTTAGAAGAGTTTTTTAATATAGGCTTATAGAGCTTTAATTTTAAGCTTAAGCTTATTACAAGTCTTATAGCAAGAGATAGTAGATAAGATAGAGATCTGGAGAGATATTATATTCTGTATTGCTTAAAAGAAATATACTAAATCTTTCTTAAATAAAAGTTATTAAAATATAATAAGTACTATAGCAATCTAAAGATTCTAAAGTATATAAAGAATTTATATTAATAAGAGCAGTATTAAGATTATTCTTAAATATAGAATAGTAATTAAAGTTCTAAATATAAGTATTTATTGCTTAATATAGGCTACTAGATTAGAGTATAATCTAATATTTAGATTTAGTATTTAGATTAATAATTAAAGAGCTATAAGAAATTATCTTATTTATAGATATTTTATTCTTATATATCTAGCTTTTTAGTTAGATTAGTTAGATTAGTAAGCTAATTCTGGTAATCTAGATTAGTATAGATTAGTAGCTGCTTTCTACTAATTTTTTCTAATTAGCTATATTTCTTAATTCTAACTTTTATTTATATAAGTATTTTTAGTACTTAGTATTAGATCTGATATTTGCTTATTTTCTATAAAGTGATTTATAACCTATATATTGGATAGGTTATAATATTTGTGCTTTAGTTTTGGCTTTTTTGGTATATATTCTGTTATTAATTGCTTTAATTGCTAGAGATATTTTTCTGATTATTTTTTAAGTATTTTCTTATAATTATAGAGATTTTCTCTTGATTTCTATATATTCTTGCTATAGGGATATCTTTTCTATTTAATAAGAAGGAGGTTTCTATTATTTTATTTCTGGAGAATTTTTTCTATTTTATATTCTAGTTCTTTGATTTTGATTTTGATAGAGTTATCTATTAGTATTTCTAGTAGTATAGATTTAAGAAGTAAGATATAGAAGACTGGATATATTTTTATTCTGTAAAGTAGTTCGAGTTTGTAATTAATTAGGAAGATTTTCTGCAAAATTTTAAAGAATTCTATCTTTTTGTAATTAAGCTTATTTAATAGTCTTATTATTTTAATATTATATTAGATAAGATAGATTTTATCTTCTTTCTATAAGATTAGTCTTTTAATTCTTTTTGAGTTAGTATATCTAGTTATTTATTTCTGGATAAATCTGAGTTCTGACTAGATTTTTTTTATATATTCTTAATTTTCTATATTTGCTATTCTGCTAATTCTATATTTACTTTAAATAATACTTTATAATAGGCTATTAGATAATATTTATAAAATATATAAAATAATAATTTTTTTATTATATTTATATCTATATTATTATATATAAATTATATAAATAATAATAATTTAATTTAATTATTTTATTATTTATTAATATAATAATATAAATATTATTTTACTATTTAATTAGTTTATTTTATTTATTTATTTATTTATAAATAAAATATTATTAATATTTTATAATATATTTTAAGCTATTTTATAAGTAATATCTAAAAATATAATATAAATTTTTATCTCTATTTAAGATAATTTCTTATAATATTCTATAATTGCTTATAATTATTCTAAAAAATATATATATAAGATCTTTAGCTATATTATTTTTTTTATAAAGAAGAAAATAAGTATATTTGCTTAATTTATAAATTATTATTAAAATATTATTATATTATATCTTAGTTAAAAATTTTTATAAAATAAATAATTTAATAATAAAATCTAAGCTAATAAATAATTAAATAATATTAGATATTAATAAAAATTATAATAATTTATAAAATTTATACTATTTTATTTTATTTTATTTATAATTATTATATATTTTAATAATATTTTTAATTTTTTTTAAGATTTAGAAAATTCTAATATTATTTAATATATTTATAAATTATTTTAATTTTTTAATAGCTATATATTAATATATTATATATATTTTAGATATATTTATTTTATTTTATTAATATTATTTTTTCTAGCTTTTTGCTCTAATTATTAATTTCAAAAATAATATTTAATTCTCTTATTTTATTTATAAGATTTCTATTTTTATTTTATTAAAAGATATTTTAGAGTTCTGCTAGCTTCTTATTCTGATAATCTGCTCTTTTGCTAAAAGTATTTGCTCTGCTATTTTCTATTTTTTTATAATAAATAATTTTGAGATTAAATTATAAAAGAAATTCTGCTTATTAGATTTATTATTTATTTAAGATTTTAATTATTATAAATATTATTAAATTCTTATAATTTAAATATATAATAATTAGATATTTAGTATTTATTAAATAATATTATTATTTTTTAAATATTTTAATAATAGCTATAAGCTTTTTATTTAAAATTCTATAATTAATTTCTAATCTATTTAGCTTTTTTGAGAAATTACTAATAATTTGGAGATATTTCTGATTATTTTATTATCTAAATTATCTGCTAAATATAAAATCTGATATATTAGTTTTAATTTTAAAAAATTTCTATAGATCTGCTTTATAGAGAATAGATTCTAATATAATTTATTTTTTAATATTAAGAAAAGCTTTATATATTTCTAGTATTTATTTAAAAAATTATTTATTTTTTATAAAATTTATAGGTATTTTTATAATTTTATTATAATTTTTAATAAATTATTTATAAAAATTAATATATTTGAAAAATAATCTAATATTTTTAATATTCTATAATTTAGATTAATTTCTAATTATTTTAATTTTATTTTTTTATATACTAATATATTTTAATTTAATTATATATTTAAGATAATTAATTTTTTAAATATAAAAATAATTTTTATTAATTTAATTAGTAATTTAGTATTTTAGAATATTTATAATATTTGCTATATATATTATTAATATATTTTAAAATTTTTAGAATAAATAAAAATATTATCTAAATAAGCAATATAGAAAATATTAAGATATTTTTATAAAATATAATTAATTATTTTCTAAAAAATATAAATATATTAATTAGTTTAAAAATATAATAGAATATTTATAATATTTATAATAAATTCTAAAAGCTATCTTCTATTTCTCTTCTTTTTTAATATAGATATAATAATATCTTTTCTTAAGATTAAATACTATAAATTATTATATTTTTTATAATTAATCTTATAGCTTTTTAATAAATAATAAAAAATATTAATTTTTAATAATAATATTATTAAATTACTTATAATTAATATATAATCTGAATTTATTATTTTTTTAGATATAAATATAATTAGATATTCTGCTAATAATTATAAGAATCTAATATAATCTCTTTTAGATTTTTATTAAGATATTTTCTAAATATTTTAAGTTATATTTTATTAAGTCTATAAATAGGAAAGAATTTAAGCTAAATTTTTTTCTTAAGTAGAATTTTATAATTATAGAGCTTATATTCTGGGAATCTATTTTTAAACTTCTCTAAGAATAGATTAGTAAATTTCTAATATTTTTATAAGATTTTAATAAATATAGATTCTGATTTTTCTTTTATTTTTGCTATCTAAAGAAATAGAAGATATTATTAAGTATTTTTATTATTATTTTTTAGTTTTTTACAGATATTATATTCTGATATTATCTATTTTTACTTATTAAATTAAATTAAGTTATAATATATTTTTTTTTAAAATCTATTATTATTTTTCTAAGCTAGACTAATTTATAATAGCTTATCTTATAATTCTATAATTTCTTATTATCTTATATTATTATTTTATATTAAATTAGATTTCTTATAATCTTTATATATTTATTATTCTAATTTGCTTCTATTTTATATCTAAAAATCTATATTTTATATAATTCTTTTCTATAAGCTATTAATTTTTGCTAATTTAAAAATATTTATAAATTTATTTAAGCACTTTTTTTATTAGCTATTTTTAGTAATTAGATTTTGCTCTTTACTTTTAATTATAATTATTTTTATAAATATAGCTTATTTTTAGAAAATCTAGCTAATAATCTAATTAATTTAAGAATTATATTTCTTAAACTATAAAAATTTTAATATTATTTTATTATATATTATATTTATAATATTAAATTAATTTATTATTTTATATTTATTAATTATTATAAATAAATAATTAGTTTTTTATTAATTAATTCTTAATTATATATAATTAGTTTTTCTTTAATTATAAATAATTAAATAAGTTCTTTTTCTATTTCTATAATATCTTATCTTTATTAATTATTAATAGCAAAATATAATTTTCTTATATATTACTATTAATAATAATATTATATTATTTTCTATAGATTTCTATATAAAATTCTAGATATATATAATAGTCTATTATTATTATATAGAGAGATTATATAGTTCTAATTAGCTATTATCTCTTTATAGATAATTTTTCTCTTTTAGGAATCTCGAGCTGTCTGTTATAAGAGATTCTTGGCTTGCTATCTTTTATAATTGCAAATTCTATACTTTTTCTTATTCTAGTACTACTACTATACTTTCTAATAAATATAAATTATATAGCTTAGAATAATATATTATTATTATTATATTTATTTATTAATATATATTTATAAATAGTTTTTAGATAGCTTAATATATATATTATAATATTTTTTATTAAAAATCTCTCTATATTTAATAGCTAGTTTTTTAATTGCTTAGAGAATCTAATTATATTTTCTAATAGAGAACTATTTATATCTAATTTTTTATAAAAATAAATTCTATAGCTATAATATATATAGAAAATTTATATAATATTATAATAATTAATATAATAAGAGCTAATCTATAAATTTTTATATTATATTATTTTAATATTTTATAATAAGATATATATAAAAAATTTCTATAAATTAAGCTTATATATAATATATTTAATTTTAATATTTATTTCTTTTTTAAAAATTCTAAATATTATATTTCTTTATTTTCTATATTAGAAATAATAAGTTCTAGTAGATTATCTAGCTATTAATCTTAGAATATCTCTTTTTAAAAAACTATTTTTATTTAGATATTTCTAAAATATTCTATTTATTAGTTATATTAAATTTATTTTTATTACTAATAATATCTAGTATTTATATTAGTATTAAAAAGATAATATTTTTTATTTTAGTTTCTAGAGCTATTAAAAAAATTATTTAAATAGTCTAAATTATTAGAATTTATAACTATATTATAGAATAAGCTATATTTATTTATTATTAATTATCTATTCTTTTTAATATTTTTAGAAATTATTTTAAGCTTTTTTTATTTAAAAATATAATAAATAATTATCTTTATAATAAAATATCTAATTAAGAAATTTATAATTAATAGAATTTACTATTTATTTAAGCTAGATATTTTTGCTTAGCTAATTAGATTTCTATTATTATATAATATTTATTTATTATTTTTTCGGAATAAATTACTAGTTTTATTTTTTAATTAGTAATAATCTCTAGTAAAATATCTAAATTTGCTATAATTAAAATAATCTTTGCTTTTTTTTTAAATATATTATTATCTAGCTATATTAAATTCTATAAAGCTAATATATATATTGCTATTTTATATTATATTAGAATATTATTAATAAAAATAATTTAACTAAATATATAGCTATTAGTATTTTTTGCTAATATTAGATCTTATTTAGAAGCTCTATAGCTAAGCTATCTCTTTTTATTATTTCTTCTATTTTTATTCAAAATTTCTATTATTAATATATATAGCTATAATAATATATTTAGCTAGATTATTAAATTAATCTAGCTTATAGAGTTTATTTTTTATTAAATTCTTAAATTTTTTATAAAATTTAGATATTAATATTTTATTATTCTAATTAACTCTTTTATTAAGCTAATAAAATCTAGAAATATATTCTAATATTAATTTCTGCTATTATAAAGCTATAAGAGCTTATTCTGCTATTTATTTCTTATCTAGATTGCTAAATACTTTTTAATAAAATCTTTAAATTTTTAAAAGAAATCAAAAATAGCTTTTATCTCCTTATTATAATTATCAGAGCGCTTATAATTATTAAGATAATTATAGAGCAAGAATTTAAATTAAATAAGAATATTACTAATAAAGCAGATTTCTATAAAAATAATTTTCTTATATTTCTTTATAAACTAGGCTTTATAATATTAGAAATAAGCTTTATATTAAATAATAAAGATCTAAAAGATCTCTTTTTCTTTTTATAAATAGCTAGTTATTCTATTTTATAATTCTTAATTTAAGTTTTTTCTTTTTAGAAAAGTTTTTTAATATAGGCCTATAGGGTCTTAATCTTAAGCTTAAGCTTATTATAAGTCTTATAGCAAAAAATAGTAGATAAGATAGAGATCTGGAAAGATATTATATTCTATATTGCTTAAGAGGAGTATACTAAATCTTTCTTAAATAAGAATTATTAAAATATAATAAATATTATAATAATCTAAAGATTCTAAAGTATATAAAGAGTTTATACTAATAAGAGCAGTGCTAAGACTATTCTTAAATATAGAATAGTAACTAAAGTTCTAAATATAAGTATTTATTATCTAGTATAGGCTACTAGATCGGAATATAATCTAATACTTAGATCTGGTATTTAGATTAATAACTAAAGAGCTATAAGAAACTA